>SJYA01002868.1:285595-351798 GCA_006410615.1 Neotragus moschatus
TGAAGGGACGGCCCGTGACTGGCAGGGCCGGACCCCAGGCTGCCTCCACGGGCTGCTCTGACAAGTTCAGGGCCCTCTCCTGGCTCTTCTGGGGATGTTCGTGTGTTTGGGGTGGGCATCTCCCATGGTGCTTCTCACTCTGGGGCTTCCTATCCACCTGGAGTTGAGGTCCACCAGACGGGTCCTTCCCAGCTTGCCCACAGCCTGAGGCTTCCTGCCTACAGGGGCCTCTCTGGGGCTGTGTGGGCCCCCGGGGCCCCCTTGCCTGGGCCTGGCTTGAGCTGGGCTGTGGGCCTCCTTTGACTGCTGTGAGTGGCCCTGTCCAGGCTGAGGCCAGGCCATAGGAAGTGGAACCCACCCGGGAAGTCACATCACATTGCAGCGTGGGCGCCTCATCGTTTCCTCTGATGGGCGAATGTTCCGCTGCCTGGAGCTCAGTGTGTGTCCTTCCTGTACCCTGGCCAGTAGGGCCTCAGCTCCCTGAGGGCGGTGGGAGAGGACAGCTCCTCATCACTGGCTCCTTTTCAGTCAGTTAGCTGGACCTAGTCCCTCCTGCCTGACAGTCATGCTGTCCCGGGCGCCGCCGACTGTCTAGATGTAGTGGTCTTCCCTGTAGTGGCTGGTTTAACCGCCTTTTCATGCTCTGCACTCAGATCAGGCTGTGCCTTGTGCCTGGCCAGGCCCACTGCTGACTCCTGCTGGCCTCCAGGGATACCCCGGCCAGACCACACAGGCCAGGGTCTTCAGGGTCTTTGGCCCCCAGGCCCACCTTCCCTGGTTTCACCAGCTGGTGGCTTTTTATCACGTTAATCCCTCCCCCAGTGCCTCCTTATCCACCTGGAGTTGGCAGTATTATGGGAGTTGAGATGCTATCTGAGGAGGGAGGCTCCCAGGACCCCCATCCCTGACCCTGGACTGTGCACCTGAGCCGCAGGGTCTCCCAGCCAGCCAGCGACCCAGGTGAGGACCTGGTCAGCTCTCTCCTGCCTGACTTCATCTTGTTCCCCTAACACAGCCTACAGGGGAGGAGGCCTCAAGCCCTTCATACAGGAAACACATGGTAGCTTCTTCGTTCTGATCAAGCCAGGATCTGAGCCCCGGCTTCTCTCTTGTCGTCCGCCCCCAGCCAGCAGACATGGGGAAGGCCGGGTCCCCCTCTGCCTGGCCACGAATTAGGACACACAATACATGTTCAAGAAGCCCCATTTCACTTCCCCGAACACTGCATGCTGCTGAGGCCCAGCTCACAAACCCCTCTTCCAGGAAGCTGTCCCTTTGGGCCACCCCAAGCACTGACCATCACAGCCAGCACAGGATAGGCCTCCACTAGGTGACCAGAGGTGTCGGCCTGTTTCCACTTCTCCATAGGGCCCAGCACTTGGGCCAGAGCAAGCTCCACAAACTCACCCTGTTAAAATGCAGATTCCGACCCAGGGGGACGGACCCTGCAGGTGGGTAGCCTGAGCCTGTAGGTAACAAACCAGCGGGGGAGCACAGAGGGCAGAGCTCAGTGCCTGTTGAGGACTCTTGACTGTGGGCGTGTGGGTGGGCAGTGTGTGCGTGAGGGAACAAACCTCTATTAGTAACAACCAGCAGGCCTGGGTCCCCCCAGAGATGCAGATGTGAGGGGGTGCTGGGGGCCCCTCCCCACAGCCTGTTATTGGAGTGTGGCATCTAGAAGCTTTCAGTAAAGCCTTTATGTTTTTATTGCACATCATATAAAATGAACTGCACAGTACTTGAAACAGATGAGACGTTCACAAGGACATAGAGACCAAACTTTTCTTCTTTTTCAGCCCTCACCTGTGTTCCACAGCTACCACACGCACTGGCAAAACCAGGTAACAAAGAACTGTTTATTTGGGGGCTTACACGCTGTGCTGGCCTTCGGGACTGTTTGGTTTGGAGACTGCTGGTGACAATGACAGGTGTCTGGGCAGGATAGCTGGGCCAGCAGAGCACCTGGAGCCTGTGAACAGTCGATCTGCTGGTGGAGGCCCGAGTACTGAGAAGGAAGACAGGGCAGGGGCAGGCTAGACCTGCCGCCTGTCTCAGGACATGGACACCTGTGACTGGTGGACAGAGGGGAAGACACGCCCGATTCAGGCCTTACCCTGGCAGCTGGTAGTGGCCCATCACCCCTCCTGACACACGTGGAGACAAACAGTGGGCACCAATGGAGGGGGGGCGGCTGGGCCCTAAATCCAGCAGACCATTCTGAGGACACTCCAGGATATTGAAAGCAGGGTGTTCCAGGGCAGTCACTCATAGGGGTAGAGTATGGTCAGAAGACCTGGAAGCACCGCAGGGGCCTGGCCTGTGGATGGACAGGGGCCGCAGGCCCTCACAGGCTGCTGACGGCCGGGACTGGGGAGTGAAGGGCGGGCCTGCGGGCTCTGCCCCTCTTCTTGCCCGCAGGCTGCTGTCTCTTCCTCCCAAGCTTCTCCTTGCGGGTGGCGGCCGTGGTGAAGGTGATGCACTGGGTGTCCAGGAAGTCCAGCAGCTTCCCTGAGGCCACATGAATGCCCTGCTGCTTCAGCTCAGCCTGCAGCTCCGCCAGCTCGAGGGGCTGGTACAGCAGGACCTTGCGATAGAGGGCTGGCTGGGAGCGGATATAGTGCCGCACGGCCTCTTCTGTGGCCACTGCCTGGACGGCCGCCTGTGAGGTACTGACTGCCTCCTCTCCTCCCATGGACTCCAAGGCTGCTCCAAACTCACAGGATGAGCTGAAAAGCACCAGACGGTAACACCTTGCAACGCCCCTTCTTTCTACCTCCACCCCAAGACCAGGAGCCTCTCTGAGGGCAGGAGTGTGTCTGCGTCCCCTGCGAGCCCAACATGTGGCAGGGATGACCCTGGGGCAGCAAGAAGCCCCAGGCTGTTATGTCCTTGGCGCTGTAGCTGCTGGCCTGAATGGGACCATGCCCTCAGCCAGGACCTCATGCCAAGGGCAGCCGCACTAGGCAGGCCTCACCTGTGGGCGAATGTGTGGGAGCCCCAGAGGTCTGCCTGGGAGGCCCAGGGGGCTGACCTTTAACCCCACCGCAGTCTCCTGTTGTCCAAAGCCAGAAGGCCACTGGGATTTCTGAGTGTCAGCTGTCAAGCTTCGCTTATGCCAACTCTCAAGGCTCGGGGTAAGAGGGCCTATGAACACTGGCTGTGTTCTCACGCGGTTACCTCTGCGAGCTGCAGCAGCTGTCCCCGCTGTCCACAGAGGTGGCCGTGGACTCCTGCGAGGCCAAGAGCTGGGCGTCCCCACCAGGGTCCAAAGGCTTATCCTTGGCTGGTGACACACTGAGGGCAGAGATGCTGCCACCAGGCTGCTGCTTGTGATGTTGGGGGCCCTTGGTCTTGGCAGGTCCCTTGGACCTCTGGGGAACTCGGCCAGGAGGGGCCTCCAGCTGGGTGTGGCCAGCTGCCCTTGAAGCCTTAGAGGTCTGGGTGGTGTAGGTCTGGCTGCAGGGAGCCTCCAAGGGCAGCTGTGAGGACTGGCCTTCGTCCTCAGAGTCTGACTCCAGCGTCTGGTGAGTGTACTGGAATATCTCCTTCAGTTTCAGGACCATCTGGCGTTTGGGCAGAGGGCGGACCCCAAACCTGAATGGGGAAACAGGTGCACTTCAGCAAAGAGCAAATAGTTTTCAACAAACTAAACTGGTAGCTTTGTGTACTTGAATCTTAAATGCCTGACTCATGAGCACTCAGAGCTCAGTATCCATCCTGAATACCCACAGAGCAGACTCAGGAATATTCCAGAAGGACCACACTCTGAGTTGTGAGTGGCGGGGTAGCAAGGACCTCCCTAGGGCCCAGGATGAACAGCAGAATTCACTGGAATGTGATAACTGTGATGTTCTTTTAAAAAACTGGGTCTCCATCCTCAGACTGTTAAGGCAAGAGTCCCATCCTCACCCACGTGGCACGTGGAGGCCTGTCCTCAGCAAGTGACCTGGAGGAGCATGTTTCTCAGCCCTGAGTCACATGCGAAACAGTAGGTGAAGAGCCAGGAGTCACACACAGCCCCTACCAACCAGAGGCTCCTGCCACCAGAGCCCAGAGTGGACCCCCACAGCAGACCCTCCTGTTCCCTACTTTGCTGAGCCTGGACACACATGGGAGGGAGGGTCTGCTTGGAATGAGCTTTCCAGAAGGACACCGACCTGTCCAGCTCTTTCTTCAACACTGGAGTCTCCATGATGGAGTACCTTGGAATTGGGGTTATGGGCACTTTCGGGGGCAAGTTCTTCTTCCGATCAGCACCTTCTGGACAGAACAAAAGAAACATGTTTCAGCAGGAGGGCCTCTTCTGACTCTGGAAGTGTCACCCAGATACTTTGCTTGTGTTGCTCTCACTCTGGGAGAGTGGTGATGTCCACCCTTCCCCGCTTGACTCTGGCAAACTGTCTTCCCGTCAGGAAGCATCACACGGCACCCGGGGAAGGCCAGGGCTCCGCAGTGCTGATGCTGCTAGGGGCTCAAAGACAGGTAAGTGGGGGCCAGGGGTCAGGCTGAAGGGGCAGTGGGGTGACTGCTTATGGGGACAGGATTTATTTTCAGGTGATGATGCAAACATCCTGGAAATCGGACAGCTGTAGAATATTGTATTAAAAGTACTGAATTGTACATTTGAAAGGGTGAATTTTATGGTATGTGAATAACATCTTTTTTTTTTTTTTAATCAATATTTAAAAGACAACTTAGGGGCAATTTAGGTACATATGGACTTTGGTTTTTATCCTTTTTGTGAGCATGGAGCCCTTTGAGACAGCAATGAAAACAACACTCTGTCTCCTGAAAAACGCACAAGGTTCTTTATACAATTTCAGAGAGTCTGTCACCCCCATGAATCTCCCCTCAGATTCTAAGATACCCTGGTCTCAAGTCTCCCGAAGTGGTTCTCACACGCCACCTGGGTACCCGTTAGAAATGCAAATTCTTGGTCACACCCCAGATCTCCTGAAGCAGCAGCTCTGGGGTGGAACCTGACCTGGTTTTGAGATGACAGTCACGTAACTTTTCATGTGAACCATTCAGTAGCACTGAGACCATTCACAGCATTGTGCAGCCCCCACCTCTTTCTTGTTCTAAAATATTTCATTCCCCAGAGGAAGCTCCATGCCGGTCTGTCCCCGTTCTCCACCCCCACAGCCCCTGGCGATCACTCATCTACTTTTGGTCTCTGTAGACCTGTCCACCGGGACAGCTCATAGAAGTGGAATCGTATGGCGTGGCCTTTTGAGTCTGGCTTCTTTCCCCGAGCACCATGTTTGGAAGGTTCGTCAACGTTGTAGCCTGTGTCAGAGCTTTGCATGGCTGAGGAAGACTCCACTGCCGGGACGGATCACCTTTTGTTCACTTATCAGCTGATGGACATTGACATTGTTCCTACCTTTTGGCTGTTGTGAATAGTGCTGCTGTGAACATGAGTATGCAGGATGTGTTTGAGTCCCGATCTCAAGTCTTTGTTGGAGTGCAATGATCTGGTGATAATGGCAATTGTTTGACTATTTGAGGAGCCACACGTATCTGCTCTTAAGATGAACCTGAGGGGCTCATCACAGTCTCACTGAAGTGCTGGTGAGGTATTCTGGAGTGGGGCTGCAGACAGGGGTCCTTAACAGGTGCCCAGGTGTGCGCAGGATCCAGGCAGCTTTAGGACACACACCCCCACCCACTTACTAGCTTAAGAAGTGTATGTTTGACAGCAGGCCCTTCCTCCCTAACTGAAGGTCAGGCAGGCAAGGGGAGGGCTGGCCGCCCCTCGCTGTCATTATGACTCTTGATGCCCCTCAGCATGAAACAGAGACAAACACCCTCCCACTACTCACGTGGCGTCTGTAACTTGTGTGACCTCTGGGCTCCATCTGTGCGTGGTGTCTGGGGCAGAGGAGCCGCCTCTGAGGACTTCTGATCTTCTTCGTTCCAGTCATCCCACAGAGCTGAGTTCAGAAAGCTCTGCCGGTGGCTCCCAGGGGAGCCGGCCCCGGAGGACTTCTCTTGAGACTTCCTCCGGCCAGTGTAGCTCCCTCGGATTGGGGTGGTACCCAGCAGTGCCGGGGAGTGGCAGTCCCTGCTGTCTGGGGCGCCCTCTGCCCTGCTGCTGGGGCTGCTGGTGCTCAAAGGGCCCATCCGCTCGAGGTTCAGGTGATCAATGGGGATTGGTGAGAGGGGCTCCATGTGCCAGCACCAGTCCTCAGCTGGAATCGGGGGATCGCCGTCCAGCAGGGGGCTGCTGCTCGCCTGTTGGGAAGGTGCCTCCTGCTCGTCCTCACTGTCCTCCACCTCCACCACTTCACTCACGGGAGCCTGAGCCGGCGGGCTCTGTACAACAGGCAGGCACCTCGGGAGCTGCCTGGGGAGGTTGGCGAGACCTCCTAAGATGGGCTGGGGAGCCAGAGGAGAAGCATGTGGGAGATGTCTGTGGCAGGGGCTGGATGGGCTGCTGCAGGCCTGCCTTCTCCCGCCAGAGCCTCCAGGAGCAGCGCGGCCCAGGTGTGGGGATGACGTCTGGGGTACGATGACCGAAAACTTACTCGTGGCTTCGGGTTCATCCCTTTTCTCTAACAGGGCCCTGGGCTTGGGCAGAGCCAGCGGGTCTGCTAGTGGCCTGGCCCCGAGGCCTGTGATCTGGGTCTGCGAGGAGCAGTCACAGCTCCCGCCGGCTAGCGGGGTGGCGGGCACGAGCCACGAGGTGTCCATGGTGCTGTCGTCGGCGCTGGACCCTAGCTGCCCCTCCACCTCCCGCAGCAGTGGGGCCTGGCTTCCTCGTGGGCTTTGGGGAGGCTCCTGCTCCGCGTCGAGGTCGATGATGGAAAACAGTTCAGAGGACTTGGCACTGACTTCCAGAACTTTCTTGTCTTCTAAGGGAGTGCTCAGAAATGACTTTGCTTTGGTTTGCTCCAGCTCCAGCTCTTCATCTGAATCCAGTAACAGGATCACCTCGTCTTCTCTGTTCATGCTACAGGGAGAGATCTCAGGCCTGGAGCTCCGGCGGCCAGGTCCTGACCGGGTTAGATCCGTGGGTGGAGATTTTTCTGGGAAGATCAGGACCCCTTTACCTCTGCATTCCAGTGCGGAACTACATTCCTTGTCTTTCTGGCCTGGGTCCTCACGTGATGAGGGAAGGCGCCTGGCTCTCTTTTGCTTCAGTGATGAGTTTTGGGAGGCCATGCTGGAAGCTGTGCCCTGCAACTGGGGTATCGGTGGGGACAGGTCACTCGGGCGACGAGGGTGAGGACGTGGCTGGCGAGGACTCTGGCCTTGATGGGGCTGTGTTGGGAAGAAGCATGAGCGTGAGGGGGGTGTCTGCTGGTGTGCAGGGGGATGGAAGCCCTCGACCTCCCTTTCTTGGATGATCCTGTTTCCTTCTTCCCAATCGCTCATTACCCGGGAGAGTTCAGAGTATCCAGCTTGAGGTGATGAAAAAGGCTGTTGAATGTTATCATCATCAGCTGAGCACAGAGGGGCGCCTTCCTGCCTCTCTGTCTGGCCCAGGGCGGGGCTAGAGGAGCAGGGAGGAGCCAGTGCTCCCTCTGGGGCCTCTGCTCTCTCTCTTTTGTTCAAAGCCTGGTCGCTGGGGGGCAGAAGTGTGGACTGTCTCATGTTTCCCCATTTGGCTGGGGTCTCATCTCTTCCTTGCCCGGATGATTCCACCTGCTCTGCGTTTTCTGGCTGTTCTTTATCCTGTTCATTTGTGAGGATTTCCCCTGAAACTGGACCATCCTCTCTGAGCAGGTCAGCTTCTTCCTCTGGCTCTGGAGCTTTCTCCCTCTGGAGCAGTTTTCGCTGAGTAGCTGCGAATTCATAAATTTCTTCCATCTCCTCCTCGTTGACCTTTTCTCTGTCTTCTTCATGGCCCTCTGGCTTCAGCAGGGCCTCTGCTCCCTCCTCCTCACCCAGCCACACAAAGTGCAGGAGCTCTCGGAAAGTCTTCACTCTGCCGTCAGCGTTGTCTTCCTGCTCCTTTCCCTGTCCACCTTCTGCATCCATCACAAAGGGCACTTGTTCGCACAGGTGAACAAGCTCACTCACCCCAAACCTGCAAAAGGAAAGCCACGCATCACTACCCGCCGCACAGAGGCAGCGCCCTGGCTCAGGAGGCTCGGGGCAGGAGTCCTCACAGCCATGACTCTCCCTGACCCTTCCCCGCTCCCCCGCAGAGACAGTGCTCATGTCTGTGCCCAGCAATGCCCCAGGCCACTCAGCTCTAGAAACAGCGTTTGGGGAGGGCCCACTAGCCTCGCTGTGCAGCCCGAGCGCGGGCTGAGGTGGGACCGTGGGGCTGGGTGGTTCTGTGACCGGACCCAAAGCACCGGGACTGATACACACGGGGACGCCCAGGCCAGTTCGGGTAGCCTGGACACGTGCACCGGCCTGCCTGGAGCTCTGCCATCTCATCGGTACCTTGGAGACCCCAGAGGCCAAGCCCGCCCCTCCCCAGGTTCCACCCCAGAGGTGGAAGCAGGACACGGGGGTGGAGAGGCCAGGCAACTGCAGCATCAGGGGCATCAGAGCAAACATCCTGCTGACGTCCGCCTTCTGGGACTTGGAGGGGTGGCCGTTGGGCAGCTCTAGTGGCGGAACCGCCGAGGGGTGGTGGTGCTGGAGGTGGGGGCTGAGACCACCCCCTCATCACTCCCAGCGAGTGAAAGCTACTGGGCTCCCCTCCAAGTGTTCCCTGTGGCCAGAATCTTGGTCAGTACACCCTGTTCAAGGTCACCACTGGCCATAAACTTAGGATTAAAAGGTACAGGAAGGACTCAGCCCTGACCTCTCACGAGCCATCAACCAGATAATCCCTGTTGGTTACTGTCAAAAACCGAGAAGTGGAAAGAACAGCCCGGACCTCTGGGCCAGAGAGCGCAGGTCAGGGGCCAGCTGGGGAGTCGGGATGGTGTCAGCGGCATAGAGGTAATGCAGGAACGCCTGGGCGGCCTCGGTGCTGACGTCACGCAGCAGCACGCGCTGGCGCCTCAAGTCACCATCCTCTTCGGCCAGGAAGCCTTCACTGTTTACCTGAGGGACAGATGTACACGGAAGTGTTACTGACGGGACAGCCGTGACCCGGGGCAAAACAGGCCTCAGGAGGTTCTGGGCACCTCGGATCTCATCCTAGGATGGGCATTAGCCAGAGTCGCTCTGTTTAGCTGACAGGAATTCTGCAGGTTAGGGCACAAAACCTGTCTGTTTCCAAAGTCAAGTCAGCGATAGAGGCTTAAGGAGCCAGTCAGTCCCCTGCTGACAAGCCTATCAAAGGCACTAGAACTTTCTGACAAGACTGACAGCAGTTTCCGGGATTCTTGTGATGCCACATTCAAGTCCATGACACGTTCAAGTCAAGATATGACAACACAGAAATGTCATAGCAGTTCAGCCTTAAAGAGGTCAGTTAGGGACTTCCCTGGTGATCCAGTGGTTAGGACTTTACACTCTCATTGCCAAGGGTGAGGGTTCAATCCCTGGTTGGGGAATTTAAGATTCTTCAAGCCACACGGCATGGCAGAAAAAAACAGAAGGTGATTATAAGACATTACTGATATGTAAATAGAGGAAAAGGAAACAGCTCTGGGGGAAAACAGGATTTTTATTCAACGGAACAAGAAATCTGATGTTTCCCAACCCTGAGCTCATCTCGTCATAGCACTTCTTGACCTCAAACCTGTTTTCTCCAGGGAAGCACAACCTTGATGGCATCAGGGGAAGAATAGGTCAGAGGCAGTGGGCGGAGAGTGGGGGTGTGGGGAGGAAAGGGGCAAGAAGACAGAGAGAGAAGCTGGGCACAGAGGGGAAGGTGAGGGGGCAGAGGGGTGAGAGGGAGGGGAAGGAGGAGGGAAAAGAGCAAAGGGGGAGCAGGCCGCCTGGCCATGCACTTACATGCTGCATGAGAAGTGGGCATCGGGCATAGAGCACAAACTTGTGGGCATAGAGCACCTCCCCACTGTCTGTCTGAAACTGGATGTCACTCAGGTGAGGGTTGTTGACCATGGCACTAAAGTCGGCCACCAGCAAACCAAGGGCGAGCTGAAATGAGAAGGGGAGAGTGGTCACTCCCACCTGTGGGCCCTTGAACCATGCAGGTGCCCAACGAAAGGGGCGCAGGCAGCCAGTCAGGGCCCCCTACCTCACAAGGTCCAACATCGGGCTCCACCCTGAAGTTACCTTCAGGCCCTCAGAGACAGGGAACAGCAAGACCCAGTCCTTTCTCAAGTTCTCTGTCATACCCAATTCCCTGGCCTAGACAGGAGGCCCGGCTCGTGAAGACAGAGGCCCGGCGCGTGGACAGGCGTGGGTGACGGCCTCGCCAGGACGCGGTGGCAGCATCAGCAGCTGCTAGGTCTCCGTGAGGAAGTCACCAGCCCAGCCGGATGTGACAGGTGGGACCTGAGCCCAAGCAGTTGTGGGGCTGGCTGGAAGGAGTCCATGTCCCTTCTCTGACAGCTGCCTCGTCCCCAGGGAGAACTTGGTGACAAGCGCTCGGCTGATACCAACGTGCTCACGGGATGACACCTTCTCTAAGGAAAACCCAGATTCTAACCCAGAAAGTCACCAGTACAGAAAACGAATTGTTAGCTGGAGGCCTCCAGGACTCTCACGAGTCAGTTGGTCAGTTCTGTTGGCAGAGCAAGGGTGCTCCCTGGGCCCCAGGACAGAGTAGGCTCCCAGGGCCAGGCTACTGAGGTGCCCCTGGGGTTCAACAATGGAAGGGACAGAACCTGGCTCAGCTCAGAGGCCGTCAAGGGGTGCCCGTGGACTCTGCAGGGGCCTGGAGGCTGGCTGTGAGCCGGCCGCACTGAACATACAAGCATTGCAGCCATGACCATGGAGCCACGAGCAGGACCAGACATGCTCACCGAAGCCCGGCCGCCCTCCTCCGGGTACTTCTCCTTGGCTGGCAGGACAAACCCAGTCAGTGGAAGGCCACTGAGCGACAAGTCCATCCCTAAAAGGATTCGCAGGTTAAAATCATCAACCACCTGGGAAAGAGCATCACCCAGCCGACCCGAGGATGTCGTCATGGAAGGCGAACTGCCCAGAAGCCACCTGCACCACCACCCCTGCCCAACAGAGTTGTACTCGGGAGAGAAAGCTGAAATCAACTCTCACAACCGCTCGCTCTGGCAGAAGGCTCTGTCCTCAGTCAAAGCTGAAGGAAAACTGACGGACTCACCTGAGTCACATTCACCTTTGAGGAAAAAAGAAAGCACCCAGAGAGACCACCTCCTCCCGTCGGACAGGGTGAACCGAGACTGTGGACCCAAGTGGCCATCGCAGCCCTGGTACTGGGGCGGGGAGGCCCTGAGGGTCGGGGTCTCACCTGCAGCCCCTCCCGAGCTGGCCAGGTCCCTGCTGCATGGGCTGGCGGGCAACCCTTCTCCCGCCAGCTCCAGCAGATCCTGCAGGGCTTGGCGCTCCCTCTGGCTGGCGGAGGGTGCTGGGCTCTGGAGGCTGTGGCTCACGGTGGGGGTGCCAGGGGCAAAAGTGGGTGTTCCCACACTCAGTTCTGGCAGCTTGGGTGGCTGTGGCAGCCTCATGGGCTCCTGTGTGAGACCCTGAAAGAAGTAGGTGAGCTAGAGTGAGCATGTGGTCTCCACAGCCACCACCACCTTGAGGGTCCCTGGGAAGTGAGCCCCAGCCAGAGCCATGTGGGAAGTTTGTCGCCGTTACCACTGTCAGCAGGCACCTCTGTCTTGGCAGGGGCCACGCCTGGGGCCTTTGTGTCCGCAAAAGGGGCCCCTGCCCTCCTAGTGGCATCTAAATTGCTTCAAGCAGGTGAGTGCCGATTCCTGTACACATGCCTGTCTTGTTCCTGGGTCTCATCACAGGCAGATTATACCAGTCCGGGATAGGACCTGGGACCCTGCATTCTGAACTCTCCAGAATCTTAACGCTTGGAAACCTGTGGGCCTCCCTGTTCCTACTGTGCAAACCATCTGGTTGTTGCAAAGACAACACACTAGACTCCACATCACGGCCCTCGGCTTCCTCCCCTCCACCCTCTCCCCTTGAGCCCACCTGCCCCACCGGAAGGGAGCACACCTTGGCAGGCCACTGGGGCACCAGGGGAGGCACCAGGCTGGCCGTGTAGAAGGACTCCAGGGCCCCAGCCCCGGTCAGGGCACTGGCCTCCCACAGTAGGTTCTGCACCCTGCTGGGTGGTTGCAGGGCCCGGCTGCCCCTGGCCAGCTCTTCCTCTAGAATCCTGCTGGCGGGGAGCGGTGGTGTGCTAGATGGCTCCACCTCCTCCGACAGGAGCTGGGCCACACGGTCCTCTATCTGCCGGCCTGTGGTCTCCGCATCCTGGACTAACAGTTGTGGGGGGGTCGTGGGGGCTTTCTTCTTATGGGTCTTCTTCTCTGGAGAAAAAACAGAAGCAGCACAGAGTTGTCCCTCCACCAGGGACCCCAGGGGAAGCTTCGGCAGCTGCCGTGCAGCCAGGCTTCTCGGCATCCCTCTCAGCCGCCGCACCTGCTCCTAGCCTCGTCCTCTCTGCAAAAGCGTTCCCCAGCCTGAGCGCGGCCGGCATCGCCTTCTGCTCCATCTCCGAGCGGGACAGAGCCATGGCCACCAGCAGGTCCTCGGAGGGTGCCTCGGGCTCAGTGACCTTCCGCCTCTTCCGTGGCTCCTTCTTGGTGGTGGCTTCCTTCCGCTTCAGACAGCCAGCTCCATCGCTGAGGCTTAAATGGCAGCCAGAGCGAAAGGTGAATGAGCTAGAAGGGTGAGCAGTGCCTGCTCTGAGGGTCCCTGCTCTACCTGGGAGGGCTGGACCCCTTCTCCTTGGTGGGGGGAATGAGAGGAGAGGGGTAAACGCAGATTCAACCTACAGAAGGATCATCAGCTTCTGTGCTCAAACTGTTAGGGACAGGGGGCTCTTAGGAAGGACTCGTGGAAACCAGTCCATGCCAGCTGGTCTGTTCCTGAGCCTCTGAGGACAGAGTGCTGTCCTCTGCGGTCCCTGTGGAGACTGTGCGCAGTTTCCTTCTAAAGCATTTCATCTCCAGAATCAGCGCTCTGTTGTCCTCCACCACTACAAAAAGCCTTTTCTTTTTTTGAAAAAAATCCATACTTTGATCTCTCTTCCTCTTCCTTTGACTTACCTGGGTGCCGGAGTGCCTGAGGTGCCTGCGGGCTGAGCCCCCTGCAGGTGCACAGCCTGGAGGAGGAGCTGCGGGCCGACCTCCATCTTCACCGCACACTGTTTCAGGTGACTGATTCTGCTCTTCAGGGTGAGAAATGGCTTGCCGCAGAGGGGGCACTCAGGGATCCGAGGCGTGGGGAATCTCAGCGCCTTTTCAGCCTCATCCAAGCACCTGGAGGAAGACAGCAAAGGTGGGACCACCCTTCCCTGGCCACGTGATTGTAGACAGGGCTCAGGTCAGTGTGGTCGTGCTATGGGCCAAGGCTTGCTCCCCCGACAAGCTGGTCCCTCCCCACAGCCTGCAGTCAGCCTCTAGACACTGAGTTTAGGTTTCTGTGAGCAAAGGTGCTTGAGGAAAGCAAGGATATATTAAACACAGAGTCACCAGAGTCAACATATAACCCAGCAACCGGAAACAGATACTCAGGCAAATACATGAAAAGCGTGTTCACAGTAGCTCTATTCACAAAACCCAAAAGGTGGAGACATGTCCATCAGTGGATGAATGGGTGAACAAGATGCGGCCCATCCATACAGTAGAATATCATCAAATCGTAAAAAGGAGGGAAGCACTGAGACAGCACGCCACGGACAGCACACACTCTGCTGAGTTAAAGAAGCCAGACACGAAAGGCCACAGATTGTGAGTCCACTTGTGTCCGGAACAGGCAAGTCCCTGGAGACAGAAAGCAGGTGAGTGGCTGCCAGGGGCTGAGGAAAAGAGGGAAATGGGGGTGCCTGCTTCACGGGTCTGGGGCTGACCATGGCGACGGCTGCAGAACTCTGAATGCACTGAGTAAACATGATTGCACTGCTCACTTTAAATGGCCGAATTGCATGGTACACAAATTATCTCTCAAGCTGTTTAAAAAAAAAAAGCAAGGCTGAACCAACCCTGATACTGAAGTACTAATCTCAAGACTCTCCCCTGGAGCCCTGGAGATTCCACAGGAGCCTAGGAGCTGGTCACACCTATGGACGAGGTGAGCACAGACAGGTGACGGCCGAGCTGCTCCTACCGGTTCACATGCTGCTGCCTCCGTGTCACGTTCATGGCTGAGAGGTTCTTCTGACAGATCTGGCAAAAGAACAGCCCCGTCTCCTCCAGGCTGTCATCGGGTGCGGACGCCTGTTCCTGCCCAAGCTCCTGCTGGAGGGCCAAGGCCACTGCAGTGTTGCTTTCTGTGGCGGGGAGCCCGGGTCCACACTCTGTGGAGACACAAGGACCCATGAGGACCACCTCGTCCTTGGACCTCACAGAGCAAGGACGCTGGGTGGGGCGAGGAGCCCAGCCTGGGGAGATCGGACACCAAGCAGGGTACGCCCCAAACTTTTAACAGGTGCAAGGACCCCCAGGAAGCTCATTAAAGTGTAGGTCAGGAAGCTGGCACTCTGGGGGGCTAAGTGGAGCCTGAGACTCTACATTTTGGCCAACTTCCAGGCGAGGCCACTGTGGCTGGTCCAGGACCACTCTCTGAGCATCAGAGCCCTGAAGAATTTGCCTTTTGTTTCCCATTTCTGCTAAAGTGGCAACCCTGGGCATCCCAGGATTGTAAGGCTCCTACTCCAATGAATCCTAGGTTTCCTCTTTAAAGTTCAACCTCTCCTACTGCTCTGACTTTTTCTTGCCATTCCAGGTCAGAGTTGAATGCTGCTCTTGGTTTTTCTTGGCATCAGACCAGAGGATGGACTGATTCTAATCTTGGGATGGTGCCCAAGGTGGCTGTGCCCACTGTTGTGGCCCTGTCATACCTGATGTTGATGGAGCAGACCCTTGGCACTCACGCGGGATGTGCCCTGAGAACAAAACCAGAAAAGCACCATACTTCATTTTGATCCAGTACTTTTTTTAAACAAAGAAATGGTTTATCCCTCCTGATTACTGGGTATGAGGTGAAGACTGATGGAAAGAACTCAGTCACTTGCAGGGCAGGGGCTGGGCTCATGCACTGGCTGAGTGACCCCTCTGCACCCCTTGGTGTCCCGTGGTCCAAGGACTGATGCCATATCACTGTGTCACCTGCATGGGCCTTTGGGGTAGCCTAAGAATGCTCAGTAGTCCTGAGGTGAAACCTGCAAGTAAATACTGGGAAATTACGGATTTACTGGCTGTAGGTCTGTCAATAGTTTCTTCCTATTTCTTTTCCTTTTGTGTATTTTCACCAGGGGTGAGTATTCCTATTGTTTAGGGGATAAAGCACCACTGACAGTACGAGCCTCCTGGGGTGGTACAATGTGCAACAGATGGCACTTCTCTGCAGGAAATAGTTAAATGACATCAGGCAGAAACAAGCAAATTCAGAAAGTGGGGAGTTTTAAAAGACAACTGTCTGGATTTTTCAAGAGGTCAGTATCACAAAAAACAAGGACAAGAAAAGAGACTGTTATAGAGTCTAGACCAGAGGGACTACTGAGCCATGGCTCTAAGCAGCGTGTGACGAACCCTTGTTCAGGAAGAGTTCGCTGCAGAAGCGGTCCTTGGGGAAGCTGGGGAAATGTGAATGTGAGCAGGCAGTGTTCTGGACCCACATGTGTTTATGGAATTGTGGTTATGTAAGAGAGTCCAGGGGTGAAGCACCATGATGTCTGTGACTTGCTTTCCGATGGTACGGAAGAAGTGTCCATTTATAGAGATAAAAGAAAGTGTGGCAGAATGTCCACTGTTTGTTAAATCTAGGTTGAGGGCATAGGGATTTCATTGTAATATATTTTTCTGACTCTTTTGAATGTGAAAATTTTTGTAATAAGTCAAAATGAAAAAAGAGGAAGTGGTACCTTCTCAAAGAAGCTAAGTGAGAAATGACCCAGGGCACCCTCTGCTCTCTGGCCAGAGCGGCAAAGGCAGAGCGTGGGGCAGAAGGCCCACCCCTGGCTGAGAAGGCAGGCTCCTTCCTGACCCCTCTCCCCCAACATCATCCCTGCTGGGAAGACAGCGCTTCCTTCATACCGTTCACCGCCATCACATCTTGAGGGCCCTTTGCGACATTTTCTTCAGGTGCAGCCTCGAGCGAGCAGCCTTCGGAAGCACGTTTTAAGCGCTCAGGGTCTGCTCTCTTGAACTGCTGCATTCGCTGGAGCACCAGCTCTGCTGCCCTGGGTTTGGAGGGACTTGGCACCGTTGCAGTCAGACAGGAAGGAGGGGGCTGCGAGAGGCTGTCCGTGGTGGCCTCTGGCAAGGAGAATATTCACAAGTGTCAGTTCTAACAGGAGAAACCGAAGGTTCTTCTAGTTTCAAAGACCTCAGATTTCAAATGGGTCCTTTACTGACTACATTAGGTGTAACTCTAAAGTACTGATTGTTTTTTGGTAGCCTCACTGTTTGTGATGATAAAAATACCCCTGCCAAATGTATCTGTGATGGGAGGGGGCACATTTCTGAGGTGATAAACATGTTCTAAAATTAAGTGGTGGGGATGGCTGCACAACTCTGTGAATAAAGTCGCTGAACCATCCACTTGAAAGGGGTCAATTTTATAGAATATGAATTGTATCCCTATAAAGCTGTTATTAAAGAGTTATTAATGACAGACACATATCTTTCTAGGTCAGAAGTTCTCCTTTAACTTGGTGTCTGAAGATGACCTCTGGGGGGATCCATGCGGCCCCTGATGCTGCATGTCACCCTCGCAGGTATGTTTTTGGGGGGAGCAGTGCAGTGTTCTGGGGGAAATCAAGCATAGCTTTCACTATACTCTCAAAGGAAGCGTGAAATACCAAAACATTTTGGCAACATTAATGAAGCCTTACAATAGTCTCTGTGAGCTAAGGCTCTACCACCACTGCACTGGGGAGGTCATGCTGACCACATAGGTAAAAAATATTATTTAAGATCAGGAAGTGAAGGTGAGAAAAATTTAGAAACAGAACTCAGGAGTCCAAAGATCTTGTGCTATATTATATACGCAAGGCTGGTTTTCAGTTCTGCATGAAGAATGTATGTTGAGCATGTGGTTTAATACACCAGGGCAGCAGGGTGAGCAAGTTGCTTTAAACAAATAAACAGAGAAGAATAAAAGGTGTTTGGAAGAGATAGGAAGGATAAGAAGAGTCTCCTGGGACTCAAAACCCACATGGCATATGCCTGCTACCTTCTCAGCAGCCTAACCAAATTGGCTCACCCATTGTAACTTACCCACTTTGGAATGAACCCAAGAAAATGAGAGAAGTAGCATTATTTTTATGTTCATGAAAAAAAAAAAACCCAGAAACTCATGTTAACTGCATGATGTAAACGTTAGTAGGAAAATGAAAGGGCAGATGGCCCCAAATATATCATGTAGAGAATTCATACAAGGGTTATGAATATTTTCTTAATGACTATTGTTTAAAACAAGAGTCAGCAAACTACGGTCTTGGGCAGGCTGACTATTTTTGTAAATGAAGTTTTGCTGGAACACAGCCCATTCAATTACACATCGTCTAAGTAGTTTGTGACAGAGACTGTATGGCCGGCAAAGCCAAAGAAACTTACTAGCTTTCAGAAAGTTTTCTGATCCTTGGTTTAAAATGGTACAAATTACCTCTGGTGTCCTCTCTGGCAGAGGTTCTGACTGTTACCTGTTTGGGTGTTCCTTGCGCTATCCTGGAGTACAGCAGAAGTGTGTACACCTCCCTTGGTGTTTTCAGGGGGAGCTGGTTCAGTCTCTGGCCTCTTGGGTGCCCTGTGCTTTTGAGTCCGCGGGACCTGGCTGCCAGGGCAAGTTTTCCTCTCAGTGGGGCCTTGTGGGGTTTTGCTCTTAGAAGCAGTTGGTTTGGTCCTTTTTGGTTTGCTTCTTATCTGGGTGCCGTTGGAGGCCTTTTTTGTCTTCTTTTCCTTTGATACTTCCTTGGGGCCATTCTTTTTCACCCTTTGGAAAAAGCTGGCACAGAGTTCCTGAAAGTCATCATCTGACTCATCCATCATCTGACGCGTTTGAAGGCTCTCAGGCTGGTCTTCGGAGAAGTGAGGGTCGATGTGCGGGCGTGTGCACAGGTGAGAAAGTGAACCTGAGTGTGAGCCTAGCCAGGCCTCATTCACACTGGAAGCTTCATTATGGTTCCTCACTGCTTCTCACTGTAGTACCTGGAGAGTTTGCACAGTTGAGCAGGATGTACAGTTCCCTCTCTCCATAATGATTTCAAATGTCTTTCTTGGACTTCTCGGGGGTCCAGTAGATAAGTACCCACCTGCCAATGCAGGGGACATGGGTTTGATTCCCAGTCTGGGAAGATCCCACATGCCGCAGAGCAACTTGGCCCATGGGCCACAACTACTGAGCTCACGTGCGGCGACTACTGAAGCCCGTGAGCCTAGAGCCTGTGTTCTGGAATAACAGAAGCCACCACAATGAGATGCCCATGCACCGCAATGAAGAGTAGCTCTGGCTCACTGCAACTAGAGAAAGTCCAAGAATGGTGAGGACCCAGCACAACAAAGAAAGATAAATAAATAAATTTTTTAAAATGTCTTTCTTCAAACTGAACCTTTGTTCAGCACACTGAAAGCTTACCTTTATTAAAGTTCACATCTGAGAGAGTCTGTTGTCCAGTAGATGCCTCCCAGAGAGAATACATGTGGCCCTGGTGCTCAGGTGATTCTCCAGGATCTCCATGGTGATAAAGCACATTTGGTCCATTTAAGTTTTCACCTGAGAAAAACCAAATGCATTTAAGTGTAATTAGATAGATATTGTCATTTTATGCCATTTCTCCCAGGAAGGTACAAGAGCATGTGGAGTATGGGAAAAGTCTTCAGGGTAACAATAGCCCCGTCAAATACTCAGCTATAGCCTGGTTAACACAAACTAATCATCCTACAGGTTACCACAAAGCAATAGGGGAGAGGGACCTAAAGACCTGTCAAAGCGTGTTCTTCCATGGGCAGAAAAATGTGTGCATCTTGGAAGAGTAACCACAGAATCAAGATGGTCCCTTAATCCAGAAAAACTATCTCTGGTCCAAGGCCTTCAGCTCTCAGAGGCTCTATCAGCAAGCAATATAATAAGAGAAAGAGGGAATGTGCACTTGAACTCTCAGGAAGAAACCAAAGACAGGAATACAGCAGGCTCATCCTTCATTGACAGAACCAATTTTTCCAAATCAGAAAAAGGTCACTTTTCTCTATTCTCACTCCAGCAACTCTCCTAACTCACGTGCCCAGAATGCTGCCCATGTGCAAAGGCTGGGCCTTACCGGCATGATTATTTATATTGGCACAGTTTAGTGGAGTTTTGAAAACCAAAACTGAATAACCCAATGGTAGAGTGTTCATTTCAGATACCATAAGGCAGTTTCCACCGTCCAGGTAATCCACTAATCATCTAGTTTTCCAGAGTGGGGCAGACACACACACCTAAAATCTACTTTGCATGGCTGGCTCATTTTCATCTTCCATCTCCTTAGAGAAGCTTGTTTTCTCAGTCTTTATCTAATTGAACCCTCTCCACTCCCATTTACTTTCTATCATCACACACTGTTTTCACAGTGGCATTTATCATGTTATAATCACATATAATAGATTTATTGAATGTTTACTGTGCAGGCAGCCATCCCAAGTGCTTTACAAGTCTAACTAGTTTAATATTTACAACTCTACTAGGTAGGACCTATTGACACCCCTTCTTTACAGCAAGGAACCAGGCACAGAATGAGAAACTGGCTCAAGTTCACACAGCCTTTCAAGAGGCAGGCTGGGATCAAATTCAGGCAGTGTGGTTTTAGGGCATTAGCTCTTATATTTTTATTCAGTAGCTTGTTTTGTGTCCCCTACTAAGCTCAAAACTTCAGAAGGGCACGCACTCATTTTGTATTCTCTTTGGCTGACAAGGTGCCTGACTTAAGTGCTCGACAGTAATCTGTTGAGTTTGGTACTATCGGGAGCACCAGAGAAAGTGGTGGGAGCGAAGGCTGCACAGAAGAGCAGAGATGCATGTCTGAGCGCCTGGAACGTCAAGCCAAGCAAACTGTTGGACGTGGTAGCTGGAGCAAACTCCAGCCTCCACACCGCCCTGAGTCGCGACATCTCTGCCGGTATTACTCTAAAACAGTGTATCTGCCATAGGCGCTCTATCGGTATTTGCTAAGGAGTAACGGATCCGAACCAGACGGCAACTTTCCAGAGGGCCGGGGACTCTGCCTACCCAGCTTGGTACCTACCGCGGCCGGGCTCACTGCAGACGCGGAAAGAATGAATGGGCAGGTGCGGGTTGGACCCCCCGCCTCCCCCAACCCGGTGACACACGGGTTGCCACCTAAGGAAGGGCTGCCAAGGACTTTGGCGGCTACAAAGGCAGATGGCGAATTCCGATCGCCAGTCAGACGCCCGGGCCGTGACCCATGGGTATCCAGATCCCCCCACCCATCTTCCGTTCAGACAGCCCTGGCCCCCTCTACCTAAGCCCGGCTCCTGCCTCTAACCGCGGCTGGCGGCGGGCGAGGAAGGCTCTTTTCTCTCAGGAGAGCGAGAAAGGCCTGAGGCGGCCGGACCTCCTCTCCCCGGTGCAGACTCCCGGCCCCAAAGCCCGACTCCTCCTACCTCTGGCGCGGCCGCAGCACCTTCTCAACGGCGACCCAAGCCCCTGCGCATGCGCGGCGGATAATTGCGGCTGCGCGGGCGCAGAGGGATCGTTGAGGCTCGCGTCCCATCCTCCTTTGCGGCCGGGGCGCGCGACTGAGAGCGTTACTCTAGCGCGCCAGGCAGGATCAGGCGGAGCGCGGCGCTAGAGGTCCGCGCGGCTGAGGTTATGTAGGCGGCTCCTGGCGAAGTCTACTAAGTGTTGAAGAAGAGTCGAGGTGAGTTTCGGGCTCCGCCGCAGTTTGAAGTTGAAGTTTGGGTGCACTACGGTTCACATAGGAAATGTATGCCGGTTCATTGGCGGCCCCTGAGAGCGCATCTGCGTCAGGAGCCGACAGGTAAACGGGGTCGCCGGACCGGGAGCGGGAGCCGAGCGACCGAGCGCGGGCTTCCTCCCGGAGACGCTTACGAGCACATTGAGGCCTGAGGGGCAGGTTTCCCCGTGCGGGCGGGGAAGGTGAAGCGATGCCCACACTCTCCAGGCTCCCAGGTACACGTTGTTAGGATTTGAGGGGGTCGTGAAGCCGGAGAGGTTCGCCGAGAGACCTTATAAATCGTATTAAGGGTTCAAACTTCAACCTGGGGTCCTTGGGAGCCGACATAGATACTGTTTTCAAAGGAGTTTCTAGTTGCAATGTGAAAGTTGATCTGGAGAGGCAAGCCTGAAGGCTCATCAGGAGGCTGCGGTGGATGCAGGCGAGAAATGAGGGCGTCCTGGATTTAGGAGTTGAAGTTGGGGGAAAGGAGAAATATTGAGGCATTTGAATTGATGTGACCAAATTAGTTGTTAATACTTGTGGGTTTCTGGAAAAGAATTTCTAAGTTTCTGGGAACGTGGTTTCAGTTACTGAAGTGACGAATACAGGGGGAGGAGTAGTTTTGTTGGGAAACTGATACAGTTAGGTTTGTTGGTTTTTTTAAGTTATAATTTACATATCATAAAATTCACTCTCACAGTGTTGGTTATTAGTATATTCACAAAGTTGTGGAACCGTCTCTTCAGTTCAGTTGCTCAGTCGTGTCCGACTCTTTGTCACCCTATGGACTGCAGCCCTCCAGGCTTCCCTGCCTATCACCAACTCCTAGAGCCACTCAAACTCACGTCCATCCATCCAGTCGGTGATGCCATCCAACCATCTCTTCCTCTGACGTCCCCTTCTCCTCCTGCCTTCAATCTTTCCGAGCATCAGGGTCTTTTCCAGTGAGTCATTCCTTCACATCAGATGGCCAAAGGATTGGAGTTTCAGCTTCAGCATCAGTCCTTCCAATGAATATTCAGGACTGATCTCCTTTAGGATGGACTGGTTGGATCTCCCTGCAGTCCAGGGGACTCTCAAGAGTCTTCTTCAACATCACAGTTCAAAAGCATCAATTCTTTGGTGCTCAGCTTTCTTTATAGTCCAACTCTCACATTCATGCATGACTACTGGAAAAACCATATTTTTGACTAGACGGACCTTTGTTGGCAAAGTAATGTCTCCGCTTTTTAATATGCTGTCTAGTTTGCTTATAGCTTCTCTTCAAAGGAGTAAGCTGTCTTTTAGTTTCATGGCTGCAGGCACCATCTGCAGTGATTTTGAAGCCCAAGAATAAAGTCTCTCACTGTTTCTATTGTTTCCCCATCTGTTTGCCATGAAGTGATGGGACCAGATGCCATGATCTTAGTTTTCTGAATGTTGAGTTTTAAGCCAGCTTTTTCACTCTCCTCTTTCACTTTCATCAAGAGGCTCTTTAGTTAGTTGTTCTTCCCTTTGTGCCATAAGGGTGGCCTCATCTGCATTTCTGAGGTTATTGATATTTCTCCCATCAGTCTTGATTCCAGCTTGTGCTTCATCCTGCCTGATATATCACATGATGTATTCTGCATATAAGTTAAATAAGCAGAGTGACAATATACAGCCTTGATGTACTCCCTTCCCCATTTGAAACTAGTCTATTGTTCCATGTCCAGTTCTAACCGTTGCTTCTTGACCTGCATACAAATTTCTCAGGAGGCAGGAACCGTCATTACAATCCAATTCTAGAACATTTTATAACCCCAAACAGAAAGCTATGTACCCATGAGCCTCATTCCCCCTTACTCTTTCCCTTGGCAGCCATCAATCCACTTTCCTTTTCTGCATTACGTATATGTTATGTAAATTGTATCATATAAGCCTTCTGTCTGGCTTTTAAGGAATGTAGTGTTTTTAAGGGTCATCCATGTAGCATGAATCAGTTCATTTCTTTTGAAGGCGGCATAGTATTTCCTTGTATGGATATACCACATTGTATTTATCCATTTATCAGTAGTTTCTACATTTTGGCTACTATAACTAATAACTATAGTTTTTTTTTGGTGGTGGTTTAATCCATTTTCATTTACTTTACCATTTAACTTAAACTAGAATATTTAACTTTTCATACAATCTTAACTTTAAAGATTGTCACTTGCTATTTTCCATGCAAAAAATCCAGACTCATCTGGAGCGTACCCATTCTTCACTCTGCATCCAGCAAGCAAGCAGGACTGGGAGGATGGAGGCCAGTGGCCTGCAGTGACCTCAGGTGGCCAAACACCGCGCGCCAACCCTGCTCCAGGCACGGTAACTTTACTTAGCTTTTTGTTTCATTTTACAACTTTTCCAACACAAATTCTTCTAAAATTTGTCTCTGACAGTTGAATACCACTTTAGGACTGTTCTTGTAACTGAGTGAGGTGCAAAGAACTGTTTCACTCCACTCAGAACTTGAGGAACGCAGACTCCATGTTTTCCTTTTCAGCCTCGGGGCTCAGCAGGATCAGAGGGGAAGCCAAGTCTATAAGCTGTCTCACCTCGTCAAGGGGCTTGGCCACGGCCTTCCTGTTTGCCTATGGGGTGTTTGTCAGGAGGTCGACTAGGGGCCCACTTCCAGACCGCAGGGCCACGACTGCCTCGGGGCTCCTGCAGAAGTCAGTGAGCGGGCGGTCGTCCAGTGCTGTGGCCACAGCCTCCCTGGTGAGGCTGAGTTGATCCAGTTTGAGATCCATGAGGAGAGCCTCACTGGGGGCTGTGGCTTCAGGGGGCTGCTCTTTGTCCAGGCTGACTTCTGTGGTGATACTTTGTGAAAAAGTAAAATCACTCTTTTCTGGAGAAAAGTCCAGTGCCTATGGCACAGCAGACGGTGAGCAGCTGCCGTCGGGACAAGTCGGGGCGCCTGGACACAAGCTGGCTCTCCCCCTCCATGGCGGGTGCAGTTCTCACTGTGGATTTTTTCTGGGACTCAGAAGAGAGTCACTGAGCAGATGCAGGCAGGGGAGAACCCAGAAGCCTGGCCACAGTCGTGGGGGTTGCCAGAGGGAGGCTGGAGAGCCGGCGGCCAGCAGGCTGGGCAGGGCCGACAGGCGCTTCGTGCTCATGGGGGTCCTCACGCTGCTGACAAGGCTCTGCGTGGCTGAGGACCACCTCACGGGAGTGCTGTGGGCCACCCTCCCCACCAATGTGCAGGACTGCGGCTGCTGCACTCGACAGGACTTTGGGGTCGCACCAGCCGGGGGCTCACCAGTAGAAAACCTGGGAATTTTTAATTGATTTATAGGGGTAGCCACAGCCTTTGTCTTGGAGTTTGGGCAGGAATCACACCTTCTTGTAGTCCTGCTCTTATCCCTTTGAGAAAACTGTGACAAACTACAATGAGAGCTTGGCCCAGGGCCTCCCTGTTCCAGGGTCTGGGGCTGGGAGAGAGATGCTCTAGGGGGCCCCCTGGGCTGCTCTGCTGTCCACTGTGCAGCCCTGGCCTCTGGCTTTGCCTGCAGGCCACGCCCCTGGGGCCCACCTTCAGGGACGGCTGTGGCAGGGCGAGCCCCATTCTGCCCGTCTGGCTGGAGCTTGACCAGGCGCTGTCCACAGAGATGCCTGGACGTTCACTTGGTTTAGCTCTGCCAGTCGCAGGAAAAGTACACGCAGTGGAGCTCAGGCCCGAGACAGACCCCGACGGGGACCTTCCTGCCAGGCCACCAGCACACCCAGGTGGTTTTAGCATGGTTTTCTTCCGCTCGGACTTGTTTGGAACAGGGAGCAACAGCTTGCCTGGGACCACGTGGCTTCCACTGGCTGGCACGCTGGCGACATCCCGGGTGGTGCTGAGCTTGTCCGGGGGCATGCTGTTGTGGGCGTCCTTTTCATTTTGGATTTTCATCCTGGGAGGACTAGCTGGTTTCTGTTTCGCTGGCTTCTCCACGGCCGAGTGAAGGCTCTTTCCTTGAAGGGATGAGGTTTGGGGCGGCAGTAACTTGCTGACGACCTTCTTCTGAGCCCCGACCTGGTTCGGAGGCTGAACAGCACTGGGCTCTGCTGGCAGAGAAGGGCACGAGGTGGGCGGCGGCCCCGAGGTCTCAGGGCAGCTGGTCTGGGCAGGAGCGGCTGGCGGGGCTGCGCCAGAGGCGGGCTGAGTGCCCCGGAGTAGAGGTGCCCTCCAGAGGCTGTCCTACAGGCAGTATGTCTCCCGCTTAAGTGACTTGGGGCTTTTCTTCACTTCGTTTTCTCTATCAAAGAGGTTTATTTTGAGTTTAGACTCCTGTATGAATCCTTCCACTCCCTGGCTCCCAGGGTCTTCGAACTGGGCAGCCTGGGCTGCCTTGGTTCTGCCGTTGCTTTGTATCTGGAAGGCCAGTAAGTGAGCTTTATAAATTTCCACAAACTTTTCCCCCATGAGCGGACTCCAGGTGAAGTGTCTTTCAGAAGCTGGCAAAGGAGGTTCTTTGGGAAGCTGATTATTTAAATCTAAACTGGCAGCAATACATCTTTCTTTATGGCCAGTAGGTCCAAAAAAGACTTCATCATCTTCATTGGCACTTGAAGAAGACAATGAAAGGTCAAAGTCAAACTTTTCATCAGCCAACAGAAGAATGTCTTCCTTCTTGGGAGCCTCCATCTCCGCTTCTTGGTGGGGCCAGGCAGGCTGAAGGCACATCGCTTCCTCCTTCCGTGGCCAAGGCTGTCAGAGGTCACAGCAAGGAGCAGGAGACAGAAGCAGGGAGGATGTTGGAGCCCAGGTTCCCCCAGCCCCCCAGAGAAGCCCCCACCGTACGGGCCACTGCAGCACCGGCCCAGAGCCGCTGCGACACCCTGCTAATAACTATAGTTTTATACTGTAACTACTATAACTAATGGCCGTGTGAACATTTCATGTATGTATGTGTGTGTTTTTAGTACTCTTGGGTTTGTACCTAAGAGTGTGATTGCTGGGTCATACTACATTTAGTTCTGAGTGTTGAGTTTCAAATGCGAAATGTGAATAGGGCTTTCAGAACTTTCTCTGTATGAAGGAGTTAGGAGGTGGTATTTGCTCTCTGCTTTTGGAAACCTAGGTTAGTTTGTAATATAGTTTCCAATTGAATTAGTAGACAGCACAAATGTGGTAGCAGTGGAGTGTCTCATTTGTACTAGAGGGATTTTGATTTGTAAGAGGTGACTGGGTGACAACAAGGAGAAGCCAGGGCCATTGAAAGAAATATTTATTAATTTCCAGAGATGAGAGGGCATGTCATGCCACACAGGGAAAGTTTTGATAGGAGTCAGAAGCAGGAATGAGAGGAAAGCCTAGGTTGGAGCCTTGTTCCCTGAAAAAGGCAAGGCCGAGCAGGGTAGAGGGTTTAGGACTGGCTAGTTTGAATAAATCCTGTGGACTTTGGGCTGTGAGCTTCCCTGATAGCTCAGTTGGTAAAGAATTTGCCTGCAATGCAGGAGACCCTGGTTCGATTCCTGGGTCAGGAAGATACACTGGAGAAGGGATAGGCTACCCACTCCAGTATTCTGGCCTAGAGAATTCCATGGACTGTATTGGTCTATAGAGATGGTCTCTAGTTGCCTAGCACCTGGCCTGGGATGACCAGGGCAGGGGCAATATTAACTTCATCTTTGAGTTGATGAATTTGCATATGAGAGACTGCTCCCTAGGGAATTGATTACTATCATTGGGAATTAGCTAGTCTTGGAAAGGATAGTCTCTCCCTCCCCCTAGCAAGATTTTTAAGATGGCAAAATATCATAGTATACTGGGGAAAAAAATGATAATGCATGGGAACGTGGCTGGGGTGATGTGAAGGAAGGACAATTGTGAAGGTGGTACCTATTTTTTCATTTAGGATTTAAATCTCTTGGAAGCCTGGGAAAGAAAACCCCCCTGCCTTTCTCTCTCCTGCCGCCTACTCAAGTCTGGCCATATTATTCTTTTAAACGAAAGAGTTGTCAAAGTGTAGTTTAGAGAAGGGAGTGTTCCTTAAACCTTAGCTTTTCAACTTATTTACATGTGGAATATTTTATTTTTTATTTTTATTTTTTTTCAAGCAAACATCCAGTTCTTTTTATAGGTATGCAAATAAATCTCGTAGCGCTACAAAAATACAAGTTGTTTGAGAGGTTTACGGTGGTCCCCAGTATGTAGGAGGGTATTAAATAAAACAGCTATCGATAATGAAAAGTGAATCAGTTCAATCAAGTTACAGTATCATCCTTCAGATTAAAGTGCTCTGATATTAACTAATGTGGCAGCAGATGTGATCCTGAGAAGGAATCCCACTGCCAATCATCTTGCCTCTTAACTTCAATACAAGAATGAACACAGAGAGAGTTCTGTTTAATAACTGTTCTCTCCTCAAGCCCTACCCATGCCCTTGGCCTAGGACATTCTCTCCCGAGGAGAGATGTCAGGATTTGATGAGATTCTGTCTCAACTGGAACAACAACAAAAAAATGAGCAATATAGAAAACATTCTAATATCGGGCTACTAACAATGAAATTACCTGAAGAGTCTGAGTTGTTTAGTTGCTAAGTTGTGTCTGACTCTTTGCAACCCCGTGGACTGTAGCTCATCAGGCTCCTCTGTCCATGGGATTTTTCAGGCAAGAATACTGGAGTGGGTTGCCATTTCCTTCTCCACATGTGGAATATTTTAAACTGGAATGCTTGGACACCACCCTTAGCCCTGCTAAATTAGTCTTGGATGGGTTTCCCAACCTGTCATTTGAAAGTTTCACAGATGATTCTTACAGTCTCCAAGTTAGAGACTGATGGTAACTACATTTAGCCGATACCTACTGAGCAAATCCTATTGGCTAAACATAAAAGTGATGCCAAAAACTGAGTGAGGAGGTGATTGGAATTTAGGGTTAGACATGATTCCCCCCTTCAAGAAACAAAGTTCTGGGGCAAATTTTCTTTGACCCAGGATGAACAATGGGAGCCCCCTTGACCTGGACCCAATTGTGACTTAGCTCTAGCGGAAGCTCTGAGGTTCACAGTCTCCCACTGAAATGAGGCAGGAGTCCCCCAGTGTGACTAAGCTGAGGGGCAGTGTCCAAAAACAATGTTACGGGGTCCCTGTTCATTCAATGGTAATACTTTGTGTTTGTTCTCTGCCAGCATTTGTGGCAGAACTCTACTGCCAGGGTCATGAAAGGACATTTAGTATATTAAAAGGTCAGAATTGCCCTTATGTTTGATAAACTTTACAAGGTATATCAGAAAGAGAGCAAGTGCAGAAGTTTGTGGGAAAATGTAGACCCAATGAAAGGAGTGGTATTCCAAGGAGAGGCTGCTTTCTAAGCACATAGGAGTAGATAATTTTGGGATCCAGGGGAAACAGGCGAAGGTTGAATATGCTATGATTATGACTTTCTTACCCTCCTGGAGTATGTTCCTTTTTGGAAACTGTGACATCTTCCACTAAGTTAATATTTTAAACAGTTCTGTGGAAGAAGTGAAAGGCTCTTCCCAGGTCTGTCGTTTGGTTATAAATCCCCAAACCTACGTAGCTTCCTCTCATTTGTCTTGGCAGGGGTTGGGGAGAGGGCAGAACAAGGGAAGAGTTGTCTGCATTCTCAGTTCTTTGATCATATAAGCTTTTTAAAATTTTATTTATTTAGGGTGCGCTCGGTCTTTGCAGCACACAGGCTTTTCATTGCTGTGCGCAGGCTGTCTCTAGTTGTGGTGAGCAGGGGATACTCGTTTCAGTGGCTTCTTTTGTAACATGGGCTCTAGGGCACATGGGCTCAGTATGTGGCACACTTGTAGCATGTGGGATCCTAGTTCCTAGACCAGGTATTGAACCTGTGTCCCTTGCATTGGCAGGTGAATTCCCAACCCCTGGACCACCAGGAAGTCCCCATATAAGGTTTTATTTACTATTGTATAATCCTGTTGGCTGCACTGCCAAAATTGTTGAAATCCAGAGGGGAAATGATTGCTTTACATGTCAAAGTATATAAAAGTCATTCTAGGTTATACTGCATTTCTGTCTACCATTGCTATCTTTTTGTGTGATACATGTTTCTATTAATTTTGCTCGATGAATTTAAGGGGAGATTCCATGCAGATGTACCGGCCTCAGCTGCAAAAAAACATTTTCCTTAATAAAGTTGATAATTTTGATGTTAAATTAAGTCAGATCATCTTCCACATAATATTGTTAAGATGACAATACTCCTCCAAGTAATTTACAGATCAATGTAATACTTGACAAAAATCCCAATATTCTTTTTTCAGAAACAGAAAAACTGATCTTGAAGTTCATACAAAATTGCAAGAAGTCCTAAATAGCCAAAACAATCTTAAAAAAGAACAAAGTTGGGGGATGATTTCAAAATTTACAGCAGAGCTATGGTAATCAAAACTTTGCTACTGACATAAGAATAGAAATACAGAGCAGTGAAATAGAATTAAATGCCCAGAAATAAACCTGTGCATCATGGACATTTCATTTTGACAAGGATTCCAAAACCATTCGGGGGAAAGAATAATCTCTTGAATGGATGGTGCTACGACAACAGAATATACACATGCAAAATATACACAAATTAACTCAAAACAGATCAAAGACCTAAATCTAAGAATGAAACCATAAAACTCTTGATAAATTCTCATGATCTTGGATTTGACAGTTGGCTTTTAGATAGAGCACTAAAAATACAAAAAAGCAACAAAAGAAAAAAAATCCGTAAATTGGATTTCATCAAAATTTAAAGCTTTTGTGCATCAAAGAACACTGTCAAGAGAGGGGAAAGACAACCCGCAGGATGGAAGAAAACATTTTAAAATCATATATCTGATAAGGGTCTAGTATCCATAATACCCAAAGAACCTTACCACTGCACAACAAAAAGGAACAAACCAATTAGAAAATGGGTACATAACTTGAATAGACATTTCTCTAAAGAAGATATACAAATTACAAATGGCTGTCAGCATATAGAAAGATGCTTACATCATTAGTCATTCAGTTCAGTTCAGTTCAGTCGCTCAGTCGTGTCCGACTCTTTGCGACCCCATGAATCGCAGCACGCCAGACCTCCCTGTTCATCACCAACTCCTGGAGTTCACTCAAACTCATGTCCATTGAGTCGATGAAGCCATCCACCCATCTCATCCTCTGTTGTCCCCTTCTCCTCCTGCCCCTAATCCCTCTCAGCATCAGAGTCTTTTCCAATGAGTCAACTCTTCGCATGAGGTGGCCAAAGTACTGGAGTTTCAGATTTAGCATCAGTCCTTCCAAATAACACCCAAAGATCTCCTTTAGAATGGACTAGTTGGATCTCCTTGCAGTCCAAGGGACTCTCAAGAGTCTTCTCCCACACCACAGTTCAAAAGCATCAGTTCTTCGATGCTCAGCCTTCTTCACAGTCCAATTCTCACATCCATACATGACCACAGGAAAAACCATAGCCTTGACTAGACGGACCTTTGTTAGTAAAGTAATGTCTCTGCTTTCTAATATGCTATCTAGGTTGGTCATAACTTTCCTTCCAAGAAGTAAGTGTCTTTTAATTTCATGGCTGCAATCAGATACCACTTCTCACTCACTAGGACAGCCAAGGGGGGTTCAGGATTGGGAACATGGGTACACCCGTGGTGGATTCATGTTGATGTATTCAATTAAAAAAAAAAAGTCAAGACCTCCAAAATAGAAAATAAATATTGGTGAGGATGTGGAGAAATTGGAACCCTCATACCTTCCTAGAGGTCCAAAATGGTGCAGGTGCTGTGGAAACCAGTTTGGTGGTTTTTTAACAGGGTGATCACAGAATTACCATATGACCCAGTTATTCTGTTCTTTGGTGTTTGCTCAGAACTGGAAAAAAAAGGTGTTAAATCAAAAATGTGTACTCCTGCTCACAATAGCCAAAAGGTAGAAACAACTGAAATGCTCACCAGTGGATGCATGGATGGACAAAATATGGAATATACGTGTGATACATATAATGGAATACATGTTACAGTGTATATTTGCTTATTTTTGATGGTTATATTAATAGACCTTTTAATTTTAAAAGTTTGCCCAGTGAATGTAATAAGAATCATCTTTCAGTTCTTAGGAGAAAGCACTAATGATTGAAGACCAATTCTTCAATTTAAAACATTTATTGTGACGCATATTTTAAGAAAATAAGTAGTTCAAAGAATGTTCATGAATAAAAGTGTATCTACCATCCAGCCTAAGAAGTAGAGCATTATCTTCAGTGTTTTAAAATTCTAATTTCCATTTGTTGCCTTTGTGTTTCATCAGGTTAGTAGATTGGTAATAAATATGCAGAAAATTCATGAATATGACTTTCCAAAAATTCACGTCATACTGTCACATGATGTCACATTCATTTGGTCATATCATTTATCACGTCATTAAGTCACATTCATGTGACTGGGTAACATTTTCAGAGATTGAAAGCTCCATGTGATTAGTAAAGGAACCTTTAATTTCGAACCTGAACTGGCCCCAAATAAACACTGAATTTACCTCTAGGAAGAAAAGAACATTTATGAGTTATGTCCTAGGCACCTTCTTTGACCTTTTCCAACCATTACGTTGTATTCATCTTTTTTAAAAAAATATGTATTTATTTATTTGGCTGCACCAGGTCTTCATTACAGCATGTTAACTTTTTGGGTTACAACGCGTGGAATCTAGTATCCTAACCAGGGATTGAACTTGGAACCCCTGCATTGGTAGCATGGAGTCTTAACCACAGGGCCACCAGGGAAGACCCTTGTATGACTTCTCAGTTTCTCAATCTACATCTTTCCCCTCAGTTGCTTTGTTTTCCTTATAATGTATCTGCTGAAGGACATTAGATGGTTGGTTTGTGGAGTTTTCCACAGGTTTGGATTTTGCTTATTAGCATATTTGTAGTATAGTTTGACATGTTGCTCTGTCTTCTATAGTTCCTGCAAATTTCCAGCTGAATCCAGAGACTTTATAGTCTTGCCAACAGATTAACTCCTAGTATCATAGCTTATTTATTTATCAGAAGGCTTACAGTGTTGGGTTTTGATCTCTTTAAATGACAGCAGCCCTCCGTGCTTGGTGCCTAGGCTTCTGCCTCATGTGACATTGTAAAATGCTGATAATTTGCTAAGCCAACTGCACCATAACCACAAGAAGTCGTTATGTTCTGATTATAACCTTGGGTTCCTATATTGTCTGGAATAATTTCGTAAAGACAGCTTTATCTACTTCTTTGTGCTATAGTTCATATAGGAAAGGCAGGATAAATCTTTGTTTATTTTCTTTATCCAATTTTCAAAGTAATGAATTGGTTTTCTGTCATTCTCAGAAGGTTACCAGTTAGTTTTCTTTTTAAAATTTTGTTGTTGTTCAGTCACTAAGTTGTGTCTGATTCTTTGCGACCCCATGGACTGTAGCACACCAGGCTTCCCTGTCCTTCTCTCTCTCCTGGAGTTTGCTCAGATTCATGTCCATTGAGTCAGTGATGCTATCTAACCATCTTATCCTCTGCCACCCCCTTCACCTTTTGCTTTTAACCTTTCCCTTTCAACCTTTTCCAGCATCAGGGTCTTTTCCAGTGAGTCATCTCATCCATCAGGTAGCCAACGTATTGGAGCTTCAGCATCAGTCCTTCCAATAAGTATTCAGGGTTGATTTCCTTTAGGATTGACTGGTTTGATCTTGCAGTCCAAGGGTCCCTGAAGAGTCTTCTCCAGCATCACAATTTGAAAGCATCAGTTCTTCAGCACTCAGGCTGCTTTATGGTGCAGTTCTCACATATGTACATGACTACTGGAAAAACCGTAGCTTCTAACATACAGACTTTTGTCGACTATACAGAAAGGGATGTCTCTGCTTTTTAATACATGGTGTGAGTTGGACTGTGAAGAAGGCTGAGCGCCAAAGAATTGATGCTTTTGAACTGTGGTGTTGGAGAAGACTTGAGAGTCCCTTGGACTGCAAGGAGATCCAACCAGTCCATCCTAAAGGATATCAGCCCTGGGATTTCTTTGGAAGGAATAATGCTAAAGCTGAAACTCCAGTACTTTGGCCACCTCATGCGAAGAGTTGACTCCTTGGAAAAGACTCTGATGCTGGGAGGGATTGGGGGCAGGAGAAGAAGGGGAATGACCGAGGGTGAGATGGCTGGATGGCATCACTGACTTGATGGACGTGCGTCTGAGTGAACTCTGGGAGTTGGTGATGGACAGGGAGGCCTGGCGTGCTGCGATTCATGGGGTCACAAAGCGTCAGATATGACTGAGTGACTGAACTGAACTGAACTAGGTTTGCCATAGCTTTCCTTTCAGAGAGCAAGCATCTTTTAATTTCATGGCTCTAGTCCCATCTGCAGTGATTTTGGAGCCCAAGAAAATAAAATTTGTCACTGCTTCCACTTTTTCTCCTGCTATTTGCCATGTAATGATGGGACCAGATGCCTTGATCTTAGTTTTTTAAATGTTGAGTTTTAAGCCAGCTTTTTCATTCTCCTCTTTCACCCTTATTAACAGGCTCTTTAGTTCCTCTTCACTTTTTTTAGAGTGGTATCATCTGCATATCTGAGGTTGTTATTTCTCTCAGCTGTCTTGATTCCAGCTTGTGATTCGTATTTTTAAAATACCATTATCAGTTTATAGATTTGTTATTTGGTGGATTTCATTCACTTCACTGAAGTAGCTATCCTTGCTGAAGCTCCAATTATTTCTTCTTTGGCCAGTGAAAGCCTCTCTAACTTGACTCCTGGATCCTTTTGACACAATTCCCACAGTCATTGATTGCTTCCTGTGTCTGTTGTAGAGGAGGGAGATTTTACCCTTATCCTCTTAGGGGTTTTATTGGCAGGGCCTGTGAATTAAATTGACATGAGACAGATGAATGGGAGGAAAGTCTGCACAGTTTATTTAATATAAACTTTATGTGACCCTGGAGCCCTCCTAAGGAGTGATGACCCAAAGAAATTATGAAATTTAACTTGCTTTTATATTAAGTTGAACAAAGGGAGGTGATTTAGAAAGATGATTATAGTTTATGGGGAGGCTAAAAGGGAGATAGTTATTTTTACAGAGGCTTGTCTGTATAGAATTCTGTCTCAACTTCTTGTCCTTGAGAATAAGAATGTTACTTTCCAAAAATAAAAAAAGAAGGTTACTTTTCCTTCTGGTATAGGGAGGCCATCTCTCATATGGGCATTTCATTTCCTGCTTTTAAAAAGAAGAAGGAAGGTCAGGGTGTTTTTCTTCTATTTAATGTTTTCAAGGGCCTTTAGCTCAAAATATCCAATATGCCAACGTGGCTTCCTTTTGGGTGGCACATTCTGAATTCCTCCACATATATTTAGATGTTTGGACTCATGGTACACATTTCTTGCTTCCAGACTTGGAATCAGCTAATTCTCTAAGAAACCTTGGTTTTGTTTAGTAGGAAATGGTATTTCAAGACCTCAATTTTGGTATAAGAAATGCTATTTGCTACTGGACTGGCCGTTGTTTCCTGACCTTTTTAGTGATTAGAGCAGAGAAGTATGTTTAAGATAAAATACCTTGTGAGTTCTTCATGCTGTTTCTAAGTTCAGGATTACAGGGTTTTTACTTAACAGCTTCTGATATATGTATCTCCGTGTCAAGAATCCTGATTTTCAAGGACATGGGGTGGATAGGAATAAGACATTTTGGAATTACTCATTAGTTTTATCCCACATTACACATACAGCATTTATTTATAAAATGCTACCACAACTGGTTATGATTACTGAAAACATTACAAAAATTTTTTGCATGTGCTATTTCCAGTCTCCTCTTGCTTTTTTTCTTACAAAGTATTCTATCTACATTGTCAGATTATGTAGCCATTATATAATATTACCTTTCTTCTAACCTTCATTTAGTCTTAGATCTACAAGGAACGTATTTGACTCATCAGTTCCTTATGTTGATGTGTTCTACTTACTCTTGTTTGTTCTCTAGTATAGTCTTTATTTAGGACTCAAGAGAACAATATTCCCTAAGTTTTGGCATGTTGGGAATAGTTGGTGCTGTGACTACTTGAAGGTCACTTTTGCTAGATAGAAAATCCTTGGATCACAATTTTTTCCTTGAGCTCTTAAATCTGTGACTCTGTTTTCTTGCATAAAATGTTAACAGAAATTCTGATGAAAATTATTTGAAATGTGTGCGGGTAATCTCTTTCTGAGTCATGAGCTCATTGTTGTCTTCAGCGTTTACTCTGCTCCAGCCTCAGCTTCCTCCCCAGAGACTGTTGTCTGTGTGTGGCTTCTTTGCCTGCCTTCAACATTTGTCACTTTCTCTTAAATAATTTTTATCTTTCTTCGTTTATTTTTGTTTTTCATTTAAGTCTTCCTTTTTTTAAACCTGCTATTCCTCATGTGAGTGAAAGTCGCTCAGTTGTGTCCAGCTCTTTGCAACCCCATGGACTACACAGTCCATGGAATTCTCCAGGTCAGAATACTGGAGTGGGTAGCCTTTCCCTTCTCCAGGGGATTTTCCCAACCCAGGGATCGAACCCAGGTCTGCCACATTGCAGGTGGCTTCTTTACCAGCTGAGCCACGAGGGTTTCCATTGTGGGGAAACTCTTGGCTGTTCCTCATGAGTTAGTGTTCATTGTGTTTGCTCTCTTGTTCTTCTACTTTAATGTTTATTTCTGAAATCAATTTTTCCTTTTGTTTCTAATTCTCTCTAATGTCTCTTCATTTCTGAATTTTTGAAAACCTGAGTTATGATGTTCATTCATGGCTTGTATAATATTCTTAATGATTTTAAGCTTATTTTGAAATAGTATATTACAGTTTTGATCAGTTTTTTGGAGCATGTCCTCCTGACATGCTTTTTTGCTCTTCAATTTCTTTTTCCTTATAGTAACACTATATGGTGTTTCACATCATTATACTTTTCTGTTGCTCATTTTTGGGTGTATTCATTTTTCCTGAACTGTTAGAAGGAAGCTTGATTCAGATAGCTTTCCTTTCTTTTCAGAGCTCTCTCTTCTAGTGTGTTCAGGCATTGTTAAAAAGAAAAATAGTGACTTTCTGAGATTTCAGTTTTGTTTCCCTCACCCACGTTTATCTGGACCCTCTCTTTTTTTTTCATCTTTATTGTCTGCTTCCTGCCCTGTTTTTACTCCATTGCCAGTAGTTTCTTCTCAGTGTGGGGCCCTTCTTGGACAGAAGCCCTTGGTGGATCAATTTTGAGAAGTCATAGATGTTAGACCCCTTTGGCCTTTCCACTTGCCCCTTGCATGTATACTGCAGATTGGAGTAGGCAAAATCATTCCCAGTTCCAGCAGCTTTTCTCAAAATGGCTCAGTATACTTTTCGGTGAACACTTGTTGATTATTTGGGTTTTTCATCATCTCAGATTTATTGTGACACGCTGTTATTTATCTCTGCTTTCTCTAACATGGGCACTTAACACACGTGGGGTATGGCTATATATCTATCTATAGTGGACACTGTATTGTAGGTATACAAAATAAATCTACCTGTGTTTTGTGGGCCTCAGGTTCTTGCAGATACTTTTTCATCTGTTTTTGTTATAAATGTTTCATAAGCATTTGTTTTTCAAATCTATGTTATGTAGTGATTTGGGAAGAACCAGAATGTATGAAAGGAATTACCTGGTAGCTCAGAAGGTAAAGAAGCTGCCTACAATGTGGGAGACCCTGGTTCGATCCCTTGGTCAGGAAGACCCCCTGTAGAAGGAAATGGCAGCCCACTCCAGTATTCTTGCCTGGCAAAATCCCATGGACAGAAGAGCCTAGTGGGCTACAGTCCATGGGGTTGCAAAGAGTTGGACGTGACTGAGCGACTAACACTCAGAATGTATGCGACCACTACAGCCATCTTCAGAGCCCAAGTATTGATCTTTCAATGAACTGTTGTTTCAAGTTGCATATATAATTCTTAAAGGAATATTTTGCACCTGTGTTCATTGAGTTTGGCTTGTAGGGTTTTTTTATGTGCCATTTATTATTAATGCTTATTTCAGGGTTATAATAAGTGCTCCCAGACAACTTCCATGGATTTGGAGGGCCATTGTCTCATGCCCTGTTCAGCTCCATCTGTATTAAAGTAGTCAAGAGGCCCATCCAGGTCAGGAGACAAGCCCCATGCTGGTCCTAATGTTGAATATTATCCCAAATTATTTGTTGGATTGGCCAGACCCACTTTGCTACAATCTCAGTATCTTTCCAGGCTGATGTCCATCCTTTGCTTTCCTTCTGCAGGAGAATTCCCTCTTATCTGCTTATTCTAATTGCTAAACTATGTTCCTCTGAATTCCATTTCTCATTAAAATTGAATTAATTTCATCTCATGATGTCTGGACTGGCAACTCTTTCCCTGAGGCCCATTTCTGTCTTACGGGCCTTGTTTATCTACCAACCATGTTCCTGCCATTGTTTGCAATGGTCTAAGCACAGTTAGGATACCCAAACTGCTCTACCAGCTGATCTTACAAAATTTTGGTTTCTTTAAAGGGATAGGTTATAAAGTCAGTGATATTTTTTGTTGATATTTTTTATAACGCTAGGATGGCTCCTCCCCGCTTGTGCTGTTACCTTATTGTCTCTTGTAAACTAGCCAGCATATGGTTTTTGTTGTTAGTCGTGTCTGACTCTTTGCAACCCCAAGAACTGCAGCATGCCAGGCTTCCCTGTCCTTCACTGTCTCCCAGTTTGCTCATACTCATGTCCACTGAGTTGATGATGCCATCCAACCAGCTCATCCTCTATTGCCCCCTTTTCCTGCCCTCAATCTTTCCTAGCATCAGGATCTTTTCCAATGAGGGGGCTCTTTGCATCAGGTGGCTAAAGAATTGGAACTTCAGCTTTAGCATCAGTCCTTCTGATGAATATTCAGGGTTAATTTCCTTTAGGATTGATTAGTTTGATCTTGCAGTCCAAGGGATTCTGAAGAATATTCTCCAGCAGCACAGCTGGAAAGCATCAATTCTTCAGCGCTCAGCCTTCTTTATGGTCCAGCTCTCACATTCATACATGACTACTGGAAAAGCCATTAGCTTTGACTTAAATGGACTTCAATTGGCCAAGTAGTATTTCTGCTTTTTAATACGCTGTCTAGGTTTGTCATGGCTTTTCGTTCCAAGGAGCAAGCGTCTTTTAATTTCATGACTGCAGTCACCCCACTGTGATTTTGGAGTCCAAGAAGATAAAACCTGTCACTGTTTCCATTGTTCCCCACCTATTTGCCATGAGGTGATGGGAATGGATGCCCTGATTTTAGTCTTTTGAATGTTGAAGTCTAAGCCAGCTTTTTCACTCTCCTATTTTACTCTCATCAAGAGGCTTTTTATAGTTCATTTTCGCTTTCTGTCATAAGGGTGGTGTCATCTGCATATCTGAGGTTATTGGTATTTCTCCCAGCAATCTTGATTCCAGCTTGTGCTTCATCCAGCTTGGCATTTCACATGATGTACTCTGCATGTAAATTAAATAAGCAGGGTGACAATATATAGTCTTGATGTACTCCTTTTCTATTTGGAACCAGTCTGTTGTTCTATGTCCAGTTTTAACTGTTGCTTCTTGACCTGCATTCAGATTTCTCAGAAGGCAGGTCAGGTGGTCTGGTATTCCCATCTCTCTAAGAATTTTCCAGTTTGTTATGATCCACCTAGTCAAAGGCCTTGGCATAGTCAATAAAGCAGAAGTAGATGTTTTTCTGGAACTCTCTTGCTTTTTTGATGATCCACGGATGTTGGCAATTTGATCTCTGGTTCCTCTCCCTTTTCTAAATCCAGCCTGTACATCTGGAAGTTCTTGGTTCACGTACTGTTTGAAGCCTAGCGTGAAGGATTTTGAGCATTACCTTGCTGGCATGTGAGATGAGTGCAATTGTGTGGTAGTTTGAGCATTCTTTGGTGTTGACCTTGTTTGGGATCGAAATGAAAACTGACCTTTTCCATTCCTGTTGCCACTGCTGAGTTTTCCAAATTTGCTGGCATGTTGAGTGCAGCACTTTCACAGTAACATCTTTTAGAATTTGAAATAGCTTAGCTGGAATCCCATCACCTCTGCTAGCTTTGTTTGTAGTAATGCTTCCTAAGGCTCACTTGATTTCACACTCTAGGATGTCTGGCTCTAATGAGTGACCAATGCCGTCTTGGTTATCCGGATCATTAAGACCTTTTTTTGTACAGTTTTTTGTATTCTTGCCATTCTTAGTATCTTCTGCTTCTATTAGGTCCTTACCGTTTCTGTCCTCCATTAAGCCCATCTTTGTATGAAGTGTTCCCTTGGTGTCTCTGATTTTCTTGAAGAGATCTCTAGTCTTTCCCATTCTGTTGTTTTCCTCTATTATTATTATTATTTTTTGTATTGTTTGCTTAAGAAGGCTTTCTTCTCTCTCCTTGCTATTCTTTGGAACTCTGCATTCAGATGGGTATATCTTTCCTTTTCTCTTTTGCTGTTTTTCTTCTTTTCTCAGCTATTTGTAAGGCTGCCTCAGACAACCATTTTGCCTTTCTTTCTCTTGGGGACTGTTTGAGCATGGCCTCCTGTTCAGTGTCACTAACCTCTGTCCATAGTTCTTTAGGCACTCTGTCAGATCTAATCCCTTGAATCTATTTGTCACTTTACCGTATAATCATAAATTTGATTTAGGTCATACCTGAATGACCTAGTGGTTTTTAGTACTTTAAGTTTGAATTTTGCAATAAGGACTTCATGATCTGAGCCACTGTCAGCTCCAGGTCTTATTTTTGCTGACCATATAGAGCTTCTCCATCTTTGGCTGCAAAGATTATAATCAATCTGATGTAGGTACTGACTGTCTGGTGCTGTCAGTGTGTAGTGTGGTCATCTGTAGTTTAGCCTCTATCTTTGCCGCTTGCCTTTCACCGCACCCTCTACTTTCTTGAGAGCACCTTTGAGCTTGAACTGATTCCCTCTCTGTTGGAAATGAAATCAGTTCTTTTGGAGGAAATTAGGAGTCAGTGCTTTCTGGCCTATTTCTACCCCAGGCAAAAATCTCTAAGCCAGGGCTATAGAACTATGGGTAGAACAGTGGTAAACTGCTCTCTGAGTGGCATTCCACTGTTACTGCTGAGCACTCCGTGGGAGAAGGAAGGCAGCAGCCTGGGGTCCACTCGGCTCACCTGTGGTGTGGATCTGCCACATCGTGAGCTGGGATGAGCATGGTCAGGGCCCCAGTACTCTCAGAGCACCCAGCCCAAGAGAGGGCCTCCCTCCCATGAGTTAGGGGCTGGGCAGAATATGGAAGTCCCGCCCTCCCTTGATCACACTCAGATGGGTGTGTGTGTGTGTGTGTGTGTGTGTGTGTGTGTGTGTTGCTCAGTCGTGTCTGACTCTTTGCGACCCCATGGTCTGTAGCCTGCCAGACTCCTCTGTCCATGGAATTTTCCAGGCAAGGGTACTGGAGTGGGTTGTCATTTCCTTCTCCAGGGGATCTTCCCGACCCAGGGATCGAACCTGGATCACATTGCGAGCAAATGCTGTACCATCTGAGCCACCAGGGAAACAGGCAGCCAGGCTTTTCAGATTGCCTTCTTTTATCCAGTAATGTGCGTTTAAGGTTCTTAGATTCGNTTCCAGGCAAGGGTACTGGAGTGGGTTGTCATTTCCTTCTCCAGGGGATCTTCCCGACCCAGGGATCGAACCTGGATCACATTGCGAGCAAATGCTGTACCATCTGAGCCACCAGGGAAACAGGCAGCCAGGCTTTTCAGATTGCCTTCTTTTATCCAGTAATGTGCGTTTAAGGTTCTTAGATTCGTGTGTCTGTATCTCAGACTTGGGGACAGGGATTTGCCCTGTGTCTTCCTCTTTATGGATCCAAGAAAAGTTGTTGATTTTCAGGCAGTTCAGTTTTTTACTATTTGTCTGGACAGAGTGGTGACTTCCGATCTCCTTACATGTGGAACTAGAAACCAGAAGTCCTGTTGCTGGTAGATAAGAAAGTAGTTGACCCTTGTCAATTAATCTTATATTTCCAACCTTGTCATAGTAATTTATTAGTTCGAGGAGGTTTTTTTAATTGTTGTTAATTCTTTGGTATTTTCTACATAGATAATTCATGTCATCTATGTATAAAGATTATTTTATGTCTTCCTTTTTGATTTGTGTAACTTTTATCTCCTTTTCGTGTCTTATTACCTAGGACTTCCAGTATGATGATGCATGGGAGTGGTAAAAATAGACATTCTTACCTTCTTCCTGATCTTAGTGAGAAAGCATCTAATTTCTCTCGTTAAGTATAGTGTTAGCTGTATGGTTTTTCACTGTGATAAAATATATATAATATAAAATTTATAATTTTAACCATTTTTAAGTGTACAGTTCAGTGACATTAAATGCTTTCACGTTGTTGTACAACCATCACCACTACCCACACACTATCCATTTTCAGAACTTTCTCATCATTCTGTTCTTTTGGGAACCTTGGAGTGAAGTTGCTGGATCATAGTAATTCTGTGTAATTTTTTTGAAGAATCTCAATACTGTCTTCTGCTCTGGCTGTACTATTTTGCATCCCTATCAGTGGTGCATAAAGATTTCAGTTTCTCCACATCCGTATAAAACTTATAATTTTTAAATATAGTAGCCATTCTAATGGGAAGATAATGATAGTCCATCAGAGTTTTGATTTGCAGTTCTCTCATCATTTTTCATGTGTTTATCGATCATTTGCTTATCTTTGGAAAAATGTCTATTCAAGTCCTTTGCCCATTACGAAAAGTTTTCTTCTTTACCCATTTAAAAAATTTGGTTGTTTGATTTTTGTTATTGAGTTGTAGGAGTTCTCTATATATTCTGAATACCAGGCTCTAATGGGATAAATGATTTCCAGATATTTTCTTCCCTTTTGTGGTTGTCTTTTCACTTTTGTGATAGGTCCTTTGCACAAGTTTCTAATTTTAATGAAATCCAGTTTAGCTGCATTTTGTTTTGTTGGTGATTTTGGTATCATATCCAAGAAATCCCTGCCAGTCCCAATGTTGTGCAGTTTGTGCGTCTGTCTTTGTGCTAGTATCACGCTGTTTTGATTTCTGTAGCTTTGGACAAAGTTTTGAAGTCAGGGAGTGTGAGACCTCCAACTTTGTCCTGTTTCAAGGTGGTTTTGAGTACTTCAGTGGGTGGGAGGGGAGTTCCTTTGATATTCCATATGGAAAACCGTAAGATAGGACTTTCTATTTCTGTGAAAAAAAAGTCACTGAGGTTTTGATAGGGATTGCATAAATAGGTAGATCACTTTGGGTAGTGCAGGCCTGACGTGCTGCGATACATGGGGTCACAAGGTGTCGGGCATGACTGAGCAACTGAACTGAGCTGAACACCGGGTTAAAGCTTCCAGCCCGTGAGGTGTGCCGTCTTTCTGTGTCTTCGTGTGTTGTGTTTCAATTCCTTTCAGCAATGATGCTTGCTTTACAGCGTGTTAAGTCTTTCACTCTCTTGGTTAAGTTTATTCCCAAGTATTTTAAATCTTTTGATGCTATTTCAGTGGAATTGTTTTCCTAATTTCCTTTCAGGATTGTTCATTGTTCAGTTCAGTCGCTCAGTCGTGTCCGACTCTTTGCGATCCCATGAATCGCAGCACGCCAGGCCTCCCTGTCCATCACCAACTCCTGGAGTTCACTCAGACTCACATCGNCCATGGACTGCAGCCTTCCAGGCTCCTCTGTCCATGGGATTTTCCAGGCAAGAGTACTGGAGTTGGGTGTGGTTGCTCTTATTTCCTTAAGGTGTATGTAAGTTAGACCATTGCTTTGGTACTTTTCTTCTTTTTTAACAGAAACATTTATAACTATGAATTTCCCTCTTGGCCCTGCTCTTGCTGCATCCCAAAGTTCTGGTGTGTGTATTTTCATTGGTCTCAGTGTGCTTTCTAATTTTTCTTGTGATTTCCTTTTTGACCTATTGGTTGTATGAGAGCATGTTGTTTAACTTCCACATATTTGTGGATTTTCCAGTTTTCTTTATCCATTCACCCTTCAGTGGACATCTAGGTTGCTTCCATGTCCTGACTACTGTAAATAGTGCTGCAGTAAACACTGGGGTGCCTGTCTTTTTGAATTCTATTTTTGTCAGCGTGTATGCCCAGTAGTAGGATTGCTGGGTCATAGGATAGTTTTTAGTTTTTTAAGTAATCTTCCTATTGTTCTCCATAGTGGCTGTATCAATTTCCATTCCCACCAACCACATCCTCTCTGTCATTTACTGTTTGTAGATTTTTTCGATGATGACCTATTTGACTGGTGTGAGATGATACCTCATTGTAGTTTTGATTTGCATTTCTTTAATAATGACTGACTGATGTTGCGCATCTTTTCATGTGTCGATTGGCCTTTAGTTGATTTTTTGTAGTGATACATTTTTGTGTACATTTTTGTAGTGAGCATATGGGAAAGGAGTACATCCAGGCTGTATATTGTCACCCTGCTTATTTAATTTATATGCAGGGTTCATCATGAGAAATACCAGGCTGGATGAAGCAGAAGCTTCATTTCTAGGAGAAATATCAATAACCTCAGATAGGCAGATGACATCACCCTTATAGCAAAAGATGAAGAACTAAAGAGCCTCCTTGTCCTTTTTCTGGGATTCCGACTCATGTACATTGGGTTGCTTGTCAGTGTCTGATGCCTTTTTTCCCCTCTATGCCCTTTATTTGAACAATTTTCAGTTGCTGTTTTTGAGTTGTATTTTTCGGTGTTGATCTGATGTTCATCCCAGATTGTGTGTTTTGCATTTCAGGTATTATTATCATCTCTAGAAGTTCCATTTAGGCCTTTTTATATTTTCCATTTCTCTCATTTATGGTCATATCCCCTCTACTTTCCTGAGCATATGAAGCATGTCCTTGTCTGATAATTCCTTTATATCTGTCACTTCTAGGTTGGTTGTTGTTGATTGCTTTTTCTTATGGTCATAAGTCATAGTTTCTTCTTTTTCATATGCCTGGTCTATCTGCCCTTCATTGCCTGCTTGTGATAGTGGAGCATTACTACCCTCTTTGCCAGCTAGCCTGATGCCAGCCTTTGTCATTGGAGGGGCTGAAGGAGAAAGGGCCTGTGTCCTAGTGCTTTGCGCTTTGCTCATTCCTGTTCTGTGACATCAGCTGAGCCCTAGAGAGCTTCTTTGGCACCTTCTCAGGCAGTGTCCTAGCGACCAACTCAGCAGCACTTGCCTGAGTGCCAGTGAGGAGGCTCTTCATGTATTTGAAAGGGGACAGGTGCTGCCAGGCATGTTCCGCAGGTACCCGAGTTGGTCTCCTGGCAGCTTTCTGGTGAGTTCGTCAGCACCTCCACCCTGGGAGCTTTGCAGAACTCTCTGCAGACAGCTTCCGGGCTGATTGTGTTGGCAGCATCTCAGATGGTTCTCAGCCTGGTGAACTTCACCATCCTGTAAACTGCTGTCTCCCAGCTCTGAATCCTCTCTGCACCCTAGAGTATTTTATACCTTTTGGTTCATTTTAGTCAGTTCCTATAAATAGTTAATAGCTCTTTATGCTAAACTCCCCTTGTTTAAAATACCTTGTGGTTTCTGTCCCCTGACCAATAGGCCTGCCCATTTCCTTATTGGATACTGGAGATTATGTATTTATGTTGTTTTGTTGTATTCCTTCAAATAGTATTTATCTTGGTCTGGCACGCAGTTAAGTTCCTTGTCATCAGTTGATCCTTTAGAGAACTGCTCCTGAGCTGTGTTGGGTGATCCAGAGCTGCCTCTGGTGTACAGATCATTTAGCCTCATCACTGAGGGTAGCCCTTCTGGGGGTGCCAGGCAGTACTGTGTGAATGAGGGAGCCGTTCCCTGGTGGCTTGTGGGGCACAGTTTATTCCCATTTCGGTGTGCACTCTGGAGGTGGTTCTGTTCGCTCCTTTTCAGGGACTCTTGTTCCAGCCTCCTCACAGTTTTTCTCACGCAGGTGCAAATTTGTCTTTAGGTGAAGACTTGAGGGGATGCTCTGTAGATCCTGGAGCTCTGCTTTCTTTACAGTCCCTGCTCCCCACTATTCTGTTCCACACATTCTAGCCAAGTGGGCCTCCCTGACCTCCCCGGTGTCTCCTCCACGCATAGGACAGCTGGGTCTGTTTCCCTTCCCTGCACTGTAGCCTGGAATCCGCGTTGGCTGTGGCTGGTCACAGAGCACAGAGTTCCCTGGAGGTCCAGTGGGGAAGACGTGATACCATCACTGCCATGGGCCTGGGTTCATTCCTTGGTCAGGGAACTGAGATCCCTCGAGCTGCGTGGGTGCCCCGCGCAGGCCCTCCCATCCCACACCACTGGGCCCGGTGTCTTGGTCTCCCTCTCTCCTCCGATCCTTGTCTCGTACTCACCCATTGGTTGAAGACACATCACGCCGCCTCTTGCCTGGTCTCCTCATTGTTTAGGGGGCCCTCTTACTCTGTCTTGAAGAAGTGAGTAAAGGACACACATGAAACAGCCTGTCAGGAGCTTGATGAAACTTCAGGACAGCTGGATGTCCTATCGCTCAGCTGACATTATTAACGCTCCCTTTTCCTTCTTTTTAAACTAGTCACGTGTGGATGGGACCAGCGAGATGGCACAGGCCGTGAGGGAGTGAAATGGTGGCAGCTCGGTTCCTTCCAGCAGCAGATTTGCATTTTAGCAGGTTCCTGTGCTGTGTCATTTGTGGGCTGAGGCTCCTGTGAAGATCAGCGTCTCCTCGTAGGAGCCCAAGTGAGGAAACAACCGGTTATCAAGGCATTGGGCTTCAGCAGTCTTTGGGCAGTTGGGGACCCAGACCGACAAGGCCACCCACCTTAGGCCACTCTGGCTTTGGCTGGAGTGAGCCGGACTGGACTCATTCCTGGTCTCCTGAGGTCATCGCTGCTCCTGCCTGAGACCCTGTCCCCTGACCCGCGACTGTGCTTTTATGCAGACCCTGGGGGAAGGCGTCTGGAAAGCCAGCCTCACAGGTAAGTGGACGTGTTTTCTATGCTGGTATAGACATGGGGTGAGATCAGTACCACTGCCCGGAGCCTTGCAGTTCCCGAGGAGGTGGACATCTCTGCCAGGCTGAGGAGCCTGGCCCAGTGCAGAAGCCTGTTTCTTTACTCAGTTGTCTGGGAGGACCACGTTGGGTTCCTCTTGTGTGAGATGCTCACACTTAAATGGGCTGAAGAGACTGGAGCAGCTAAAGCCCTGGTTCTGTCCAGCAGGCCGCTGACTGGCCTTCATCTCTTCACTCAGCCAGGCCATGCTCAGGTGCTGCTGCGTTGGCCCCAGGGGATGAGGCTGACCATACAGCGGCTGAGGCTGACCACAGGCTGTGACTGTGGGCAGGAGAGAGTGAGCAGGGTGGAGGAGACGGTGGTGGGGTACGGCCTGCTGCTGAGTGGGGTGCCGCGGTGGGTGGCGTCTGGGCAGAGGCTCGAGTCAAGGGAGGGATGAGCCCTGCGGTCTGGGGCTAGGAGCAGTGCAGAGGCCCTAATGCAGGAGCCCTGGGACAACTGTGTGGCGCCCGTCAATGTGAAGCACTCTAGTGTCTGTAGAGAAGCCCGGGCTGGCCCCAGGCAAAGCATAGCAGGCACTTGGGGTTTTCAGGAATAGCGTCGCCGCCTGGCCCAGGGTCCCCAGAGGGGAAAGAGGCTTGGCGCTGGCCGCCTGTGGGCCCCAAGGCCCCTTCTCTAGGACCGAGGTGGCGAACCTCAGCTCAGGACAGGTGCTGCCGTTTTTTGAGGGGCCTTGAGTCCCTCAGCCTACAGAGCACACCCTGCGCCATCTTCACCTTTAGGACCGGGGTGATGAAAACAAATACTCTAGGTTTCAAATAGGATACAGAGACCTTCAGTCCCAAAGACTTGGTTGGGCAGAGAGGATGGTCTGTTTCCTTCTGATCATCTCTCATTGGCTCACATTCTCTTGCTTTTTACCTCAGAGATGTCCACACACAGCCCTGCTAGTCAGACCAGCTTGCCTAGTTACCCATCAGAGCCTCCAGCTCTCTACTTCAGTGACGCATTCCAGGTAACAAACAGACTGCTTCTGGCTATGGAATTGCTCACAGCAGACTGGTCCTGCCGAGGACTCAAGGCACCTGCTCAAAGGACTGGAGCGCCACCCTGGGACCCGCAACGCAGAGGGGCGTTTGAAGAGGTGAGTCTGCCTGCTACACTGGCCTCTCTCTTGGGGGCTGGGCAGGGGCAGCTGCCCAGAGGCAGAGAACCCAGCGGAGCCCCAGGTAATCTTGTGGGGTTGAGGAGACTGAGCCCTGGGGGCTTGAGAGCTGCAGAGGCAGTGGGACCTGAGGACAGAGATCCCTGAGAGGGAGGAGGCCAGAGAAGCAGAAGGTGTGCACTGAGCAGAGCTGGGTCTTTTGGCACTTTCATGGTGCCAGGAAGAGTTGAGAGCCTGCCACGAGAAACAGCCCTAAAAATGCCAGTCTCTCTGCTCAGACCTTGGGTGGCCGGCCCCCTCCGCTGCCCCCTGGAGGGCGACACCGTCCCGGCCTCTCCGGTCTGTCACACACAGCGCCTGACTCTGCGTCTAGTCGCTACGTACCCTGATAAGTGGGACAGAAAGGAAAGAGTGAGAAACCCACAGAAGATTAAGATGCTGGAGTTGGCAGACATAGAGTTTAGAATAACTGATCAACATTGAAACAGGTGAGATGGAGAGTTTCACAGAGAATTAGAATTCATAAAAGATTGAAATATTCTAAAAGAGGAAAGTACAATAGCAAATTTAAGATTCAGTTGGGTGGATTTAAAAGTAGATGAGAGACAGCTGAAGAGAGGACCAGTGAACTGGAAGATGAATCAGTAGAGAATCTCTCTGCAGACCCTGCCATGACTGGCCCCTCCTGCCCACACTGTCNAGAGCTGGGTCTTTTGGCACTTTCATGGTGCCAGGAAGAGTTGAGAGCCTGCCACGAGAAACAGCCCTAAAAATGCCAGTCTCTCTGCTCAGACCTTGGGTGGCCGGCCCCCTCCGCTGCCCCCTGGAGGGCGACACCGTCCCGGCCTCTCCGGTCTGTCACACACAGCGCCTGACTCTGCGTCTAGTCGCTACGTACCCTGATAAGTGGGACAGAAAGGAAAGAGTGAGAAACCCACAGAAGATTAAGATGCTGGAGTTGGCAGACATAGAGTTTAGAATAACTGATCAACATTGAAACAGGTGAGATGGAGAGTTTCACAGAGAATTAGAATTCATAAAAGATTGAAATATTCTAAAAGAGGAAAGTACAATAGCAAATTTAAGATTCAGTTGGGTGGATTTAAAAGTAGATGAGAGACAGCTGAAGAGAGGACCAGTGAACTGGAAGATGAATCAGTAGAGAATCTCTCTGCAGACCCTGCCATGACTGGCCCCTCCTGCCCACACTGTCGTGGACTCTGAGCCCTTCTGGAGCCCCGTTGGATCGGGGCAGAGCCTGCTGAGGAGGCGTGCTGTGCTTGAGAGAGACTGAGGGGGCTTGGGGATTTGGGGGACGCTCTTCACTCCCCCTTGTTGGAAATGTTACCAGCTCACTGGGAGTCTAGTCAGTGGAGCTCTGTGACTCTAGTTGAATCTTCCAGGGCCTCAGGCATCAGGAACCTGAACCTGTTTGTTCATGGGCTCAGGCTAAAGATATGCCACTCTTTACAGCACACACCCTGAAAAATGCCTCTGGTGGGATGAGGAGCCAGAGGAGGCTTGTCTGTGACGTGCAGAAGGTGTGCACGTTGGCACCCAGGCTGGTGGGCCACGGAGCCCAGTTGTGGCCTGTGGCAGTGGCACAGTGGGTACTGGCGTAGCTGGGTGAGGGGGCAGGGTCAGGGCTGTGCTGAGCGTGACTCTGAAACTGTTGTGGATCATAGCAATTCATGCACATGCTGTTCTGAGAAACTTTCCATCCTGGGTTAATGGTTTCCTTATAATGAACAGAAATAAATTCATGAGGGATGGCGAGCTAATGTGGGGTCATGGGCCAAGGCCAGTGGCTGAGCAGAGTGATGACTGCTGACCTACACCGTCTGTCAGACCCCGATTAGAGCGGTGTCCTAGCAGAGACACTGACTGTCTCGAGTAAAGGACGGAAGCCCCTTCGTCCTCCAGAATGCTGTCTTGAGGCCAGCGAACACCCCTCTTGAGGGGAGAGAAGGAATCCACGTCAGATCTGGCTGAGGGTGGGCATAATAGCCACTGGCTCCTGGGAGCTTCTGATCAGTTCAGGCCGAGCGTCCAGAAGCCGCCTGATGCCCTGCAGTGTCCCCTGGGCTTTAGGACAGGAGGCCCGGGTTCTCTCGGGGGAGCTCCGTGAGGAGGGGATGTTCTCTCGTGTGGGAGGTGGGGGGGCAGGCGAGCACAGGGCCTCTGCCCTTCAGGCATCTTTCAGGGATGAGACAGACAGGTCCCTGCTCCGGTGCAGCTTATGTTCTATTAATAGTGCGGTGGCTGGCCTTCAGTGAGTATAAGCAGGTAAGAGCAAACACATGAAAACAAAGAAAACCAGTGATAGGGGTCATGGGAAAGGTGACACTGGGACCATGCTGGTGGCAGGGTCAGGTCGGGGGAGGGCGACCTCCCTGAGGCGGCGCTATGAGCCGAACCTGGGCAGCCCTGGGGGCAGAGTGGGGCCCTGAGCTCGCATCGCCCAGCCCCTGGTAGGTGCCTGCTTTCCCCTAAAGGACGGGAGGAACCCATGATAGTCTAAGCAGGGGAATAGGGTCATCTGATTCACAAGATGTGTGAGTGCTATGTGGAGACTGGACTGGGGGGAGTTTCTGGGAGCGGGGAGACCGGTGGGCGGGTTTGCTTGTGTTCGGGGAAGGGCAGGCACGGGCGCTGCAGAAACAGAGCAGGTGGAGCTGAGGGAAAGCAGGGACCCAGGTGAACCTGAGGCATCTAGGCAGGTGAGGGCGATCTTGGGAGGGGGCACCCCCATTGTGTGTGTTAAAGGGTCCCAGACTCTCAGAGTACCCCTAGTAAAGGTCAGTAAATATTTTAAGGGACCCACAGGCCAAAGAAGTAACAGTTTCATTTTTAAATAGTTGAGTCCAAACAGTTTAAGTACAGTATTTATATCTTAACAACTTATAATAGACATTTGGAAAATAATGTAAACATAAATTTTTTTTCATTGCATTTTTAAGTAACCGTAATTACTTAGGAGTGGAACGTTTGCCTGTCAGGCTCTTCTTGAATTTTGGAGTCAAACTGGACATGGTTACCCTTGTTGCCCTTTCTGTAATTGCCTTTTCAGTAACTGCCAGAAACCTAGCTTTGCAGACATGAAACCACACAAAGCAATGTCGCAAGATGTCATGTTGAAACGCTGGAGTGTTGGGAGATGGTTAGTGTCGCCATTTTCCCCAAAAGTAAAGTGCATCCTGCAGGTTCACTGTGGGTGCCCCCGTGCCCTGCTGCCCCATGTGCTGCTTGCCTCTGGGCCTGTGGACCTTGTCTCCTGGGCCACATGCTGGTGTGTGCAAGTCACGCCCCTCCACCCCCAAGTTCTTGGGGGCGCTCACTGGGTCTTTTTTTTTTTTTTTGGTTGCATGTTTTAGCATGCAGGATCTTTTCATTTTGGCATGTGGGATCTTGCTCCCTGACTAGGGATCGGACCGGGACCCTCTATGTGGGGAGCGTGGAGTCTTAGCCACTGTACCACCAGGGAAGTGGTGGTCTAGGATAGGATGAAGTTTTAAGATGTGAGATGATCTTTTTCTATCTATTGATCCTTAAGACAGACTTAAGAGGAAAGCAGTGATGGATTTATCCCCATTTTATATAGAGTTGAAGATACTGAGGTTCAAAGTGGTCGAAGGTGCAGTGCGTGAGACTGGACTGGGCCCCACACCCCTGACTCTTGGCCGGGCTCTTCCCAGGCTGAGCTGCCTGCCTCTCTTGTGGGCCTAACAGGGCTGCTGGTGTGGCAGCAGAGTTAGGCATTTGGTGCAAGTGAGGCCATAGTTGGAACCTTTTTCTGGCAGGTTGGTGAGGGAGGGCAGCTCCTTGGCACGTAAGGGGCAGTGTTTGGTTGATGGGGTGCCTGTGCCCCTGAAAACTGGGGTGGGTCCAGGTACCCTCTGGGAGCCATGGCTGTGCCACCTACTGCTTTATTCCCATGCTCCCGTCAAAGAGCTGCACCTGTGTGTCCAGGGAAGAAATCATGGAAGGAAGACACCTGTTCTGGATGCATTGATGGTCTTGGTTAGTGGTTAGAATCTTGATTTTGATCCTCTTGCAGTCTTGGAGATTTTAAACAGGAGAGTCAGCAATCCAACCTTTGCAAAAGGCTGCAAGGGGACTCCTGGCAGCCTGAGGGCAAGGCCACGTGACCTGCCATTGTAGATGCCATTTCAAGCTGACTAGCACTCCTGTTGATGGCCAGAGCTGTCCATCAGCATGTTCTCATTACTTCAGGGGGTTCTGGTCTTGGTTTACTTTCTGAGTTGTTTTTAATCCCCCGTGTCCTCCTCCTTCATGACACTTCTGTGATTTTGACCTTGGTCCTTGAAGACTGCTCTTCTCAGGCTACTCCTGCTTCCTGAATCCCAGTCCCTTGTAGCCCTGCACACACACACCACACGCCCGCCACAGTAAGGCCCTTCCATTCCAGGGAGGGACCCAGCCTTCCTACTTGCAGGGCTGTTGTTGGAGACCACAGCCTCTCCCTAATGAGGCAGAGCTCCCATTGATGGGGTGATGGGCTGAGTAATGCCACCCTCCCTCTGATACACCCATGTCCTAATCCCTGGAAACATCATACAGCAAAAAAGGATCTCATGATATCGAGATGGTCTCAGATTATCTGGGAGGACGCTACACTCACTCACCTACTTCTCTGAGGGGGAAGAATTGACACAGAAGGCAGTGAACTGATGTGGCCACAGCCAAGGACACCAGGAACCTCCAGAAGCTGAAGAAGGCAGAAGTGCCTCCCAGAACCTCCAGAGGGTGTGCAGCGTGTGACATTTTGAAGTTTCTTATAGTTTTAAGCCATCAAGTTTGTGGTGACTTGTTGCAGCAGCCACAGGAAGTGAATACAAATGGGAAGGCAAAGGATTCCAAGAAGTAATGACTGGACCCAAGGCCTGACCCTGATCTGCTGCCTGACCATGTTCTTGTGACCTGCTCCTGTCACCTGCGCCTGGACATACAGGCTCTCCGTTGCTAGCAGTTAAGGTGGGCTCTGCAGCCCCTGCCCCTTCCTCATGCCCACCACCCTGAAGCCCCCACAGGGAAAGCTAGAGTTGGGGACAGAGGGGTTTCTGGAACAGAGCTGCTGCCATAGGCTCCATTCACAACAGGCACAGTTGAGCTTTGTGCTGGCACCAAGGTCACCTCAGATCCTGCAGCTGGAGTGTTGCTGGGGCCCCGCCCTCCAGGGAACCTGCTCCCCCACCCGTGGGAGAACAACATGTGCAAAAGCCAGAGAGCCTTTGGCTGTGTTGAATGACTTTAAAATCAAGTGCAAATATCATCAGGTGCTTTTTACAGAAGCAAGGACCTGTGCTTCTTAAAATAAACACTTGCCAGTCACCCACCTGCTGAGAGAGGCACACAGGCAGGGCTATTGTTCCGTGCCCTCCAGGTGACGCCCTGGGAAAGGGCACAGCTGCCTGAACCTTTAAAACCCCAGGTGGGATGAACATTCCTGTGCGGAGCTGCAGCAGCTCCCGCTTGTGTTTAACACTTCGTATTATTTAAGCAGTCAAAGGGGAAAATTGGTACTGAAGAATACCAATTCTTGGCAGAATTCTTTGTGAAAGGTTTCAGGTGAGTGTGCCTGGTGCCTCAAGGGCTGGGTGACTTGTGGTCCATAGGTGGAGGACGCCCGACTGCGAGAACCCTAGCCGGTCCCGTGGAAGGGGTGTCCGGAGCATGAAAGGCAGTGAGTTGGCACTACACTGCCAGGGGCTTCTTGGGCTGGCAACCCTTGTGGAGCTCATCTGCTGGTGGGTGAGGAGTGAGGAGATTTAGGGTCCATTACGTGATCCTAGTCCACACGTGCCTCTCCCTCCTGTTCCAGGATGAGGGGCACCAAGCTGATGGGGCTGCTGCTCGCCCTTGCTGGCCTGCTGCAGCTGGGCCTGTCCCTAAAGATAGCAGCCTTCAACATCCGCACCTTTGGGGAGACCAAGATGTCCAACGCTACGCTCTCCAGCTACATTGTGCGCGTAAGTCCCCAGGGCCCTCAGGGTGGGGAAGCTGGAGGTGGGCCGTCTGACAGGCCCTGGGAATCCTGGGCTGGTGGTCAGTCCTGAGGGTGACTGGCAGCAGTGGTGATGGGGGGCCTCAAGGTCTCAGCCCACCTGTCGGGGGTACAGGCCCTTGTTACTGCCGTGCTGTTCCTGGCTGGTATTAGGGTCCCAGGCCAGGCTGTGACAGGGAGTGTCCGAGGCGGGGGCAGCGGCTCAGCCCTGGGACCCACAGCAGGCAGGCTCAGACACATCGGTCTCCACCTGCCTGCTCAGCAACACCGTGGCTTTGTCCCCAGATCGTGCGTCGTTACGACATCGTCCTCATCCAGGAGGTCAGAGACAGCCACCTGGTGGCCGTGGGGAAGCTTCTGGATGATCTCAACCAGTGGGTGAAGCGGGGTCCCAGGAGGCCCGGGGGGAGGGAGATGATGGCGACTGTCTCTTCCCAGTCATGGTGCCAGGTCAGCCTGGCTGCAGGGACACAGGTGTGGGGTAGGTCCCTGGGACTCACCCCACCACCAACTCCTGACTGGGATGTTTGTCTCCTCAATCCAGGGATGATCCAAACACCTACCACTACGTGGTCAGTGAGCCGCTGGGTCGCAATAGCTACAAGGAGCGCTACCTCTTTGTGTTCAGGTAAAGCTGCAGGCCTCTGCCTCACGAGCACACAGGAGGCTGCAATGTTGCCTAGAGCCCGTGGGCCCCTCCCCTCAGGTTTAGGGGCAAGAACTGGGGCCCCCAGAGCAGGAGTCTGAGCTGGGCTGTACCCCTCGAGGCCTTAGCCCATGCGGAGGCAGGCAGCCTTGGTGGGAGCTCTGTGCCAGTGGGTCTGCGTGGTGCCTGAGCCCAGGCTGACCACCCTCCGGCCTGGCCTTCTGCAGACCCAACAAGGTGTCCGTGCTGGACACCTACCAGTACGACGACGGCTGCGAGTCCTGTGGGAATGACAGCTTCAGCCGGGAGCCAGCTGTGGTCAAGTTCTCATCCCCCTCCACCAGTGAGTGCACCTGCCCCGGATGCGCTGGCCTTGTGCTGCACCCCAGCCCCTTTAGCCTTAGGTAACCTGAAGTTACTTAGGAAGACGTCCACCCTCGGGGTGTCTCAGCTGTCCTCCACCCCAGCCAACACCTGCTCTGCTGTCTCCACAGAGGTGAAGGAATTTGCCATTGTTCCTCTGCACTCGGCCCCATCGGACGCAGTGGCTGAAATTAATTCTCTCTATGATGTCTACCTGGATGTCCAGCAGAAGTGGGACTTGAACGTGAGCCCCCCCACCGGCACCAGCTTGGGCTCTGGGGGCCCCCATTGTGCATCATGCCCTGGGCCAACCCATGGCTGTCTCCTGGCAGGACGTCATGTTGATGGGCGATTTCAATGCTGACTGCAGCTACGTGACCTCCTCGCAGTGGTCATCCATCCGCCTGCGCACGAGCTCCATCTTCCAGTGGCTGATTCCTGACAGTGCCGACACCACGGCTACGTCCACGAACTGCGCCTATGACAGGTGAGTGGGGTGCCTCTGTGACCAGCTTCAGAAGTGCTTCCCAAGACTGGACGCTCACCTTCCTGACTTAGGAAATGCATTTCTTAGTTTTGGGTTGGAGCACATTTAGGGAGACCATGACACTGGCAGATAATGGAGGTTGATCAGTGGTGTGCAGTTTGGGGCAACATTGAGCTGGGGCTCAATGGACTCCACAGTGGCATTTGAGCATGGTTGGGGCTGTGTTCAGCAGACCCAGATGAGCTGAGGGGACATGCCAGGACCCAAGGTACAAGTGCAGAGTGTCACAGCCTGGGCTCAAGGGGACTTTCTCTTGTGTCTGCTGCTGTAGGATTGTGGTCACAGGGTCTCTGCTCCAGAGTTCTGTGGTTCCTGGCTCGGCTGCTCCCTTTGACTTCCAAGCTGCATACGGACTGAGCAAAGAGATGGTAAGTAGCTGTCCTGGACACACTGCTTTTTTTTGTTGACTTGAGAAAAGCAATGGTCCTGACCCACCTCAGGCGCACGACCGTAGCCAACTAGGTGTCTGGGGTCCGTGTGCTCACTGCCGTCTTCCCACAGGCCCTGGCCATCAGTGACCATTACCCGGTGGAGGTGACGCTGACCTAAGTCCATTCTGGGGGTCCACAACCTCTGCCCTATGCCAAGGGCTGAAGACAACAACTGACTCGTCATAGTTAAGAGCAGAGGGTGGAGCTTAAGGAACCCAGTGCCATCCCTCCCCCTGTGCCCCAACAACCCTGTAGCTGCTGGGATTTGAGGAGAGGGATGGAAGGCAGGCTTTTCCTCACCTGACCCACTTCCATTGTTAAGTGTAGCGGTTGTGTCACCAGAGCACCTCACTTTCTCAGTCTGGAAAGAAAGTCTAAAACTAAGAAATGCCTTTTAATTTAAATAAAGCTCAAAAGGAGGCGTTGTCATTTGCGCACCCAGTTGTTCCCGTGTGTGTCCCTATTCCCCAGTGACTGGCTGCAGGCTGCCTTGCCCCATGGTTGCGTCTGTCCCTTCGTCCGCAGCCATCAGTGTCGCTCCAGGGCCTTGACAAGCAGCTGATTCAGGCGTCCAACCATGGGTCGAGGGTCATCGACGAGTCCTGCTGTGATCATGGCGTTCTCGTAGATCTGAAAGGCAGGGCAGCACCTTGTCAGTGGGAGGGGGTGCAAGACCTGGGTCCAACCCAGGGATCTCAAATGCAAAGAGAAGAAGGGAAGAGAGTTGTTCTGTTTAAAACAGGATTTTAGAAGAAACCTCAAAGCCTCAGCCTGCTCTTCGCCCGCTCCAGCAGCCTCACCTGATCCACCAGCAGCTGGGCCAGGTCAGGCTCGCTGTCTCTCAGCTGACTGAGCTTCTTGATCAGAACGTGCCTGCAACACGGAAACCACACGTTAGCCAGAGCTGGGGGTGCACACCGATCACAAGGGCTTGTGACCTGGAGTGACTTTTCTGAAATGCTGGGGTTATTAGAACATGCAACAACAAAAAGAGTAATAAAGAATAGTTCAGTGTCAAAAAAAAAACCACAAAAACTTTTATAACTGATTATAGATTATACCCAGAAAACCTGGCAGAAGTTTTGATATTAATATAAAAACTATATTACTCCTGAGGTATAGAAAGTCGAATTTAACATACAAAAAGACATATTCTTGGGTAAGTGGACCACAGACAGAAGTGAAACTTACCTTAAATTATATTCTTAGTCCTTAAAAAAATCTACCAAGATCAGAAGAAACTGGAGGAGGAGATCCCAGTTAAAACATAAAGCACCAATAATCAAGTAGTTTAGTTCTGGAAAAGGAAGTGGTAATAGTGCAAAGTGGACAGTGTATAAATGGTCAAATCCATACAGCAATTTTATGAGTACCTGATAGGATAACTGGGGGCAGCACCCAGGAAGCAAGTTTCTTCCTGTGTGATTCCTTGAACCAAGAACCAAAATAATCTCCCGACCAATCAGGGATTAAATGTAAAAACTAAAAGCAAAGTATAATACTAGAAAACAGGGAAGAAGTGTTTGATAATCTTCAAAGGGGAAATAAAGCCTTTTCAGCCTAAATACAAATATAGAAGTCAGAAAGAAAAGACTCTTGGCTAGATAAAAATTGAAATTTTTTCTGCAGAGGAAAAAATACAGTAGGAAACATCAAAATTATAAGGTATAATTTTCATTTTTGAATGGCAGAAATGAAGGTGTTTGATAAAACTCAAGGCATTGGGGGAAGGTCCTGAGGACAGTGGCAATGTCTGTGGTGCCCCGTCTGAGATGCTGTAATTCCCTCCCTCCCAGCGCTGTTCACAGCAGCACACATCTGCAAGGTGAGGACCCCACACTGGAGGTGTCCCACCACGGACTCCATATGGTTGGGAATTCTAAAGACTAAAGGAACATATAAACAAATTTTGGAGCAAATGCGTTAAAGTCTTCTGGCAATAGAAAATGAGCCCTCTGCACAGCTATCTTATTTGTGGCCACATTTGTGCCAGAACTAGTTAAAGCCAGTGGGTGTCCAGTCAGTGCCCATCTCTGCTGGACTCAGCGCTGGGAGCCACGCACCCATTACGCAAGCCTGTATCGCTTATGCCTACCTGCCAATCGAGGTGGCTGCGGAGAGGCCCTTGACACTTTGCGTGGCTAGCCATGAGCCAATTCAGATCTTCCACTTAGTAATCATGCGGCTAATAATTTGGCTCAGAAGCTGGAAAAGGCACCTTTCCCTACTCCCTGATAGTTTTAAGGAAATTAATGCTTAAAAAGGAGGAAAAATATGCTAAGGTGGTAAATTAAAAAATCAGACATATACGATATTAGAAAACAAAGCTCCCATAGCTTAAAGTCCAAAAGAAATACACCAAATAGGGCAGTGACTGTGGTGGGGGGAAACTATGGACTTTTCTGACATTTGTGGTAACTTAGGTGCTTCATTTTAAAAACTACTACTGCGTACAAAGTTAGTTTCCAAATAAAAAATGCCTCCATATACAACAGCACAAGTTAGAAAATGAAATTTCAAAATACCAAAAAAAAAAAAAAAAGACATCAAATAACTATAAAAAATGTACAAGAATGCTAAAGAAAAAAATACTCCTCTGAGAAGGCAGCACAGATCAGCAGGAGTGGAGAGATTAAGCAGTTAACAGTCCAGGCAACAGGTGTTTACACGAAGCTGGTGTATCCCTGCCTACCCCCCACATGGATCCCAGAGAGGCTCCACGAACATGAAAGGCATACAGGGGAAGAAATGTGTCTGAAATAGAGATTTCCTAAAACCCCAGAAAGCATCAGACATGCATACATTTGATTACATTAAAATTAATTACATAAAGAATTTCTCTTCAGAAGATAACCTTCAGACAGGTGAAAAGTAAGTGAGGCTATTTGCAGCTGATGAATTATATACAAAGAAGGTGTTATTGAGAGAAAGCCAAGCCCAAGGCTCACTCGTAGAACCGGGTTCTGACGCTTTGCCCTCTGGAAGCCCTGGGCCTGGCCCAGCCCAGCTGAGGACACAGCCCTTCTGCGCCTGGGCATGTGCCCTGGAGACTCACCCGTGCCCCAGGTGGAGGACAGGCGTTCAGAGCAACCTGCTCCAAACAGCCTCTGAACAGAAACTACCCCAGTGTTTGTCTCGTAGCCTCTGAACAGAAACTACCCCAGTGTTTGTCTCGTACCCGGAATGCGATTCAGCTGTGAACAAAAACCATAGTCACCCCCCTCTCCACGGCGGGGGGCTCATGGGCTGAGCTTGCGTGTAACGACGCCCAAGTACCCGAAGTGTGGACTGTGGCTCCCCCTGGGGGGTGGGACAATTCTAGTGGGAGGAAAACAGGAGCTTCTGGGCACAGGCAAGGTCCAGTTTTCTTAAACATGATTGTTTACAAATATTAACCAAACTATCCATTAGCTCATGTACTTCTCTATGTGTTATAAGTGAAAGAACACGGACCAATACAACTCAGAAGAATACCTGGTGGGTCAGAAAGCAGCACGCATACTCCCTGGGCATGGAGGGACGCAGGCCCCAGTGGCCTCACCTGGGGTTGATCTCCAGTGTGGGCTGCAGCAGCTGTGCGCGCTCCTCCTGGGTCTTGGCCAGCTGGCGCATGCGCAGGAAGTGCCGGGCGGCTCCCATCTCCAGCACTGTGATCATAGCAGGGTGCGTGTCCAGCCGGACAGTCACCTGCAGGCACGGCCAGAAGTGAGGGGAGCCCTGGCAGGGTCTTGACAAGACACGAGGCTTCCCCAGGTGACAAGCCAGGACAATAGTGCGCCTTCCTCCCTGTCTCCCCATCACCCCGCAAGGAGAGGAGACCTGACTGCATGCTGCTTGGGAACTTTCCTCATCTACACTCCAAAGCTGCCAAATTCTAACCTATCAACTAGCCTCCAAGGTTCATCCTGCCTGGTGTTACCTGTATGTCTCTGCTTCACAGGGGCCGCTGCCAAGTCCTACAGTGACCCTGTGTTTCCAGACCCCGCCTCTCCCTTAATTCTGCCCTGTGGCTCCCTCTGGCCTTTATTTCATCAAATATACCTTCTCCCCCACAGCCCTGCAGGCTACAGGCCTCCTGACTTACACCAGAGACTCCTGGGCCTACTGGGCCCACAGCCTGCTGACCTGGGGAAGCACCGTGCCTGTTCCTTCATAGGAAACGGACATGAATTCTGCCTCCCTCACAGGCCTCAAGTGAGCCGCTGCTGCAGAGCACGGACATGATATGTGTGCTGGGTAAAGAAGCCTTGCTCCCTGCTCAGTGGCCCAGAGGGCCCCTGCCACCTCCCACAGGGCCCTGGGTCTGCCCTCCGCTCTCAGCCATTCGGACACCTGCCTTTCCTTGCGGCCGTGCCACAACACGTCCCTCAGCCAGTGATGCGTGTTCTCTGGTGACTTTCTCTTGCAGCTTTGTGCTGGACTGGTGGGTTCCTAGCTCATTAAAGCCCACCCAGACCCCTACTAAGAACCCAAGCAGGATGGTATGCTCTTGTATCCTCAGCTACTGCAGCCCCTTTAGGCCTGGACCAGGCAGACCAACTGGGGAGCCCTCTTCTCTGCCCACCAGGCTCTCAACTGCTCACTTTCCACTCTTGGTTCCATCTGCTCTACAAAGTGGAGGCAAAGCCGAGCTTGCTCGTCTCGCATCAGCAGCACCCCTGGGCACGTGTGACTACACATGAGACAGAGTGCACACAAGTGCAGGGGTGGCAGTGACATGCCTGGTCTCCACCTCACACCATGGCTCCAACCACTGCTGGGATAGCACCCGCCAGGCCAGCAGCCTAGAGATGGCAGGCTGGCCAGCTGTGTGGTCACGGAGGGTCACGGTGGCTGGCTGGGGCCCATCGGAGAGCCTCACCTTCACGTCGGTGATGCGGGACCCCAGTGCGTTTCTCATCCAGGCCATCAGGTCCTCTGTCTCCTTTTCTGATAGGCGGTCTCCTGCTACAGGCAAGCACAGGGTGAGCTTGGGCTGTCTGCATAACCCTCTCCCTGTGGGCTCCCACCACTCTGCCAGCCACCGACTGGCACAACCACAGAGCTACCAAAAGGCTCTGCATCTAAAAGCAAGCAGATGGGGGACCTCCTTGGTGGTCTAGTGGCTAAGACTCCGTGCTCCCAATGCAGGGGGCCCGGGTTCAATCTCTGGTCAGGGAACCAGATCCACATGCTGCAACTAGAAGTTCCCTGCATACTGCCATGAAGACTGAAGGTCCTGAGTACCACGACTAAGCCCCGGTGCAGCCAAATAAATATTAAAAAATACAGCAGATAAATTCATACCTCAGAAAGGATGCTTTTTGAGTGCCCGAGGCCCATATGCATATATTTTATTAGGGCCTTAAAACTGATTCTCTTAGCTTGATCAGTCTTATGAAGACAACGTTGAAAAGAAAACCCCACACACCCACCACTGCAGCACAGAAGAGGCCGTGAGGCCACCAGCCAGCTCCTCGGGCTGCTCGGCCTCACCCTCCCTGAGGCCACCTGCCACACCTGAGCCCCGAGGGCAAGCAAGCAAGCTGACCTGGGGCGCCATCCGCAAATTTCTCCTCCTTGTAGTGGTCAACGACAATGTCCGTTTCCACAGACATCAACTTCTTCTTGTCAAACTCACGCAGGTGGAGCAAGGTCAGCTCATCAAACTGCTCGTAGCAGAAGAGAACCTGTGCGGGCCGAGACGGCGTCATCAGGCGGGAAGCCTCCGCCCGCGACGGAGTGGGGCTCCTGGGCCTCCTGGATGAAGTGAGTGGTTTAGAGACAGCAGAGAGCAGGAACACGGAGGATGTTCAGAGAAACCCTTGTGTCACTTCCTAGAGAGGGGATCAGAAGGCAGCCTGGGCCCGCCTCTGCACATGGACGGCTCACTGCATGGCTCTCCCGGTCCCTGGCCCAGCCCAGCCCATCAGTTCCCAGTGAGCACGCCCCTCCTTCAGGGCTCAGGGCCCCTGCCCTCTGACCAGGGGAGGACAGGTGCAGGGGGCCTGGCTCACCCACCTCCGTGTTTTTCCGCTTCATGGCCTCGTAGTAGGGCGAGTGCTCCGCCAGGTGCCGGTTGGGGGCGCACAGGTAGTAGATGTTGCGGGTGCCGGCCTGCATGCGGCTGGCGTAGTCCGGGAGGCTGGTCAGCTGCCCGGCAGGCAGTGCTGACGACTCGTACCGCAGCAGCTTTGCGATGTCCTCCTGCAGACAGCAGAGGCCTGGTCATTGGAGTTCCAGGTCCTGGCTCTGGAAGCCACCAGACTGAGGGGCACAGACCTCAGGGGCCTCCAGTAAGGGAAGACAGCTCTGGCCGGCCTGGTGACCCACTGTGTCTGCAGCCAAGGCAGCTGCTGCAGGAGCCCGGCCTGGGGTGCCACACTGGGATGACTCGGGGTCTGGGGGACCTGGGGACTCCAGTGCAGGCCCCTGTGCGCCCCCCCACCAGCCATTCTAGCTGGCCCAGGGCCTCGCTGAGTGGGCCTTTCTGGGTGAGTCCTGCACAGTCGCAGGAGTGGCCAGGCCCTGTCTGTGACAGAGTCGCTCTTAGACCCAGCAGCCTCCCTCTGTCCTGAATCACAGACCCTCTCTCGTGGAGCAGGGCACGTGGGTCTGTCCACGCTCCCCAGCCCTCCTCACAGCAGTGTGTGAACCGAAGTGGGTATCTGACTCGGAGAACAGACCCTGGAAGGAGGGGTGTGTCTGTCTCTGCTTGGCTGAGACGTGTATGTGACCGTGGGTGGAGTCATCAGTGAGGACGGAGAAGCAGCAGGCTAGGGCCTGGTCGTGCCCTGATGATAAACCCCGCTGCATCTACACCACCGCCTCATCTGACAAACCATGGTGCCCAAAGGGCACAGTCCAGACGAGGGTGACATGGCGGGGATGCAAGGGGAGCGGACAAGGATCAGGAAGCCCACCCGGCAAGCCAGGCTCTAGGTGCAGAGGCTCAGTTCATGCTCTGGTGCTCGTTACAGATCCTAACAAACACGAGACACCAATACAGGGCTTAGACAAGCCTCTGGCCCCACCTTGGTGCTGCTCCCACGGACACAAAGAGGGCACATGTGGAGGCCAAGCAGGCGGTGTCTGAGCTGTTGGACAACCAGCTGTTGGACAGCCCTTCTTAAAGGGCTAGGGGGGTGTGCAGGTTGGCAGCCTGGGCGCTCAGCCCCTGTCCCACCCTCCCTGGCCTGCAGAAGCACCTGAGACTCCAGGCGGTCAGTCACCCTCCTTTGTATTACAACTTAAAAGTTGTAATACAACTTTTCTATCTTATGGAACAATCTTACTGTTTTTAAGTAATTATGGAGTTAATGGACCACTGGCTCGTGATGAAGGACTTTTGCCCCATCACATGAGCTGCCCTCCCCACCCATGAACCAGGCACCTGGCCTGTCCCTGCTTCTGTGACCTCAAGTCCCCTGGGCCCTTGTGGAAGAAGACAGCGCACACCTCCACTCCTCTGGCCATAGGCAGGGGCCCTGGTGGACCCGGGCCTGCCGGGACCACCTGTGGGGTCCAGAGGCCTGACCCCTGGGAGCGCGGCTGGCCATCATCACATCCCAGGAAGCTCAGGTGTCTGCCCTTCAGTGGTGTCCTCCATGGTCTGAGGCCACCCAGAGGAAGCCCGAGACCCAGACCCTACCTTGACCTCCTGCTCAGCTGTGGTCACGATTCCCTCTCTCACAAACAAGCCATAATCTTCAAAAAACTTGGCATATTTCTCAGCATCTTTTTTACTCTGGTCCATGAAGAATTTAATCAGCCTCTGCTGCAGAACGCCCTGGAGTTTTCTACAGAACATAAAAGCACTTATTACAAGAAAGCAACTTTCATGGAATACCATCAAACAGAAGGATGTTAGCCACCTAATAATCAGAGGAGTGAAGACATCCCAGAAAGGAAGGGTGACCTGTGGTCAACTCCAGTTAAGAAAACAGGCGCCCCCTAGAGGCAGGAACCCCTAGGGCTTCCCTTGTGGCTCAGCTGGTAAAGATTTATGGACCAGGATTTTCACCATAGCACATAAAACACAATTATGAACAAGCTTGTGTTCAACGGGAGAGAACAGGTTGAAATGAATGATGGAAAACTACACGCCATTAAAAATTACACCCTCTAACATGATTCTTAATGACATGAAAAAGTGCCTAAGTTGAAAGAAAAACCAGAAAGATTCCAGTATGGATAAATTACAGAGTACACATATATACTGAGTATGCAAAAAACTACTTGTTGTACGCTATATTTTTCATAATTATGATCCATGTGTGTATATTTTAATTTTGGTTTATACTGGATACAGGCTTCCTTGGTGGCTCAGATGGTAAAGAATCTGCCTGCAGTGCAAAGACCTGGGTTTGATCTCTGGGTCGGGAAGATCGCCTGGAGAAGGGAGCAGCTACCCACTCCAGTATTCTTGCCTGGAGAATCCCATGGACTGAGGAGCCTGGCGGGCTGCAGTCCTTGGGGTTGCAAAGAGACACAACTGAGCACTAACACTTTCACTTTTCATCTTGGACATACTATACATGCACTACAGTTTTACAAAATTGGTATTTTTTGTATCTGGATATTTACCAGAACATTACATAATGGGATAAAATTTTGAACAACTTTTTAAGTGGGATTAGTGTTTTTACTTCCTTAATATTCTGCCTCGGTGGTGCAGTGGTTGGGGACCCACCGTGCAGTGCAGGGACACAGGCTTGGCCCTTGGTTGGGGAGATGGGCCCCCACATGGCCCAGCGGAGCCCACGGAGCAGCGGAGCCTGAGCCACAACTACTGAGCCCACGCGCTGCAACAGAAGACCCTGTGCACCACGACCGCGACCTGAGAGAGAGCACATGTTTAAACAGTACTCTGCGCTTCCTTTAAAAAGGTAAAATTACCATCTGTTTTTCAGGGTAGGGAAACAATAACATTTAACGTTCATTTCAGCTTTTCCTCTTTTTATTCTCATCCTGAATAACTCGGTCCATCAGCCACAGGGCAGAACAGGACAGGGCAGCGCCTGCGTCTGTCGGGGGAGCCACAGTAGCTTGGATGGGACGAAGAGGTGTCTGTGCAGGGCAAGGGTTGGGGAAGCCTGGCGTGCAGTGTCAGAGCCAAGAACCCCAGAAGAGGGCACAGGCTGGGGACAGCGGGTGGCATCAGGGCCTGAGCCAGTGAGGGAGCTGCGGAGCTGGGGAGGGCAGGCTTCAGTGGAAGGACCGGAGAGGTAAACTCTGGGGATAATCGGGCAGATTCCGAACTGCCGGGAACAGATGGGAAGGTGGAAGACAAAGCACAAAGGAGTCAGCCCGGGCGGGCTCCCGCTAAACCTGGGGCAGTTTGGGCATCAATGACAGTAGCAGACCACAACTGCTGAGTAAAACGGAAACCCAATCACGCAAATAAGTTGTAAAAATATTAAGAAAAGTGTATGTATAAAGAAATGAACCCACAGCTACAAAATACCAGTCCCACATATCATTACTAATTACAGAGGAAAAAAGAGGAATTTCACCTGCGAGGGCTGGCAGACACCCCCTTAGTCAAGTGTCAGCGCCAGTGAGGGGACAGCTCCCGTCTCGCTGCCTGACAGGACGCACACGGTGCTCCCGCTGCACCCGAGCACGCAGGGCATCAAGACCCACACTGGGGCCACCTGGGGAAATCCCGGGGACCTCAGATGCACACAGGTCTCAAGAGTCAGGGAAAGACTGGAACTCAGCCAGCCTCCCAGGCCAGAGAAACGCCACAGCTCAAGGTGTGCGTGACCCTGGACGGGACTCTCTCGCTGCAGAGGACACAATGGGCGTGCGGCGTGGGTGGTCTGTGGAGATATGGCAGGTCCACCCCGCCGCGTGTCCTCTAGAAGCGCACCTGAGACGTGGGGCCAGTGGGCACATGGCGGACAGCTGACCCTCCCAGGGCTTAGGGGAAATGGATTCTGTGTCATGCTTCTTGTAAAAAATTTCACTTAAGGCTGACTCTGCTAGTAAAGATGACAACCCAGCCCTGGAAGACCACAAGCAGTGACCAAATAGCTGGACAAACCCACGCCTGCAGCTTTGGTCCCGCCAGCGTCTGGGTCAGCCCAGCTCTGGCTGTCGGGGACAGAGCACATGGCTGCAGTCCGAAGACATGGGCTCAAATCCAGGCTCACTCCCTGGTGGCAGGGACCTCCCTGTGACTTGGTTTCCAGAACTGTGACATGGAGACCTAGTGGGTCCCACCCCCGAGGATACAGGGACTGCACCCAGGAGGGGCTCGGGACGGTCTGGGGGAGAATAAACACTCAGTAGAACGAAGCTGTGGCCACCATCAGGACAGGAGATGAGAAGGACGGCCACCCCTGCCCACGTGGATTCCAAGAGCAACGTCTCCAAGCGGGTCTCAGGCCCAGCCCTTGCTTCCTTTCCACCATGAGTGACCTTCTGGACTGAGGTCAGACGTTCTGGCTCTGGGCCTGTCCTCTGCCTTGTCCGTCCAGGACAGCCTCTGGAGGCTCCCTGCCGTGCCGCCCCAAGGCCAGGGCTCAGCTGAGGGAGGGATACGTGGCAGCGGCAGCACTTCTGCACGTCGGTCCCCAAACCCCTCATGAAAACCGAAAGGAACCATGAGGCAGAGCACAGGCGACCTGCACGTGCCCCTGCCACAGCTCTGCGGGCACCTGCGCTCCAGGCTGGGCAGCTTCGAGCCCACCTCTGGTGGCAGAGGCAGGCCTGCCCAGGCAGCGCCGCGTCTGCTGACTCACCTGATGAGCGCGCTCTCCTGCAGCAGCTCCCGGCTGAGGTTCAGAGGGATGTCCTCGCTGTCCACCACACCTGGACACGGGTGGTCACACATGGGTGAGAGCAGCGGACACTCGGGGGCTTCCCTGCCCAACCCCTTGCCCCAGAATTCATCCACGCTGTGTCCAGGTCATGACCTGGGTCATGGGGTCAGAAGAAAAGCAGGCAAGGCCAGCCAGCCTTTGCCGAGATAGTTTCTACAATTTCAGCATTCACTGGACTCTCTGAAAGCCACTTCCTAGATTTTTTGCTCAAAATCATAAAACTCATGGATCAATCAACCGTGTCTGGGGGCGGGGAGCTTGAGAAGAGGCCCCAGGCTATGAGGATGCGGCTCCCCCACTGACCCCACCCTCCCCGCCCCCCCCCAC
>SJYA01002868.1:351898-419569 GCA_006410615.1 Neotragus moschatus
AAATAAATAACATTTTAAAAAAACAACTTAGCGACTGCTCTGTTTTAGTACATATAAAGCTGCTTATTCTTTTTAATGAACAAGTAATAATCTACTGTACCAAATGAATATTTAACTAGTGTTCAAATGATGGATGTTTAAACTGTTTCCTGTCTTGTGCTATTGAAAATAATGCCCCAGGTGATCAAGAGTTATCTACTGCTCATTTACCCTTCATGGAAGAAAGAGATACAGGGAAATAGCCACATTCCCACCGTTTGTGCAAAAGCAACAGGAAGGATAAACCAGAAACTAATGAGATTGTGTATTCAATTCTTAAGGCTGTCATAACAAGGGACAGGGTGGCTTACAACCACAGAAACTTCATCTCTCTTGGTTCCAGAGGCCAGAAGTGCAAAACCACGGTGCTGGCAGGGCCGAGTCCTCCCAGGGCCCCGAGGGGCAGTCTGTCCACACCTCCCCCGGGCTCGTGGCTGCCTCGCCCCCAACTCTGCCTCTGTCCTCACACAGCCTCTCTTTCCTGAGGGTCTCCTCTGTGTCCAAATTTCTCTCCTGAGTCACCAGTTATACTGGGTTTGGGGCTCACTCTAACCCATTATGACCTCATCTTATATCGACAAAGACCCTCTTTCCAAATAAGGTCACGCTCACAGATTAGGGCGTACACACATCTCTGGGGGCACACGATTTAAATCACAAGAAACTGGGTACCCGGGGTGTTTGCCTCCTGGGGCTGCTGTGGCAAAGCACCCCGACAAGCCCATGGAAACAACATAAGCCTACCACCTCCCAGCTTCAAAGGCTGGAGGAATAAAGCCCAAGTGCTGGCAGGGCTGCAGCGGGGAACCCGCTCTACCCACTCCCCAGCCTCGGAGGCCTCAGGGCACCTCAGCTTGGAGACGGCGGTGTCCTCCTCTGCTCGTGTCTGCCCCTGTGTTGGAATTCCCCTTTTTATAAGGACACATCATATTGGATCACGGCCCACCCTAACGATCTTTAACTGGATCTTCTGCAAAGATCCCATTTTCAAATAGGATCGTGTTCACAGGTCCTGGGGTCAGAATTTCACCATCTTTGGGGGACTTGCGATTTGACCCATAACAGATGTGTGGGAATAGAATGGAGAAAGGAAGGACGGAGATGAGGGAGCAGAGCTGAGGGGAAATGACATTTCTAAGCATCCTCTTCCCTCCTGACTCATAGAACCACGGTCATGTTTCACAAACCCAAAGAGTAAATAGTTAAGAGCAACCAGAGTGTGTGGAGAACATAAAATGAAATGCAAACAGTAACAAGCATGCACAACTGTATGATGAATAACACGGCTGCCCTGAGAGAACCCACCTAAGTCATGTGGGGCGTGGGGGCTAAGGGCACAGAAACCCCCCACCCCGTGAAGTTGAAAACCCAAGTATGGCCCACCAGTTGGCCCTCCAACACAACCACATCCACACTCGTGGATTCCACCCAGCTGCGGACTGTGCAGTACTGCAGTACCTACTTAGCGGGGAAAAAAACCACAAGGGGACCCTCGCAGTTCAAAGTGGCCTCTTCAAGGGTTAAGCGTACACTGTAAAGCTAGGCTCAGAAAGGACAGCATACCATCACTGCAGCAGCAGCAGACCAAGCGTTGAGCACAAGTCAAGGGCGGGGAGGCCAGGGTGAACCTGCTACGCTGCAAGTGGAGGCACCATTGTAGCATAGACATAAACGTCAAGGTGCATACAAGTGTGTGACGACACACACACGTGCACCTGCTGACTCTGTCCAGGGACAGGCCCAGCGGCAGTGGCACCCCACCGCAGTGAGTGCACCTCACACCACTCTCCTGGGAGAGCGGCCAGCCTGGCCTGCTCCCAGGAGATGCTGCAGCCTGGGCAAACAGGCGGGCGGCTGCCCTGGCACTCAGACCTTTAGTGTGCAAATGCCTTTCACCCACAGAAGGAACTGAGGCCACTGGAGAACACACTGGATGAGCCTGGAATGCCTGGGGTGCCAGAGATGGTGACAGGACACGCCAGGAGGGCACAGGCTCCCAGTGCCCACTCGCAGAAACAGTAAGCGGAAGAGAGGCCCTCTTCCTGACAGCAGCAGAAGTAAGAGGAACCATGGGAGCAGACCACTGCCGCTAGGCAAGCGACAGTCCAGACGGCCGAGGGGCGGCCACCAAACAGAACATCTGCACGATCTCAGAGTTCCCACCCTGCCCCGGCTTCGAAGACAGAAATGGCACTTTACAGTGCAGTCAGTGGCAGATCAGTTTTAACTGAGTGACCACAGTCGTCGTCACCATCAGGAATCAGACGTGTCCACATGGCAACTCCTGGTGGCGCGAGAGGGCACAGTCTGTCGTCTGTCGTGTTCTCACCAAAACCACACCTCAAGCCAATCAAGAAACCACCAGACAAACCCTGATAGAAGGAAACCCTCTAAAGTAACGGGCCAGGACTCTTCCAAAGTGTCACGATCCTGAAGGAACAATACAGGCTGAAGAGACACAAGTACACAGTATGGAGGGTCCTGGGCCAGCAAAGGACACGGATGGGAAACCAGAGAAAGCCCAGTGAGACTGGCGTATGGCTGAGTAGCACTGTGTCCATGTTATTTCAGTTTCTAATAATTACACCACGACCATCAAAGATACTAGCATTAGGGGAAACTAGGGGAAGACTGAGTACTATTTCTATAACATCTCTGTAAAGTACAAAATACTTCAAAATGCAGTTACTGCCAAGATGGCATTGTTATGAAACTTTTAGATCTTTGCTTATTAGTCAGGTCAAAATTTTACTGTAGTTTTTCTATTTCTCTCCTATTAATATTTTCTATTTCCTTTTTCATTAATGGACTGTTGATTCCCTCTGATCATTTTCTACTATATTTTTCCTTATTGATTTGTAAGAACTCTTTATATATTAAGGGAATTAGTCTTTTTGTTTGAAAAGGACTTCCTTGTTCCAAGATTACATTTCCCATGTCTTATTTTCCCTATTCCTTTTGTTTTCCACTTAATATTCAGAATATTTTTGAGTATTTAATATGTTGTTTATGACTGGAATAATATAAATCCTCAGAGTTGAGAAAAGGGAAAAAAGAAAAAAAGCAACCCATATATTCAACCAGGATTTTAAGACTTTCCATTATATCCCAAGATTATAGTGCTATCAAGAGCAGGTCTGATTTCAGGTTAACTGAACTTTCTTCAGGTTTCTCCAGTGGTCATGTGTGATGTGAGAATTGCACTATAGAGAAAGNGAGAAAAGGGAAAAAAGAAAAAAAGCAACCCATATATTCAACCAGGATTTTAAGACTTTCCATTATATCCCAAGATTATAGTGCTATCAAGAGCAGGTCTGATTTCAGGTTAACTGAACTTTCTTCAGGTTTCTCCAGTGGTCATGTGTGATGTGAGAATTGCACTATAGAGAAAGCTGAGCGCTGAAGAATTGATGCTTTTGAACTGTGGTGTTGGAGAAGACTCTTGAGAAGTCCCTTGGACTGCAAGGAGATCCAACCAGTCCATCCTAAAGGAAGTCAGTCCTGAATATTCACTGGAAGGATTGATGCTGAAGCTGAAACTCCAATACTTTGGCCAGCTGATGCTAAGAACTGACTCACTGGAAAAGACCCCGATGCTGGGGAAGATTGAGGGCAGGAGGAGAAGGGGATGACAGAGGATGAGATGGTTGGATGGCGTCACGAACTCAATGGGCACGAGTTTGAGTAAACTCCGGGAGTTGGAGATGGACAGGGAGCTGCAGTCCATGGGGTCACAAAGAGTCAGACATGACTGAGCGACTGAAATGACTGAACTGAACTTTCTACAATGATTTTAGGAATAAACCAACAGTGCAATAAGCCTGCCTGAACCAGATACAAACACAATCTCTGTCCTCACGCTCCCCCTACACCCTAAGGGAAAAAGTACAAACCTCAGCGTCAGGCTACAACATATGAATTTGTTTGGTGGTTTGGGATCACTGAATGGGACACAGAGACGGACTGAATCTGACACACACATCTGCCCGGGCTCACACTGCCTCCTCTACCTGCCATTTCTTTCCACCTAAACTGCTTCAGGACCCAGTGAGAGGCCCCCCCTTTCATCAGGCCTCCCTCCCAGTACACAATAATCTCTCCCTACTATAAATCAGAGCACTTATTTTCCATGCTACTAATTTAAAACTTGTTACAAGCTAGTTTGTGTAATTTCTTCTATCAACTTTTGCTTAATATATAACATCTCACCGAATTACGGCAGGAACAAGCTTATATTGCTTAGTGTCAAACTCTCTGAAGGCAAGAACATCCATATTTCTCTATAGGCCAAAGCAACAGATGCAGAAAAAAAAAACTTTTTTTAAGTCTTGAAACTTTTTATCAACAAAACATGACTACAGTCAAGCAGAAGCACGTTCAATCAGCCAACAGATGGCGGTAGTGATCCTGCAAGGCCATTCCGACTAGTACGCAGCAACTGAAAATGCACCCGCCAGGAGGGGTCCAGGAAGGAAGGCACGTGAGTTAAAAAACACTGTGTATATTCTTTTACTTTGTTTTTTTTAAAAAAAAAAAAAAACCCATCTTTCTTATACATTAGCCATAGTTTCATTATGGTTTGCTTCATAATGGCATCTAAATTACATACTTTAGATACATGCACACTATTTTAAGCTGTGAGAAATGCACTGATTGTTTTTCTGGAATTACATATCCACAAATCTCCCACTTTCTCAAGTGTGATGTGGATAAGACAATTTCACTTTTGTCTTTACTACACAGAGTGCCACTTCCTGTATGGCTGACGTGTATCCTATCAACCAAACCAGTGGATAACAACCATGAACTTAGGAACAACAAGAAGACTACAGAAGGTCCTGGAGAGTCAACAAAGCGGGGAGATTCTGGAGAGTCAAAGGTAAGAGCATAGAATTAGTGCAGGTTCAACAAAGGGTGGCGAACACTCTAAGAGAGAACACACACGATGTGTACTTTTCTGGCCGAAAGAGCCAGAGGAGAGATACGGAAAACCACAGGATATGGACAGTGAAGGGGGGAGATCCCAGAAAAAGGGAGCCTCCAATTTGGGGAATAATAATTCTAAGTTTCTGGCTGACCTCCTGTCCAAACCACAAGCAGTCCAGTTAAGGAAAAATGGGTCAAACACTGCCTTTAAGAGAAAATGTTAGCAGCCGGGGCCAACCAGATTTATATCCACCTTTAAAACAGTAACTACCCTTCAGAGGAATATAACAGAATCCAGAAATTCCACAAGGCAACATCCACAATGTCCAGGATGCAATAAAAAGTTACTCAGCAAACAGAGAAACAGAAAAATGTAATCCCTGTTCAAGAGAAGTGTCAGTCAACGAAGACTGGTGGACATGGGTTTTAAAACAGCCATTATATTGATACTATGTGTCATAAGGCAAAATATGCTCAAAATGAAAGGTGAGAAATTTCAGAGACATAAACTATAAAAGAAAAACCAAGTGGAAATCCTATATATAGAAAATATCATATCTGAAACTTAAAAATTAACTAGGAGGCTTAACCACCAAATGGAAACAACAGAGGAAAGTCTATGAACTTGAAAATAAATTGACAGAAATTATTCAAGGTGAAATAGATCACAAATAAATGAACAGACATATGTGGGACAACAGAAAGGAGTTTAACATTTGGAATCCCAGAAGGAGAGGAGAAATAGAATAGGGCAGGAAAAAAATCTGACGAAATAATAACTGGAAAATTTCCCCAAACTTGGTCAAAGACAAATTTACAGAATCAAAAATTCAATGAACCACTAGCAAGATAATATCAAAGAAAAATACCTAGGCACACTGAAATCAGACTGTTGAAAACAAAATAAATAGAGAAAATCTTGGCAGCAACTAGATAAAAAACCAAGACATTATTTGGGGAAACAATAATTTGAATGACAGCTAACTTTTCAACAGAAATAATGGGAGGCTGAAAGACAATGGTACAATATCTTGTCATAAATAGCAGACCTGAACTAAAAGAAATGCTACAGTTCTTCAGGCTGAATGTAAATGCTATGAGATGGAAACTTGGATCTTCAAAAAAGAATGCAGAACATCAGAAATAGTAGCCTAGGTAAACACTAAAGAAGTTTTCTCTAGTTTCTTTAAAATACATACAGAAATTAAAACATTGTTTTACCAATGTTTAAAGCCAAAATTAAAATAAATTGAAAGTATGTGATATATACAAAAAATATACAAAAATTAAAACAGTATTTTACCGAAGTTTAAACCAAAAATTAAAGCACTGCCTTGTGGGGTTCATAACATACGCACATGCAGTGCAGATAACAAATGTAACATAAAGGATGAGGTGGAAGGAGGAAATGCACCCATATAGTTGCAAGGTTTCTACAGTCTATATGGTGTATTACAGGAGAAGGCAATGGCAGCCCACTCCAGTACTCTTGCCTGGAAAATTCTATGGACGGAGGGGCCTGGTAGGCTGCAGTCTATGGGGTCACAAAGAGTCAGACACGACTGAGGGACTTCACTTTCATTACGGTGTATTACAATACTAATTCTAAATAGACTATGAGAAGTTATGGGTGAACATTACACTTTCCAGAGTAACCAAAAAAAAAAAAGATACAAAGAGGTATGGCTAAAAAAAGCATTAGTAAACCAAGATGGAATTCTAAAAAATATTTATTTGATCCAAAAGACTACAGGAAAGGTAGAAGAGAGGGACAAATGAGAAGGGACAAATAACAGCAATAGAGATAAGCCTGACTGTTATCAATAAATACATTTTAAGTCAATGGACTAAACACTCCAATTACAAGGCAAAGATTGTCAGAATTGATAGAGCAAGACCTAATTATACATTGTCCACAAAATAACCAGCTACAATGCAGGAGACTTGGGTTCGATTCCTGGGTTGGGAAGATGCCCTGGAGAAGGAAATAGCAACCCACTCCAGTATTCTTGCCTGGGAAATCTCATGGACAGAGGAGCCTGGTGAGCTACAGTCCACTGGGTCACAGAGATGGGTAAGACTTAGTGATTAAACCATCACCACAACCCACTCCAGTACTCTTGCCTGAAAAATCCCATGGACAAAGGAGCCTGGTAGGCTGCAGTCCATGGGGTTGCTAAGAGTCAGACATGACTGAGCAACTTCACTTTCACTTTTCACTTTCATGCATGGAGAAGGAAATGGTAACCCACTCCAGTGTTCTTGCCTGGAGAATCCCAGGGACAGGGGAGCCNAAGTTTCTGGCTGACCTCCTGTCCAAACCACAAGCAGTCCAGTTAAGGAAAAATGGGTCAAACACTGCCTTTAAGAGAAAATGTTAGCAGCCGGGGCCAACCAGATTTATATCCACCTTTAAAACAGTAACTACCCTTCAGAGGAATATAACAGAATCCAGAAATTCCACAAGGCAACATCCACAATGTCCAGGATGCAATAAAAAGTTACTCAGCAAACAGAGAAACAGAAAAATGTAATCCCTGTTCAAGAGAAGTGTCAGTCAACGAAGACTGGTGGACATGGGTTTTAAAACAGCCATTATATTGATACTATGTGTCATAAGGCAAAATATGCTCAAAATGAAAGGTGAGAAATTTCAGAGACATAAACTATAAAAGAAAAACCAAGTGGAAATCCTATATATAGAAAATATCATATCTGAAACTTAAAAATTAACTAGGAGGCTTAACCACCAAATGGAAACAACAGAGGAAAGTCTATGAACTTGAAAATAAATTGACAGAAATTATTCAAGGTGAAATAGATCACAAATAAATGAACAGACATATGTGGGACAACAGAAAGGAGTTTAACATTTGGAATCCCAGAAGGAGAGGAGAAATAGAATAGGGCAGGAAAAAAATCTGACGAAATAATAACTGGAAAATTTCCCCAAACTTGGTCAAAGACAAATTTACAGAATCAAAAATTCAATGAACCACTAGCAAGATAATATCAAAGAAAAATACCTAGGCACACTGAAATCAGACTGTTGAAAACAAAATAAATAGAGAAAATCTTGGCAGCAACTAGATAAAAAACCAAGACATTATTTGGGGAAACAATAATTTGAATGACAGCTAACTTTTCAACAGAAATAATGGGAGGCTGAAAGACAATGGTACAATATCTTGTCATAAATAGCAGACCTGAACTAAAAGAAATGCTACAGTTCTTCAGGCTGAATGTAAATGCTATGAGATGGAAACTTGGATCTTCAAAAAAGAATGCAGAACATCAGAAATAGTAGCCTAGGTAAACACTAAAGAAGTTTTCTCTAGTTTCTTTAAAATACATACAGAAATTAAAACATTGTTTTACCAATGTTTAAAGCCAAAATTAAAATAAATTGAAAGTATGTGATATATACAAAAAATATACAAAAATTAAAACAGTATTTTACCGAAGTTTAAACCAAAAATTAAAGCACTGCCTTGTGGGGTTCATAACATACGCACATGCAGTGCAGATAACAAATGTAACATAAAGGATGAGGTGGAAGGAGGAAATGCACCCATATAGTTGCAAGGTTTCTACAGTCTATATGGTGTATTACAGGAGAAGGCAATGGCAGCCCACTCCAGTACTCTTGCCTGGAAAATTCTATGGACGGAGGGGCCTGGTAGGCTGCAGTCTATGGGGTCACAAAGAGTCAGACACGACTGAGGGACTTCACTTTCATTACGGTGTATTACAATACTAATTCTAAATAGACTATGAGAAGTTATGGGTGAACATTACACTTTCCAGAGTAACCAAAAAAAAAAAAGATACAAAGAGGTATGGCTAAAAAAAGCATTAGTAAACCAAGATGGAATTCTAAAAAATATTTATTTGATCCAAAAGACTACAGGAAAGGTAGAAGAGAGGGACAAATGAGAAGGGACAAATAACAGCAATAGAGATAAGCCTGACTGTTATCAATAAATACATTTTAAGTCAATGGACTAAACACTCCAATTACAAGGCAAAGATTGTCAGAATTGATAGAGCAAGACCTAATTATACATTGTCCACAAAATAACCAGCTACAATGCAGGAGACTTGGGTTCGATTCCTGGGTTGGGAAGATGCCCTGGAGAAGGAAATAGCAACCCACTCCAGTATTCTTGCCTGGGAAATCTCATGGACAGAGGAGCCTGGTGAGCTACAGTCCACTGGGTCACAGAGATGGGTAAGACTTAGTGATTAAACCATCACCACAACCCACTCCAGTACTCTTGCCTGAAAAATCCCATGGACAAAGGAGCCTGGTAGGCTGCAGTCCATGGGGTTGCTAAGAGTCAGACATGACTGAGCAACTTCACTTTCACTTTTCACTTTCATGCATGGAGAAGGAAATGGTAACCCACTCCAGTGTTCTTGCCTGGAGAATCCCAGGGACAGGGGAGCCTGGTGGGCTGCCGTCTATGGGGTTGCACAGTCGGACATGACTGAAGCTACTTAGCAGCAGCAGCACAAAACAATCACTTAAAATACAAAACACAGGGATTTCCCTAGTGGTCCGGGGGTTAAGACTACATGCTTCCACTGCAGAGTGTGTGGATGTCATCCTTGGTTGGGATCCCACATGCTGTATGGTGGGATTTTCCTTTTGGAAAGGAAATAAATGAAAAAAAAAAAAAAAAAAAGAAGAAATGCCAGGTAGAAATATGGAATAAAAAGGTGGGTGTGGCCACATTAGATCAGACAAAGTAGACTGCAAAATAAAAAGTATTACCAGGGAAAAAGAAGACTATATTAGGAGCGCAAGCGGCTGTGACGGCCGGGCGGGCCGGCGCACTCAGCGCAGCAGAGAGGAGCTACCCCACGTCGGAGGACAGAGACAGCGGCTGAGAGTGCTAGGCTGTGATGGCGCTGGAACAGCCGAGAGGAGTCACCCCAATTCCGAGGTCAAGGACAGCAGCTGAGAGTGCCAGGCTGCGACGGCACAGAAACAGCTGAGAGGAGCCACCCCGCGTCCGAGGCCAGGGTCGGGGGCCGGGAGGAGCCACCCTACGTCCGAGGCCAGGGTCGGGGCCGGGAGGAGCCACTCTACGTCTGAGGCCAGGGTCGGGGGCTGGGAAGAGCCACTGATTGATTAGCACTCAGCACGGGTGGCTGCGACGACCGACGCATTCAGCGCAGCCGAGAGGAGTTACCCCACGTCCAAGGTCGGGGCAGTGGCCGAGAGTGCCGGGCTGTGACGGCACAGGAACAGCCGGAAGAGCCACCCCGCGTCCGAGGTCAGGGTTGGGGACCAGGAGGATCAACCCGCGCCCAAAGAGGGTGGCTGCGCTGACGTGGGAGGGCCTGGAGGAACTGTCCCACGTTGAGGGTTGGGAGGGGCGGAAGTGAGGAGATGCCCTTCCTCTAGGGTGGGGAGCGGACACTGCCCTTTGCTGGGGCAGCCGTGAAGAGATACCCCACGCTCCAGAGAGAAGAAATCCAGCTCCACCCACCAGAACTCCAAAACAAGCCTCCCTAACCAAGAAACTTTGACAAGCCACTGATACAACCCCGCCTACAGGGAGGAAATTCCATAATAAAGAGAACTCCACAAATTCCCAGAATATAGAAAGGNGACTATATCAGAATGATAAAAGTTGCAGTTCACAGCAAGATCCTCTATGACCCACCCATCAGTAATGGAAATAAAAACAAAAATAACCAAATGGTTGCTTGGGACTGGTGCACGGAGATGATCCAGAGAGTTGATGTGGGGTAGGAGGTGGGGGGGGTGGGGTTTAAGACTAGGAACTCATGTACACCTGAGACTATTAATAAAATTCTTAAAAAAATAAATAAATTAAAAAAAAACAAATGGGGTCTAATTAAACTTAAAAGCTTTTGCACAACGAAGGAAACTATAAGCAAGGTGAAAAGACAGCCTTCAGAATGGGAGAAAACAATAGCAAACAAAACAACTGACAAAGAATTAACCCCCAAAATACACAAGCAGTTGAACTGTGGTGTGGAGAAGACTCTTAAGCGTCCCTTGGACAGCAAGGAGATTCAACCAGTCCATCCTAAAAGAGATTAGCCCTGAATACTCATTGGAAGGACTGATGCTGAAACTGAAACTCCAATACTTTGGCCACCAGATGCGAAAACCTGACTCATTGGAAAAGACCCTGATGCTGGGAAAGATTGAAGGCAGGAAAAGAAGGGGACGACAGAGGATGAGATGGTTGATGGCATCACCGACTCAATGGACATGAGTTTGACATAAGCTCCGGGAGGTGGTGATGGACAGGGAAGTCTGGCATGCTGCAAAGGGGGTTGCATCAGGGTCAGACATGACTGAGCCACTGAACTGATACTGATACATGCAGCTCAATACCAGAAAAGCAAAACCCAATCAAAAAGTGGGCAAAAGAATAGATATTTCTCCAAAGAAGAGATACAGATGGCTAATAAACACATGAAAAGATGTTCAACATCACTCATTATTAGAGAAATGAAAATCAAAACCACAATGAGGTATCATCTCACACAGGTCAGAATGGCTGCCATCAAAATGTCTACAAACAATAAATGCTGGAGAGAGTGTGAAGAAATGGGAACTCTCTTATACTATTGGTGGGAATGCAGACTAGTACAGTCACTACAGAGAACAGTGTAGAGATTCCTTAAAAAACTGGGAATAGAACTGCCATACGAGCCAGCAATCCCACTGCTGGGCATACACACCAAGGAAACCAGAACTGAAAGAGATATGTACTCCAATGTTCACTGCAGCACTATTTACAACAGCCAGGACATGGAAGCAACCTAGATGTCCATCAGCAGATGAATGGATAAGGAAGTTGTGGTACATATACACACTGGAATATTACTCATCTATAAAAAGGAACACATTTGAGTCCATTATAATGAGGTGGGTGAAACTGGAGCGTGTTATACAAAGTGAAGTCAGAAAGAGAAACACAAATAGTATATTTTAACAAATATATGTGGAATTTAGAAAGATGGTAATGATGATCCTACATGCAGTGCAGTAAAAGAGATACAGATGTAAAAAACAGACTTTTGGACTTTGTGGGAGAAGGCAAGGACGGGATGATTTGAAAGAACAGCACTGAAACAGGTATATTACCACGTAAAATAGATGCCCAGTGCAAGCTCGATGCATGAAGCAGGGCACCCAAAGCCGGTGCTCTGGGACAACCCAGCGGGATGGGGTGGGGAGGGAGCGGGGAGGGATGTTCAGGATGGGGGGACACATGTACACCCGTGGCTGATTCGTATTAATGTTTGGCAAAAACCATCACAATATTGTAAAGTAATTATCTTCCAATTAAATAAAGCAGTTCATCAGGAAAACTTAATCATGAACATATTTGCCTAATAATACCTTCAAAATAAATGAAATAAAAACTGAAAGAATCAAAAGAAAAAACACAGTTGCACAATCATAGCTGGAGATTTTGACACCTGGCTCAATAAATGACAGAACTAGAGTGAAAAAACAAATCAAGACACAGATCATCTGAGTTACAGTATGAAACGCTTTTGCTTGATGGATATTCATCCAGTACTATATACCTAGCAACTGCGAAATACAGTTCTTGAAAACATTCTTTTCCTGTACACATGGTATATTCACTGAGAAAGACCATAAAGTGGGCCAGAGTCTCAATAAATTAGAAGGAATGAAATCATACAGAGTAAGCTCTCTAAATACAACAGAATTAATTTAGAATCAATAATAATAAAATATTGGGCTTCCCTGCTGGCTCAGGGGTAAAGAACCCGCCTGCCAATGTGGGAGACATGGGTTCAACCCCTGATTTGAGAGGATCTCACAGTGCCATGGAGCAACTAAGGCTGTGCCCCACAGCTGCTGAGCCTGCACTCCAGAGCTGGAGAGCAGCCACGACCGAGCCCACGTGCTGCAGCTGCTGAAGCCTGCGCACCCGAGAGCCCATGCTCTGCAATGAGAAAAGCCCACGCACCACAACTAGGAGAGCCCCTGCTCCCCGCAACCAGAGAAAAGCCTGAGCGGCAACCAGGACCCAGCACGGCCAAAAATAAACAGATAAAAGTGTGTGTCTGTGTGTATATCAGAGAAGGCGATGGCACCTCACTCCAGCACTCTTGCTTGGAAAATCTCGTGGACGGAGGAGCCTGGTGGGCTGCAGTCCATGGGGTCGCGAAGAGTCAGACACGACTGAGCGAATTCACTTTCGCTTTTCACTTTCATGCATTGGAGAAGGAAATGGCAACCCACTCCGGTGTTCTTGCCTGGACAATCCCAGGGACGGGGCACCCTGGTGGGCTGTCATCTATGGGGTCGCACTGAGTCGGATGCAACTGAAGTGACTTAGGAGCAGCAGCATATTAAAAAAAAAAAAAAAAAAAATATATATATATATATATATATATAAAATATCTAGGAAACCTCAATTATCTGGAAATTAACACATTGTAAATCATCCATGGGTCAAAGAAGAAATTACAAGGGAAATTAGGTACCATTTCATACTTAATGAAAATACAATATATGAAAAGTTGTGGGATACACCTAGAGAAGCATGTAGCAGGAAACTTACAGCTTTAAATGCTTATGTTAGAAAAGAGGCTTCAAACCAGCGGCCTAAGAGACCACCTTAAAGTACAACAACAACAAAGAAGTACAAAATTAAACCCAACACAGGAGAAAGGAGGAAATGACAAAGAGCAGAAATCAATAAAATAGAAAATGGACAAGTAATAGAGAAAATGAACAAAGCCAAAGTTGAATTTTGACAAAGATCAACAGAAGATAAGCTCCTAGCTAGACTGATGAAGAAAGAAGAGAATACCAATCAAAAAAAACACGAGTGAAGGGTATTGTCACAAATTCTACAGAAGCCCTGAATTTCTATTGAATTCTATCAGTTACAAGGAAGAAACAACACCAATCTTACACAAAGCTTCAGAAAATAGAACAAGGAATTGCTTCTCTTCAATTTTTGAGGATATCAAAACCTGACAAAGACAACACATAGACACACACACCATAATAATAATACGCCAGTATCCCTCATGGACACAGACAGGGAGGTCCCTAATAAAATATAAGCAAGAAAGACCCATTAATATGTAAGAATGATACTACATCATGACCAAGCAGATTTACCTCAAAGATGCAAGGCTGGTTTGATACTGCAGGTTCAGTTCTAGACCACAATAATAAAGCAACTACTGGGATAAAGTCACTCAAATTTGGGGGTCTCCTAGTGCATATAAAAGCTATGTTCACACTATACTATGGTATATTAAGTGTGCAACAGCATTATGTCTAAAAACACAAGGTATGGGCCTTAATTGAAAAATGCTTTATTGCTAAAAAATGCTACCCATCATCTGAGACTCCAGCAAGTCCCAATCTCTTTGCTGGTGGAGGTCTTGCTCTGATGTCGGTGGGTGCTGACTGATGAGGGTGGTGGTGCTGAAAGCTGGAGTGCCTGTGGCAATTTCTCAATCTCTCCCTTTCACAAAGGTTTCTCTGTAGTATGTGATGCTATTTGATAGCATTTTACCACACTTTATACAGGTTGTGTTTTGTGGTACCCCAAAACAATCATAAGAGCAAAACATCAAAAATCACAGATCACTGTAACAAATATAAAAATAATGAAAAGGTTTGAAATACTTTGGGAGACACAGACATGAAGTGAGCAGATGCTATCGAAAAAGCAGTGCTAACAGACTAGTTCAACGCAGGGTTGCCACAAATCTTCAATTTGTAAAGAATGCAATTACCTGTGAAATGCAATGAACCAAAGCACTATAAAGTGAAGTAGGCCTGTAAACAGTCAATCAATATAATTAACTCTACTACACAAAAAAATAATGCCACAAAAGAAATGGTAGTAACAGGCTCGGAATAAAGGAGCGACTGAGAGCACAGCTGTAAGGACGGCGTCTGCAGAGGCAGCCAACCTCCACCCTCAGAGAGGGTCACTACTGTAGCACACAGGCCGAGTCTCTGAACTTTTAATTTTTCAAAAGAAACCAGAAACTCAAATACTCGTGTCAAATCTGACTTTAAACGCTTGCATTTACTTTTTTAAAAGGTTTGAACCAAACAAAACTGTTTTATAACCAGGATTAGCCTGTGACAGCTAGTTTGCAACTCTTTGCTAATCTGGAAAATGAAATCCATGAGAAAGTTTACCAAGAAAGAGAAATATAAAAGCTGCAAATAAGAGGCTTCTGGAATTTCCCTGGTGGTCCAGTAGCTAAGACTCTGCACTCCCAATGCAGGGGGCCCAGGTCAGGGAACTATATCCCACATGCTGCAACTAAAGACCCCGCATGCCACAAGGAAGGGCAAAGCTCCCACGTGCTACAACTAAGACCTGGCACAGCCAAATAAAAATAAATACTAAAAAAAGAAGATGCTGATGGAAAAAAGGTGCTGACAGACTTGCTCATCCATTTCCATTTGGTAGAAATTAGGGAAAAATTCTCATAGAAAAAGCAGGTATCTTTAAAGGGCCAGACGGTAAATCTTTTAGGAGTTTTGAGCCCTGTTGCTCAACTCTGCTGCTGCAGCAGGAGAGTGGTCACAGATAACACATGGCAGAATGGGCACATCCATGCTCTGATGTGACTTCATCTACAAAAATAGTAAGTCTAGTTTCACCCCTGCATCTTCATTCACAGAACACTGCGATAATTCATAAAGGAAAAGACTGGTATTTAACAAAGTTAAAATTAAGAACTTATGTTTATCAAAACAAACAAAAACTCCATCTCCCTCTGAAAAACAAACATCGGGCCGAGAGTGAAGTGGTGAGCTACAAACGAGGAGAACACATGTGTAACAACGACAAAGGGTATTACTGATAAAAGATTAGCTCTCATAAGAAATACATATGTGAAAGTGTTAGTTGCTTAGTCATGTCTGATTCCCTGAGACCCCGTGGACTGCATAGCCTGCCAGGCTCCTTTGTCCATGGGCATTCTCCAGGCAAGAATACTGGAGTGGGCAGCCCTTCCCTTCTCCAGGAATCTTCCTAACCCAGGGATTGAACCTGGGTCTTTCACACTGCAGGTAGATTCTTTACAATCAAGAAGAAAAAGATAGAAGCAAAAAAACATGAAATAAAAACAGCATTTCACAGAAAAGGAAATATGGCTAATAAACCACAGAAAAAACTTTATTAGCAATCCATTAAAAGGCAGTTAAAAATCACAACTGAAATATCATTTCATAACCATCAAACAGACAAACATTTAAAACATCTGGAAATGCCAAGCTCTGGTGAGGATACAGCACAGTGGGGAGTCTCACAGAGCTGATGGAATGTAAATCCAGATCCACTCTGAAAGAGTCAAGTGTGGAGTAAAAACCCACACCCTAAACGCAGCAACTCCACACGAGTCACGCACCCTATGGAAACGCACCCTATGGAAACGCACCCCTGTGCCCGCGGGCAGGATGCCTGCAGAAGGACACACCCAGAGCCTCGTCTCCAGAAGCCCTGGGCGAGCAGTAGCCCCATGCCTGTGCCAAGGATGGAGGAACCAGAGGCAGCACGTTCGCGTGAGGGAATCTTATAGAACGTGCCATGGGCGGATCTTACAGCCAACACCTGGAGCACACCAAGTGATCCAACAGTACACATGCTCTGGCAGGAATCACACCTAAAGAAGTGAAGGTACAGTAACACAACCAAGGAAGCAGGCGATGCATATTACCCCGGATAAAGCTACGAAAACAACGCTGACCCAAGAAGTCATAGCAGAATATACGCAGGATGATTTCAACAAACTGTGTGTGTACGTGTGCGCATCTATCCATACATACACACATGCAGAAATAAAAAGAAAAGCAAGGGAATAAGATCCCGAATGTTCAAGTCAGCGGTCACCTCTGGGGGAGAGAGAAGGGGACATATCGGGAGGGCGGCCAGGGCCCTCGAGGGAAGGTGGTGTCTGTCCCTGAGGTGGGCAACGGGGATTCCTTTAAGCTGCTTTTAGAAACATGCATTCCTTTTTAGATGGCATGCCTTTCACCAAAAGGACGGATGGACAGGAGGGAGGTGGGAAGGAGGTTAGCAGGAAGGAAAGAGGAGAGGGAGGGAGAGGGTAAGGAAGGAGGGAGGGAAGCAGACAGACTTTGGGGTGGGGAGCTAACCACCAGCTTCCACCCTGCTGGGTCACTTTGGACTTGCAAACAGACGCACAGCCACCAACTAAGCAGAGCAGCTCCCCACTGCTCAGCCTGTGGGATGTAAGGGGCCGGGGGCCAGCTCTCCCTGAAGGCTGGGAGGGCAGGATAAGCCTTCGGTGTAGCGCGGCCTGCAGGTGGGAAGTGGAGGAGCTGCAGGAAAGGGAATATGGCAGGCCTTGAACAACCTAATCAATACTTCCTGAGTGAAGGCCCCCACTTTGGCATTTTGCTCTACTTCAAACCACGGTTAAGCTTCACCAGCTCAGATGATAGCAAGTCCACAGAGCTATTACTTTTTCAGACCGTACTTCTGGTGACCCTGTGGGGACAGCACTCAGGGTGTGGGAAACGGCCTGAGGCCAGTGGAAGGTGATCTGGCCACGTCGGTCAAGAGTTCAGTTCAGTCGCTCAGTCATGTCTGACTCTTTGCGACCCCATGAATCACAGCATGCCAGGCCTCCCTGTCCAGCACCAACTCCCGGAGTTCACTCAGACTCACGTCCATCGAGTCAGTGATGCCATCCAGCCATCTCATCCTCGGTCGTCCCCTTCTCCTCCTGCCCCCAATCCCTCCCAGCATCAGAGTCTTTTCCAATGAGTCAACTCTTTGCATGAGGTGGCCAAAGTACTGGAGTTTCAGCTTTAGCATCATTCCTTCCAAAGAAATCCCAGGGCTGGAATCCTTCAGAATGGACTGGTTGGATCTCCCTGCAGTCCATGGGACTCTCAAGAGTCTTCTCCAACACCACAGTTCAAAAGCATCAATTCTTTGGCGCTCAGCTTTCTTCACAGTCCAACTCTCACACCAAGTCAAGAGTACAAACCTCTAATCTGGAGAGTCTGAACCTGAATACAAAGAGAGATGAAAGGCCATATACTATAGCAAATTCTTGGGAACCACATAAATGTCTATCAACAGAGGGCTCATACATGATGGTGCCTCCCGACACGGGCCACTACTATAATGTGGCTATTAAAAAAAAAAGACGGAGCAAACTGTGTACTGATAAAGAATGCTCTCCAGTATCTATGAAGTGAATAGCAGAACATGGAGAAGTGCATATCCTGGCAGAAGAAAAATGTATATCTGCACATGTGCTGTGTGTGCTAAGTCGCTTTAGTTGTGCCTGACTCTTTGCGACCCTGTGGACTGTAGCCCACCAGGCTCCTCTGTCCATAGGCAAGAACACAGGAGTGGGCTGCCATGCCTTTCCAAGCAATCTTCCTGACCTAGGGATCCAACTGCATCTCCTCTGTCTCCTGAACTGGCAGGGGCTTCTTTACCACTAGTGCCACCTGGGAAGCCTACTCTACACATCTAACACTGGCAGGGTAGATGAAGGATACACAAACTAATGATTGTGATGATCTATGAAGAGGGAACGGAGAAGGCAATGGCACCCCACTCCAGCACTCTTGCCTGGAAAATCCCATGGACAGAGGAGCCTGGTGGGCTGCAGTCCATGGGGTCGCCAAGAGTCGGGCACGACTAAGCGACTTCACTTTCGCTTTTCACTTTCATGCACTGGAGAAGGAAATAGCAACCCACTCCAGTGTTCCTGCCTGGAGAATCTCAGAAACAGTGGGCCCCCATCTATGGGGTCACACNCGACCTTGTGTCACGTTGTCAAGGGCGACGGCCGTGCGCGCGGGGCCGCCCGCGAACTAGCCCGCCAACCGGGCCTCCGTATGTGCATCCCAGAAACCCGGTGCAGATATTCGCACCCATCGCTAACAGCGTGAAAAGGCGGCTCCGAGGCAGAAGCAGTTAACACTTCGGGGTCTTTGTCCCCGGCCTCTGGTCCCGACCGCTGGAAGTCAGTCTCTTCCAACCAAGTCAGGCCAGATAGCTAAAAAGAGTGAAAGAGGAGAATTTCAGGCTTGGCTTGCTTACACCAAAACTCTGCAGCCAAGGGCCACCAGCAAAACTGGGCTTATGCATTCCTTCCAATTCTCTTGCCCTCCTGGAGGTGAATTTGGTTGCGGATTCAGACCGTCAGCGTCACAGAGCTCCAAGCCACGTAAAACGCAGATTCTCTGGTACCGCCTGAAGTGGGGCTCAGGCGGCCCCCTGATGACTGAGGTACACTGAAGACTGGCTGCCACAAATGAGTGGTAAATAACTGCACAGAAACGAGTTGAGATTGTGACACGATCTGCAAAGGACAGGAGCTGGGAGAGTGTCTTCCAGTGGGGCCTGGACGTAGCTGAGGCCGCGCGGGAGGGAATGTGACAGGGAATACTCACACGAGGAAGGTGTCAAGCATGATTGCCAAATTCCAGGCTTAAGCATCTGAGAAGGGGAACTTTGAAGAGGTAGGCCCATCTGGATGGAAGAGCAGGAGGTTGCTCACCTGGAGACTCCAGGAGCCTCCTCACCGACACCATACCCCGCCCCTCCCAACCCCGCCCCATTCTCTGNACACGAGGAAGGTGTCAAGCATGATTGCCAAATTCCAGGCTTAAGCATCTGAGAAGGGGAACTTTGAAGAGGTAGGCCCATCTGGATGGAAGAGCAGGAGGTTGCTCACCTGGAGACTCCAGGAGCCTCCTCACCGACACCATACCCCGCCCCTCCCAACCCCGCCCCATTCTCTGCACAACCACTGATGGTAGACTCCTCAATCGGGGCACTCCAAGGATTTCTCTGCACATAATCAATTCCAAACTCCCTCAGCCTCAGTCCTGCATAACTTAGCCCCTGCTTGATCCCTCCCTCACGACACTCCAGACACAGAGCTAGTCCCAGACATAGGGTTCCTAGGAAGTCACTGAACTGAGGGGTCTCAGCCTCATATTTCATGTGTTTTTCACTCCACTCAGGAAACCGTCTCTGGTAAGTGCTGACACATTGGTCGATGGGGCAATAGATCTAGCCTGGGGAGCCCTCTTATTACAGAAAGAGGAAGTGGTATTTAGCAAAAGGAGGGAAACCTAAGCCTCAGTTGGTGGGGGGGGTTGGTAGGCTGGCCTCTGCCAAGACATGCGGGACCCAGGGCAAAGTTATTGGGTTCCACACACACCTACCAGGGCCCTCTGTCCTCTCTTGGCCTGTGACCTTCAGAGACGTACCCTCAGTCACAGATCTTGAGACAGACACAGATACTGAGTCCCCTGGTAACCCAGGGACTGTGGCTTTTTAAAGTGCCCAGGGATCCAAGCCAGTCTTGAGGAGGTCATGATCAGATTTCAGGCCCTACGCGAATAAGAAAAATGGAAGAAGGAAAAGAATGAGTAGAAGTAGAAGTACTTGAGTTGAATTGATGGAGACCAGTGGGGAGTCGCTTGGGGAGAGCAGAGAGAGAAATGGAGGGAGTGGTAGGCAGAGGGAGACCCCTCGATCTCTCTCTATCATTGTGGCCACTGTGAGGCTGCTTATTCCTTTTGCAGAAGTCACTGCCTTCCCCTAGAGGTAAGCTGAGGGCCATGAAAAATGCTCACTGCATTTTTATTCAATACAATAGCCAGAAGGTGAGAGCAACCCAAGTGTCCATTGATGGATGAATGGGTAAACAAAACATGCTGTATACGTACAGTGGAATATTATTCAGACAAGAAGGAAATTCTGACATATACTCCCATCCACCAGTAAGAATCAAGATGCTAGCAAGATCCCGGATAATCTATCCGCACACACGTTAAGCTTGAGAAGGAAGCACTGTCCCTCGGGACACACGGCAATAGAGGATCGCGTGCTTCCTCAACAGTGGAACAGCCTGTGATCCTCGACCTGACGGAGCCGAATTGGACCGGTCTTTGAGCCTTGCCTCACTTGTCGCTGGTCAGAAGCCAATCAATAGACATTTCCTGAGTGGACAGGCCGGTGCTTCTCTGAACATCAGCTGGAGGCAGCAGGTGTGCTCATTCCTGGGGGAAAGGGGCCGTGGCTTGATGCTACCTACTGCCCACTTCCCACATGAGGACTCCTCCCTCCTAGCCCAGGAAACCACAGCTCAGAACTCAAGTATCTGGAGGGCGGTAAACAGTGAGAAGCAGCCCCGCAGGAACCCGAGAGTCCCCTATGCTCTCGAGGGTAGAGACCTCACTCTCACGGGTGATCCTGTTTCTGGTGGCTGAGCTCCTGTCAGCTCTGAGTGCCTCCTGAGTGGTCCCCCGGCCCCCCCCCCTGCTCTTTTCTCTACATGTCTGGGCTTTGGGAGCACAGCTGCAGTGCTGCTGGTCCCCAGGACTCTCCTCCGTGCAGTGGCACAAGGCAGCCCTCTTCTGTGGCTCCAACCCTGTGCCCAGGTGTGAGGGGAGCCTGAGTGGGCTCAGAAAGGACCCCACAGGCCCCTTGCCATCCTTTCCAGGAGCATCCTCTCTGGACAGTTTCCTGAATGACTTGTGGGACACAGGGCCCTCAACTCACTTGCAACATTCCCTAAATATCACCGCCTTCCTCGAGGACCCTTTATTGGATCCATAGCATCGATCTGCTTATATATCACCACTATAAAAAGTTTACAAGCCATGGGGACCCATGATCAGACATTAAACCTCTTTCCACACCTAAGTGCTCTCTAGGCATCAGGTGGGAGGTAGGTTGGGGGTCATCTACACTGGGAGCTGGAAGCTGTGGCACTACCATTGACCGACACTGTCATCATTTCTTTTCTGGTGCCAAAGTAGCCACATGTTCCTTTGTGAGGACCTGTGACCACCTACCACTGTCAGTGATGTTCAAGAGGCTATGCTGTACCACAGTGCCCGTTTTGCCAGGGTACCCCAGAGTGGGCTCACAGCAAACCTGTGGAATAGGAGGCAGGGGGAGTGGGGGGGGGGCTCATGGGACGATTCCAAGGCTGGAAGAAAAGCTCCTTTCCAGCACAAGGCGCGAGTCTCACTGGGGCTCATGTCCGCCCTGGGTGCTCATGAATTCAGGCCAGATGCTGCCTCTGTTCTCCCACCTTACCGAGGGGTGGACACACATGTAAACAGCACTTGTTACCTAGTGTTGCTACCTTTCACGAGGCTGGGAAGGCAGAAGGGCTTGCTCACAGCCAAGGGAACTCCCACCCTGAGGTCTCTTCCTGATCCCAACACCTGAACCACTTCCTTGGGGTGTTCTGTAAATGCCCTTTGAATCCTTCAGTTAGGTGAAGTAATTTCGGTCACAACACAGTCACCGGATCCAAATCTATCCTCTGTACGGAGGCGAGCGCTCCTTGAAGGCACCACTTGCACCACCAGCTCCTCGTCAAAGTTTCTCAGCCTTGTCTGTGTCAGCCCGGGTGCTACACTCACGTTAGTATCTAACGACCGACTGGTTCCCATGCTCTTTACTTTGAGTAAGTGTGGCTTCGTGATCCCGGGCGGACGCTGACCCCAGCCCCACCCGCTCCTGCATATACACACAGCGTCTACTTCCCAACACTGGTCTTGGGTCAAGGGTTTCCTGGCTGGCCCCTACACTCAGTTTTGCTTTTTCAGGGTAGCTTTCTTTGGCCATGCTCCACAGCTTGCAGTTTCTTAGTTCCCTAACCAGGGATCAAACGTGTGCCCCCTGCAGTGGACATGGGGAGCCCTAACCACTGACCAGGTAATTGCCAAAAGTAGCTTATACTCTCATGTAGTTCTAAAAGCATATTTTGGCTCAAATAAAATTTTTGGTTCCACTTAATGGCAATCAAAAGAAAGTTATATGTCTTCAGCTGGAGAAGGCTCTTCACCTTTTGTTATCCAGACATTACAGCCAACTCCTGTTTTTAACATGCTCAATTCTCAAAAACATAAACAGACAAAATCAACTGAACCCCTATATCTTATGAGTGGCTGCTAAGCTAATTCTCAGGGTCATTAGCCAACTGGAACCATCTTTGAATCCAAGCAGTTTTACCAGCTTTTATTATAAACACCAGCACATTTCAAGTTTCCTCTTTTTGATCACAAATATAGGGCTTTTATCTTCTTTTAAGTAGACAGCACGTGAAATACCGTGTCAGGGCTTTCCGGCTCACACAGAAACTTCCTTGCGCCAAGTGCCGGGTTAGCATCCGGACCACACCCTTGGCCACATCCTTTGGCAACAAGATTGCACGGGACTTCCAAGAGGATGAGCTTTGGACTCCAGGATGACCTAAAAGAGACTCCCCACTGGCCAGGTTAAACGGCTGTGCATCTGCAGTGTGGGCCTGAAGCTGCTTCTCCAGGGCCCAGTAGGCCCACACTTCTCGTGTGAACACAGACAGCCCAGGGCACGCTCATCACTGCAGAAGGCAACCAGGGAAAGGGGCTGGAGCAGGGATGGCACGTGGCCTTGGGTCTGGCCTTGTTTCTCTCTGGCGATGGGTGGGGCTGGATGGTGGCGAAGATGGTAGTCTGAAGTCTTACCTGACTACATCTACGATATTAGAACAAGATTCAAAGCTCTGTGTCACAACTCATTTAAGAGAGTTTCCTCAAATTTACACTCTCAACTCACATTATTTTGGAAATATTTCTATGAATTCAGGGCCAAAAGGAGAGCTTTTTGGGCCATGATTTCCAAGTTGAACATCACGACCCTAGACCTAGATCCCCGCGGTCGGGGGCTGAGAGAATGGGAGGCAGGACTTGACTGGCCTGTGCCCTGGGAGGGACTATGCAGACCAGGGAAGGAACTTCAGCTCTCCTGCTGGTGGTCCTCTTCTGAGATGTCATTTCTACAGCACTCAGGACCTTGTGTGTCACCCCCTCAGTAGGGACCCCTGGAACCGGAGCAGAGAGAGGGGAAGGACTGGGTGGTGGCCACGTGCAAGCATCACTCGAAGCTGGAGGCCTCTTCTCGTCAGGGCGGGGCTGGCAGTCAGGGCTCTGCACCGTGCCCCCGGCAGCCCCCAGAGCAGCCCCTCAGGTGGGGAAGGGCAGGCCGGCGCCTTGACTGCCCAGCCCAGCCCAGGGGGCCGTGATGGCGTCCTCCCTTGCTGAGGTAGGGTGAGGGGCGGGCCGCAGACTCCCTCCAGTCCCCGGGAAACCCTCTGCAGGAGCTCTGGGACTGGCAGGCAGGAAATGGGGTGCGGTGGGGGTGGCTGGGACGGGGAGTGGATGGGAGACAAAGTGCTGCTTCAGGCCGACTGGTGCCCCCGGCTCTGGCTGGGGCTCTTCTGCTGGCAGCCAAGCAGGACCTGAGTGGCTTCGGCTGAGCCCAGCTGCCCCCCGACAGCCGGCAGGACCACAGCCCCCGCCTCTCCTCCATGAGCAAACAGAACCATGTCTTACAAAGAACAGACTCCAAAAATATATATAAATAAATAAAAACCTTAAACATTCTTACAGGAATCTTAAAGAACAGAATACATGTTAAAAACTTCAGTAATTTATATCAATTTTAAGCGGTACTTTATATACAATGGGGGGAAAAAAAACACATGCATAGTCCAAATACAATGTTGAAAACAGCATTTTCATAACAAAAGACCCCGAACACGAAGTGTTAATACCATGTACATGAATTCAAGGACCACCCTTCTTTTTGTCTGTTGCACACAGTTTATTTAACAATATGATATAAGAAATGAGTTGGTGCTTTACCATTCTATACAGTGATTGGATCTTCTTGAATTTTCTTATTTATAGTAATTATAGCGCTTGCATGATTTACACGAGAATTGCTTTTCCTCATTTCAAGTTTCACATAGAAGAAAGAAAAGAATGCTTCTTCTCTATTAACATTAGCATGGTCTAAGAGTGATCATCCCTATTTTTTGTCTAAAACCAGTTTTATCAGAGAAACAAAGCAACAATTTCTACATCTGCAAGACAAGAGTTTGGCTTAAGCCAGTATGTATAGATAGACGTGTGTGTGGGTGTGTACGTGTGTGCACGCAGGAGCCAATCCCTAGCGTCCAGGGTAATACTTGGAGACGCCCACAGAGTTCACTATAGAAAAAAATCTTCCCGCAACGTCTGAAAGTTACCGGGATACATTATAAGCTTGCATTATTTCAGGAATCAGTTTCTGAATATTATTTTTTTCTTCTCACTTTTAAACATAAATGTTTAAAGTCTTGAAAATACAAATAAAAAATATGAATNTGCCTGCAGGTCTGGGGCAGTCTTGGCCTCCAGCACGTAGGGGGAAACAAAAGCAGGAGAGTGGCAATTCTAGGAAGTGCTGCAGAGACGCAGGAGTGGGGACAGAGACACAGGCCTGTCCACAGACAGTCTGCAAACCACAGTCACTACTGAGCCCCTCACTCCGAGGGGGAGGAACAAGGAGAACCACCTGCTCGCTCTTGATCTGGGGATGAAAGTGGAGGACCCCTGAGGGCCGCCCCTCCTCAACCATGACTCTTTCAAGGCCCTGCAAGGTGGCTCTCATTCTGGAACCTTGAGGGGATTAGAAACAAGGGTGTCTCAAGGTCTGTGACTCAAAACCATCTCTATGGCAATGGAATACTTCAGTAAACAGCAACCTGGGTTAACAAAGACTTTCCACTGACAAAGGGGCCCTCATTCTTTGAAACGTGCCACGTGAACACATGTGAAGGTTAATATTGTGTGTCCCCTCAACTGCGCCAAGGGGTGCCCAGCTCTGCCGCCTACTGTTTAGGGGTAACCTCCACAGCAGACAGCACAGCACTCAAATTATCTCAGAAAGACACTGGATTATCACGAGGCCGTAAGATACTGTGACCCATGGACTGCAGCACGCCAGGCTCCCCTATCCTTCGCTAACTCCTGGAGCTTGCTCAAACACATGTCCATTGAGTTGGTGACGCCATCCAACCATCTCATTCTCTGTCGCCCCTCTTTCTCCTGCCGTCAATCTTTCCTAGCATCAGGGTCTTTTTCCAGTGAGTTTCCACTTCCCATCGGGTGGCCAAAGTATTAAAGCTTCAGCTTCAGCAAGAGTCCTTCCAATGAATATTCAGGGTTGATTTCCTTTCAGATTGACTTGCTGTCCAAGGGACTCTTAAGAGTCTTCTCTAACACCACAGTTTGAAAGCATCAATTCTTCGGTGCTCAGCCTTCTTTATGGTTCAACTCTCACATCTGTACATGACTCTGGAAAAAGCAAAGTTCTGACTATATGGACCATTGTTGAGAGCGCCTTAGACAGCAAGGAGATCAAATCAGTCAGTCCTAAATCCAGGGTGAAGGGAATATCACTGATTCCCAGCAGGTGCCCCCGAGTCCACAACTGAGTGGCTTAAGCACACTCGGTAAACAGATATGATTTCTCTACTGGAAAATCCTAAACCAGAATTTAGTTAAAAGAAAAAGAAGCTGATTTCTGTAATAAAAACAGCTGTATTGGGACATCCCCAGTGGTCCAGTGGCTAAGACGCCACACAACCAATGCAGGGGCCCAGGTTTGATCCCTGGTCAAGAAACTAGATCCTGCCTGCAAGCTGCAACTAAAGATCCTGTGTTAACGCAAGTAAGGAACTGGCGTGGCCAAATAAATAAGTTTTAAAAAACAGCTATATTTAAGCTTAAATAAGATAACTGAATAGAGAGGTCATTCCTTCAGCTAGGGGAGCCTGACACAGTGCAACCCAGTAGGCACTGCAGGGGCTGTCTGAGGCCTCCCTGCCCATCTATCCATCCATCCATTCTCCCATCCATCATTTATCAACAGCCTTAGAGCTCCAGGTGCCAGCCAGGCGAACAGGACTCACATCCCCACCAGGCTCCTCTGTCTATGGAATTCTCCAGGCCACAATACTGGAGTGGGTAGCCATTCCCTTCTCCAGGGGATCTTCCCCACCCAGGGAGTGAATCCAGGTCTCCCGCACTGCAGGCAGATTCTTTACTATCTGGGCCACCAGGGACGCCTCCAGTTAGCCCTTGATGTGCCAGGTGCCAGCCAGGCAGACAGGACTCACATCCTCAGGGAACATTTCCAAGTGCAATGACTCAAGTCCGCGTTAAACAGTGACACTCCTCTGAGCCCTGTGGTTTCCATAAACCCAAGACTGAAGGGTGCCCCTGTTTTCCACCACTGCAAACACGTTATCCCTCTTTACAGGGCTGCACCGGAGGCTTATCGGCCTTATCCCTTGTCACGCTGTCACCCTAAGGCCTCAGAACACAGCTAAGCTATCTCCTCCACCCGCAACCTCGCCTATCACCACTCCGCCTGTGACGTGCAATAAATCATGTCTCCAGGGAGCAGCAAATCCATCCTTTTCCTAGAAGGAAGTCGTGAGTCACAGTGGTGGTGCCTCCCTGCAGTTCTCCAAAGGATCTCATGCCTGCAACAGCCAAAGGGCCCTGATGCCCTTCCCGAAGTGGCCGGGTCTAGCTAGGGACGCCACATGCCACTATCCAAACGAGGAGTTTCAGAAGAGATTACGAGACATACTGAAGACCGCAATCTAACAAAAACAAAGAAAAGCTGAGAGAGCATTTGGCCCAGAGGCGTCATGACTCTGCTCCCAACGATGCAGAACACGCAGCTCCTGCAGCCTGAAACATCAGACTCCTGCCGTCCTGACTGACCTCTGCCCAGGGTCTCACTGAGAGACAGCATCCTAACGGAGGAGTACGAACTCGTGGAGTATCCAAACGATCACCTAGACGCACTAAGTCTTGCTGAGGAGCCGGAAATCCAGAGCTGAACCCACATGCACTAACTCCGCTGGGAGCTCCATAGCCTGAACTCCCTGCCTGGACTGTGCCTGGCCCTGGGCGCACCTCACGGGGCGGGCGGGCAGTCAGGGGGGCAGCACTGGGAAGTCCACCAAGTCATCGGAGGCAAGTCACAAACAACACATCGCTCAGGGAGAGGAGAGCCGCATTAAGAAATTATTTGTTATTTGCCAAGAGAACCTTACCTCTTCTACTGTTAACTGTTTCACGCTTCCTTCTTGTTACTATCAAACTTGGTACCACATGTACAGCAGAGCTTAGATCGTTCTAGTGAAGCCCACTCTCCTAGGTCTCGGGGCAAACGTCAGAGACCCGTCCCAACAACGCTTCATGAAACAGCCTCCAGCCCTCACTTCCTCAGCCCCTGGCCCTCCTCACCCCTGCTCCCTCAGCCCCCGGCCCTCCGCCTTTCTGATTTCACTCTTCTCCACTGCCCTTGTTCACCGTGTGACAACCTCTCTGTCTTATTGATCTTTTTCCCACCAGAGTAACCACTTTGATGGCAAACGTCGGTTCTCCCCTGGAGAGCCAGCAATGAGAATACTGCAGGCACTTACTAAACACTTCCTGAGTGAACCGCTGAAACAAAGGATAACCGTGTAAAATGCTACTGTCTGCCGTTCAACTTTCTCCACGAACTTGAACTTTGATTCTAAACGACACACCCTGGTTCTGCCCTGGTTCTGACTTGCTTGCCGTGCTGGTTTTCTTAAGCATTTGCGTAAGCCAGCTTACAAGTCTTACAGTGAAGCCAGAGGCAGCAGAGAGAGGGAGGTACAGACAGACAAACAGGATGGCCTGATCATGACACACACCGCAAGTCTCCTCTGAGGTTAGGAGGAGAGGAATTGAGCCAAATGGTGTTAACAACCATCATAAGTGGAGTAACCTTTCCTCACACAGTGGCCATCCTCTCCCATCCGTTTAGTTCAGCCATTCTCTGTGCTGATTGCATCAGGTGATGTTTAGTATTTAAAAGGCCAGGCCCCCTTTCGAGAAGGGGCGGGAAAAGTGGCGCGAGCACAGCCGTTCCTCACGCCACTGCCTCACCGCCTCTTTTCGCCTCCTCCAGATTGACTTCAACTCTGTTCCAGGCTGTGATCCATGGACCCCAATGAAATGCCTGCTGTCCACCACTGCCCCTCAGACTCTGCCACAGGGGGTGAAACCAGAGCCCCCCAGGGCATGGAACTTATCCCCAGGAGAGCTGTCAGTCGCTCTCCAACCTGTGCCCGTTGCCGCAACCATGGTGTCACTGCCCACCTCAAGGGCCACAAGCGCCTGTGCCTCTTTCAGACATGTGAGTGTCACAAATGTGCCCTCATCTTGGAGCGCCGAAGGGTCATGGCTGCCCAGGTGGCCTTGCGTGGGCAGCAGGAGGCACAGCTAAAGAGGCATCTAGCCCAGGGACTCATGAGAGGGGCAGCCCCTCCCAAAGCTCCCGGCCGTGTCAAGAAGGGAGTAACTCGACCAGGGGTCCACTCTGGAAAGGAGAACACAGCACCCCAGCCTCAGACTCCCCATCATGTAGTTCCACTGGCACTGACACCTCCTGGAAAGGAGAACTCCCGGGGCCCTCTGCCGCTCAGTCATCCCCCAGAAGCCTTGCCTTTGCCCTGGACTCCAGTGCCTCCAGGTCCTTGGGCCCCTGGGTACTGGCTCCCTCCAGGCCTTTCCATGCCAACCCCAGTGGTATGCCACTTGCTATGCCAAGAACCTGCTGTCCCACTGCATCCTTTCCCTGGTTTTGACCCTGGCACTGCTCTCCGGCTGCCCACTCATGGGCCTCTCCCAACCTGCACAGGATCTCACCCAGTACTGACAGCTCCTCTTTCTGGAGAATCCCAAGGGCCTTCTACCCTGCCCCACACATGCTCAACTCTGATACTCCAGCCCTGTGGCACCCCAGACCCTCTTCTGCTACAGCCACAGGCCCCCGGACCCTCTCGCCTGACCTGGACCTCTGCCTCCTCAGAACGGCAGCTGCAGCAGGAGGCAGCTGAGGCTCTTGTGGGACTGAAAGATTCATCTCAGGCTCCCCGCCTGACTCCTGGCCCCGCCAACCCTGCCTGGATCTCCCTGCTCCATCCTTGTGGCCCACCAGCTCCTGCTGGAGGAAGAGGATTCCAACCTGTTGGGCCCTCTTTCCGGCCCAGCCCAGCCCCTTCTGTGGCTCTGCATATTGGGCGACTGGGGTCCATTGCCCTCCTAAGCTAGAAGCCCAGAGGTGGAGGCCCCGGGGGTAGGGGATAGCAGCCTGTAGGCATTGCATATTTGGTACTTTACTCATAGATTTCTGCATGGAATTTAATGTACTATATGCTTCAGGCTTTTTTAAACCTCTCAGGTGCTTTGTTAGCTTTTGGTTCCTTTTGTAGCATGGCCATTTCCTTGGCCAAAGATGGATATTCTTACTTTCCTTGAGTCCTGGGACCTTTTAAAATCCCCAACAAAGTTGTGCAGTTCAAGCTAACCAGTATCTAAATAGATTTCTGCATGAGTGCATGTTCCAGGGTATTCATTTGACATGTGATCCTGTATATACCTGTGCACTCATGTCTACCTCCATGCATGTGAAAACAGAAGAGTATTTTCGTTTTGTGTCTTGGTTTGTGTGAGTAAGCCAGAAATAAACCAGTATTGTATTAAGCCCAAAAATAAATAAATAAAATAAAATAAAAGGCCAGGCCCTGGAAGCCCTCCTGGCTCCTCTGGTGGTCCCCATGGCCCCGCTGCTCCACTGACCTCGCGCCTTAGGCATCAAGGCTGCTTTTGANTTTGTGTGAGTAAGCCAGAAATAAACCAGTATTGTATTAAGCCCAAAAATAAATAAATAAAATAAAATAAAAGGCCAGGCCCTGGAAGCCCTCCTGGCTCCTCTGGTGGTCCCCATGGCCCCGCTGCTCCACTGACCTCGCGCCTTAGGCATCAAGGCTGCTTTTGACCACAGATGTGTCCAGACAGGTCCACATCACACTCATTTCACTCAGGGATTCCTTTCACTGAAAGGAAAGGAATGAAGTTTCCGGAACTTCATTCTGGAAGGGGTGACGCACCTTCCTCAGCATCACAGCCCCAACATATGGAGCTCTTGCAGATACAATCAATCCCATAATAAAAGGAAGAAAATGGGACCTCCCTGGTGGTCCAGGGGGTTAAGGATCAGCCTGCCAGTGCAGGGGTCACGGGTTCAACTCCTGGTCCAGGAAGACCCCACGTGCTGCAGATCAACTAAGCCCACGAGTTGCATCTACTGAGCCTATGTGCTCCAGAGCCTCTGTTCCGCAACAAGAGAATCCGTCGCAGTGAGAGGCCCTCGCACCGAAACTAGAGAGTAGCTCCCATTTGCTGCAACTACAGAAAGCACAACCACAGCAATGAAGACCCAGCACAGCCAAAAATGAATGAATGAATAACTTAAAAAAAAAAAAAAAAGGATAAGAGAGTGTATGAGACTAGATTAGTTTCACTCCAAATTCCCCCTCAGGTAGGTCAAAGGCCTGAAAACCAAAGGGGGCAGGGGCAGAGGGTGTGTGGCAGTGTGAGGAGACAGTATTTAAGGACGAGGGGCGGGTCCTACCTGCTTCACCACGGTCACGGTCCCCGGTGCCATGGCGACCACCGAGGCAACAGCGGTGGCATCGTGGGTCTCGGTGCCCAGCTCGATGATCTGCTGGAGGATGTTGACGGCCGTGGGGTCAAGTCGGTCACCTGTGCGGGAAGAAGCAAACAGGAGACGGTTAAGTCCAAGGGCAGTGAAGGTCACTGAATGCAGAAGCAGCCCTTATAGAGGCCACGGTTGGGTGGTGCCTTCTCCAAGGATGCGCGCGGTCTCAGCAAGTGCTCACTGTGACCACGGAAACAGGGTGCCTTCTCCAAGGATGTGCGCAGTCTCGGCAAGTGCTCACTGTGACCACAGAAACAGGGTGCCTTCTCCAAGGATGCGCACGGTCTCAGCAAGTGCTCACTGTGACCACGGAAACAGGGTGCCTTCTCCAAGGATGCCTGCGGTCTCAGCAAGCGCTCACTGTGACCACGGAAACAGGGTACCTTCTCCAGGGGGGTGCGCGGTCTCAGTAAGCGCTCACTGTGACCACAGAAACAGGGTGCCTTCTCCAAGGATGTACGCGGTCTCAGTAAGTGCTCACTGTGACCACAGAAACAAAGTGCGTGGAACGTCACAGCTCATAACACACTCCCTGTAAGAACATCTCCAAACTCCACACAACCTGTGAGGAGATGACACTGTGGTGGTATATCTCCACTTTATAGCTTAGTCACTTCACTGCAAAAAATCGAAGAGACCTGCCTTGGGCCATCGGATCGGCTACGTCACAAGGCCAGGGCTCAAGCCTGGATGTTCTGAATGCAAACTTGTGGACACAGGGCTGCCTCTCAGAACGGAACTCCTGGGAAGCACACTGCAGAGCTGATTTCCCTCCAGCATGGTGGGAGGCGGCCAGTGAGTGTGAGCCAGATAAGTTACACAGGATACGGGCAGGACCCGCGAGGACATCCCAGCCATCAAGTTGGTGGTCTTTTGACTTCTAAACCAACGGAAGCTCAGGGTTCTCTTTCACTCATCTCAGAAGCCTGGAATCGACATCATCAGGACAGCTACTGAGCGCACCCTGCCTGCTTTCGCCATATGCTTGGCCATCTGTGATTCTCCTCAACATGCCACTCTGACCCCGACTGTTAATTCACCAGGAGGGAAATTACTGCCTGGTCTCCAGGTTAACATAGTAGTACGAAGTCTCCTCCAATGTCTACATCCTCCTGGACAGCTTTCTGCGGGCCTCGTTCCAACATGACTCATTAAGAGATGAGAGAAGGGCATTCACTGTGTTCTACACGGAGGGTAGGACGTGGCATACGACTGAAGCAATGACGTGGGCACCTGTTCACCATGCACAGGCCTAGCGTTCCCTGCACACACCTCCCACACAAACAGACACACACACACTCCTGGAGGAGAAGGGAGGGCGTGCCTTGCAGCCATCCATTCTAACAGCCAAACACTAAACAAAACATTGACCCTTTAAAAAAAAAAATGCATGGAAGTAAGATTTTAATTCTTCATCCATTTCCTTTGTTAATGACCATTTATCGAGCCCCCAGCATCAGCCAGGAACACGGTTCCCAGTGGGAACACAGACAAAGACCTAGTGCTACCTCCTCGCTTCTCCTTCCAGGGCTCACAGGTGACCGAGACAGAAGGTAAGCCACTGTCTCCAGCCCCTGGTCAGTTTCATATCAGAGGGGCGACTAGGGAGCTCTGCAGGACAGTCAGGTGGGCTCCCGGGAGGTGACACACAGCCTGAACCCTGAGGATGAAGATGCTGTTGGTAGGAACAGTGCTGGGTGGGGGAGAAGCAGACTCAGTTCATGCTGAGATGTGCAGAGTCTGGTCCAGGTGGGCACAGCTCTGAGGTGGCTGGACACGCAATGCAGGGAGGCCAGGACCCAGAGCGGAGGCCCAGCTGCTGAGCTGCATCGTTTCCTAACAGCCAGGATGAGACACAGAGACCCTGTCAAAGGGGAGGGGGAGCATGAGACCGAGGGAGTGTGTGTGTGGGGGGGACTCCGGCTGGCCCGGCCCGGCAAGAGCACACACTGAAGTCACCGCTCGTGAGGGAAGGATCACGAGCAGCCACGGCATCAGCTCTGGGCACCGCGCTGATGGTGGGGCCCGGATGCCCCATCCGCAGGGCCTGCCGCTCTCACCGGCGGTGGGGCGTCTCCCGGGTCACCACAGCTCATCGAACGGTGTACACAGCGCCGGCCTCAGATCTTCCCCAAAGAGAGCAGCCCATAGGACGTTCTGTGCATCCTTCTAACCGCCTGGGGCTTAGCGACTAAGAGCCTGGTGAAATAGCGAGTTCCCATCTCCTGTCACCATCTGACTTCACCGTGCACTTCCTCTCATCCTGCCTGCCTGACCTCTGCTCCCCACATACTCAGAGCGCTGCAGCACCTTATATTAACTTGTCTTCTGTTCCTGTTTTTTAAAGAGCATTAAGAAAAAGTGTTCTCAGCCCAATGCCCCAGTTGCCACTAGGCTGGCACAGTGGTTTGTTTTTATTTTTATTTTTTTTCTGTTGCACACAGTTTATTTAACAATATGATATAAGAAATGAGTTGGTGCTTTACCATTCTATACAGTGATTGGACCTTCTTGAATTTTCTTATTTATAGTAATCATAGCGCTTGCATGATTTACACGAGAATTGCTTTTCCTCATTTCAAGTTTCACATAGAAGAAAGAAAAGAATGCTTCTTCTCTATTAACATTAGCATGGTCTAAGAGTGATCATCCCTATTTTTTGTCTAAAACCAGTTTTATCAGAGAAACAAAGCAACAATTTCTACATCTGCAAGACAAGAGTTTGGCTTAAGCCAGTATGTATAGATAGACGTGTGTGTGGGTGTGTACGTGTGTGCACGCAGGAGCCAATCCCTAGCGTCCAGGGTAATACTTGGAGACGCCCACAGAGTTCACTATAGAAAAAAATCTTCCCGCAACGTCTGAAAGTTACCGGGATACATTATAAGCTTGCATTATTTCAGGAATCAGTTTCTGAATATTATTTTTTTCTTCTCACTTTTAAACATAAATGTTTAAAGTCTTGAAAATACAAATAAAAAATATGAATATAATGANCAGTATGTATAGATAGACGTGTGTGTGGGTGTGTACGTGTGTGCACGCAGGAGCCAATCCCTAGCGTCCAGGGTAATACTTGGAGACGCCCACAGAGTTCACTATAGAAAAAAATCTTCCCGCAACGTCTGAAAGTTACCGGGATACATTATAAGCTTGCATTATTTCAGGAATCAGTTTCTGAATATTATTTTTTTCTTCTCACTTTTAAACATAAATGTTTAAAGTCTTGAAAATACAAATAAAAAATATGAATATAATGAACTTGTTTTTCCCGTTAAAAAAAGGCATGAGTCACCAGCAATGACGACAAAAGAATCCAAACAAAACCCCCCTCCCCCCAAAACAAAAAACAAAAACGAAAAAACAAAAACAAAAAGAGAAGAGAGAGAGAGAGACCAGATATTTAAATCAACTGGTTTTTAACAAAAAAATATATTCTTTGTATTGTTTCTTTAAACAGCAATCTACCCTTCCATGGCTTGGAAGTAGCAGTTCCATCTAGGAATAAAAAGAGCCCAGATGCCTGGATTTCAGTACAAAAGGTCCAAGAACATGAAAGGGAGGGGGGAAGTGATGCTCTCACAATGCTACAAACCCTCCACAAACTTTTCTAGGGTGTCTCCCGTGGTGTCGCCGACCAGGGACAGCTCACTGGACAACGCACTCCGGTTAGGGGTGTTCAGCTGCGGGAGCATTGCACTCTGTTCGGGGTTCCCCAAGTGTCCCTGATCTATGGAGCTGGCCATGGTGACTGCGAGTCCTGGGTGGGGGGAACCAGTCTGGGGCGAGACGTGGTGCGGTGAAGGCTGGGGCTGTATCCGTGGCGACGGGCTGGAATGTGGAGGCTGGGACTGGGGCCGCGGAGACTGGACAGGGGCCGGAGACCGCACCTGGCTACTGAGGGATGTGGCCATCTGCTGGCCGGGGAGGTGCGAGGCCTGAGGCTGTCCTGAGAGCATGTGCTGCTGGGGGCTCATGGGGTTCGGCTGGCCCGGGGACCCCATCTGCTGCTTCATCTGCTGCTGCTGCAGAATCCGCTGCTGCAGGGCCTGCTGGATGTTGGGGGTGCTGTCTGCGCCCAGCCCAGGCTGCCCCATCTGGCCAAGCTGCCCCATCTGAGCCGCCATTGGGCCCATGGTGCTGCCCTGCATGGGGAGGTGCTGCTGCATCCGCTGCTGCGGCATGGCAGGGGGATAGCCCGCGGGGCCAGGGGGCTGTTGGAACTGACCATGCCCTGCCATGCCCCCGGCCATGCCGGCGCCGCCCTGCTGCTGTTGCTGCTGCTGCTGCTGTTGCTGCTGCTGCTGCTGCAGGAGCTGCCTCCTCAGCATCTCTCGGTACTGTGGGTTCATACTTGCCATGCTGGGGTTGTGGCCTGGGTTCATAATGTTCAGGGCCTGGCCCTGGGGGTTCAGGCCGCCCATGGCCTGCTGCTGTGGAGGCACACCAGGCCGTGGCCCGCTGGCTTGCATGGCATTCAGGTTCTGCAGGCCAGGCTGCTGGTGCAGGCTGGGCTGGGCCTGAAGGCCGGGCTGTGGCTGCAGGCCAGGCTGGCTGGCCACGTACTTGGCCGTGCGCTGTTTGATGAAAGCTGCCATCAGCTGAGGGTTGGACTTGAGGATGTTGAGCACCTGCTGCTGCTGCTGTGGGGAGCTGGGCGACTTCAGGGTCCGCAGCAGGTCCTGGAGGGCACCGGGCGAGATGCTCCGGGGCGGCTGCACGCCAGACATCCGGGGCCCGGCCACAGCCGGCTGGGCCTGCATGGACATCACGGGCCGGGGCATCCCCGGCATCGGCTGCTGCTGGGGGATGGGCGCCTGCTGCCACTGCCCGGCCGGCAGGGTGGGCACGACAGGCCCGCTGACCTGGCCGGGCCGGGGCACGTTCAGGCCCACGGGGGCCATCTGGCTCACGGGGGTCACCATGCCCGTGCGCCCCGGGGGCATGCCGTTGTTGATGTTCACCCGGTACAGGTGCTGCTGCTGCTGGGCCTCCCGCTCGATCTGCCGGGCCGCCTCCACCGCCGCAGGTGGGGGCTGGGCGGGGGGCGGCGGGGCTGGCACCTGGTTGGTAGGCTTCCCGGTGGACACCGTCGTGGGTGGCTGAGTCCGGGTCACGCTGGGGAAGCCGGCTGGTGACATGCTCACAGGCGAGGGCTGGGGCTGGGTGGGGGGCTGCGGCGTCTGGGGCGTGCTGGGCTGCTGCGTGGGGGTCCCGGGCGGCGCTGAGGTAGGGGAAGGCAGGCTCTGCTGAGGCACGTTGCGGGTGTTCATGGTGGCCATCCGCCGGCGCATGAGCTGGGCCTGCTGCAGGCGGTGCTGGATCTGCTGCTGGCGGAGCTTGTGTTTGATGTTGAGGCAGAAGGGCACGGGGCACTTGTTTTCTTGGCAGTGTTTGGCGTGGTAGCAGCAGAGGGCGATGAGCTGCTTGCACACTGGGCAGCCGCCGTTGGTCTTGCGCTTGCAGCCCTTGGTGTGCTGCACCACCCGCTTCATCTTCTGGCAGGACGGCAGCGAGCAGTTGGCGTTGCGGCACTGGCAGGCATGCACCAGCGACTGGATGCAGCGCTGGATGCTCAGGCGCCGCGACTCCTGGGGGCTCTTGGACTGCGGCTCGCCCTGGCTGCCGCCCTCGTCGTCCAGGCCCAGCCCCCACTTCACCATCTTGTGGGTGTGGCTCTTCGTGTTGTAGCAGTTGATGCAGAGGTCGTAGTCCTGCGGGCAAGGACAGGGGATGAGTCAGCACACAGCTGCAACCAACAGCCCCTGCACCCAGTCCCTCAATGAGAGCCTCAAAGATGCCAAACACGTCTGCTACCTGGAGCCTCCCTCCCGGGAACACCTGCACCCCAGAAAGCTCCGGAGGCTACTGCCCTGGCCACTCTCTCTTCTGGCGGTCCCTGTGCCCCTCCCAAGCTGCTGGCCCACACCGTGGGGGACTCCCTGAGTGTCCCTGAGGTGTCCCCAGAGCTCTGCAGGGCAGCTCAGGGGCACTGGGGCTGAGGCCTCCACAAGGGGAAGGCTCCTGGCATCCTCGGCCTCCTGGCAAGGGCAGAGCTGGGGGCACCACAAGTATAACCAGGACCCGCTGTGGTCTGCCGTCTGGGTCCCCGCCCTGCGCCAAAAGGCCTGCTTACGTCCAAGACACTCGGCTGGTGCTAATGAAATGGAGAATAAAATAACGTGGTGCCCTGTGAGCATCTCCTCACCCTGGAAAGGTTGGCACAAACATAGTCTCCCAGGGAAGCTCACTGACTGCCCCCCACCCCAAGACGTGTGGCCTGGACTAGGTCCCAGGCTGAATCCTGAGGGGACCCTGGCACGGGAACACTGCAGGAACCCTTCCACATCCAGGCCTCTTGTGTAAACCCAAAGCAATCTCAAAACCAACAATGGACTGGTGCACAGATAAACCTTCTTCACCTGGTCCTCCCCCTGGAAAAAGTCAACTACGAGTCCCATGCAGCACACGCGCAGCCCGGGAGCACTCACCTCGCACACGGTGCAGTGCCAGCGCGTCTCCACGTGGTGCTTGCACTCGTTGCAGGTGTAGACGAAGCGGTCCTGACCCTGGGTGTGCAGCTCCACCAGCATGCACAGTGTGGACCACTTGGAGCGCCGCAAGGAGGAAAACTCCCAGTGCTTGTCCCGGGCCAGCGTGAGGAAGGCATCCCGCCCATCCATGAGGTCACAGCTGAGCAGGGGGTCGGGATCAACGATGGGGGGCAGCGTGTTGATGACGGGCCCAGCGTGGAGGTGGATCACAAAGAAGACCTGGGGGTGCAGAGAGGAGCCATGTCAGCCCTATGAAGGGAAGGACCGAGCCCGCCTCCTGCCCTCACTGGGGCTGAGCGCGGCTGTGAGCAGCGCCTGGTGTTGCCTGCTGGGGGCTCCCTGCTTGGTGCCCAGCCGCCCCTCCCTGCTGGCCCCCACCTCTTTGTGCTTCTCCATGGTGGCATAGAGTTTCTGGGACAGGTCATTGGACACATTGGGCATGCTGGGCTTCTTCTTGTTGGCGCGGCTGATGCTGCTTTTATTCTTGTTGGTTTTCTTGTTGTTCTTTTTCTTGGCGTTCTTGCTGTCACCCTGGCTGCCCTGCAACAAGAAGCATGGCTGTCGGCCCCACCCTGCCCCTTGCTCCATGCTCGGCAGGCACCAGGCTGCCAGCTCCTGGCCGCGGGGGCTCCAGGAAGCTAGGCTGAGGCAGGTAACTGCCAAGTGGACTGCAACCTGCCGGCTCACAGGCCATGAACACTGCTGCCTTCAGAGTAAGTGCTGAGAGGAAAGTGACATGGGTGGATGTGGACCCAGTGGGCATGGTAGTGACCAGCACAGCCTCCCAGCACCTCCAGCCCTAAATCACCCCATCTTCCAGGCCCATGGGTTCTGCCTCCAGGGAGGCCTGGCAAAATTCTGGCAGGCCGAGGACGATGAGCACAGCTCCTTGGGGCCCACCTATGACATGAGAGCTCATCACATCCTCACTCAGGCATTCTCCATTCTGGAAGGGGCTGGGGTGACTGTCTTCCAAAGAGGACACGCCCTAAAGCACACAAGGCAGCCAGAAGCAGCCGGCAGACATGAACCCCCAGCCTGGGGCTCCAGATACAGCTCCTCAGGCTGCCTTAGGCCCCCTGGGGCCCCAGAGCCACGCAGTCAGCAACCAGCAGGCTCTCGAGATGAGAATGTCCACAGCCAGTTCATGGTCGTCCCCCAGGAGTGCTCCCTGTCCATCTCCCCTCAGAGAGGCTGCAACACTGACTCAGCTCTGAGGCCCAAACCGAGCAGGAGGCCTTCAAACAGAACTGTCCTCAGGCACACTAAATTTAGGGTTAGTCTTCTACGCTTCTCACTGCTGATGGCTTCACGTCCAACTAAACCACCATGGCTCTTACTTGAGCATCTGAAACACGACACATGTGCTCCCGACTCGGACTCTGACACCTTCCTCTCCCTGCTGGAGGCCCTTCCCCTGGATCTCCTGGGCTCCTCTCCCTAGTCTCTGCTCACATATCACCTCCCCGGACAAGGCCCCCTGAAAGCCCTCATCCACCTTCCCTGTGTCTCCTCCACCACCTCAGGGTGCACCACGAATGAGCCTGTTCTGCTTCTCACTAGTTCCCACTGTAGCCCTCAGGATGGTGCCTGTACACGGTGGGTGCTTAGAGTGACCCGAGCGAGGGTACAAACGCACAAGTGCCCAGTGGAGAGCAAGGGGCAGTTTATAACACAGCAAGTGAATGAGGCCTGCAAATAAGAGTCTCCTCCTCAAGTCAGTGTTAAAGTGAATGGACTGCTTCCTGACCACAACTCCTGTCTGCACCTCCGCCCATCTCTCCTGAGCTCCCTGCAGGAGCTCCCTTCTCTCATCTTTACATGTTTCAGACCTGGCCGTCCTGCCCAGAGTAGCCAGAACGAGGCCCCCTGTCCACCTAGGAGGTCATGCGTCTCCATGGAGCTGGGCACCGTGGCTGGACTGTGGCCCAGGCCCGTGAGGCTGTGCGGAAACACCACCGTGGATGCAGCAGGGCCCCTCCTGAGGACCTACCCGGCTGGCGAAGTGCAACCCCAGCACGCGGCCCAGCATTACCTCCGTGGTCTCACTGGCCGCGGTGCTCTCCTCCTTCTTCCTCTCCTCCTCCTCCTGCTCCAGCTCCTTAATGCTCTCCTCCAGCACGTTAGGCCAGAAGTCCCCCTCAAAGTAGGGCAGCTCCTTGGCGCTGGTGAGCCTGTCTTCAGTTGCTTGTTTCAAAATGTCCTAGAGAATGACCGAGTGCAGCAGTGAGACAAGGGGGCCTGGGCAACATTCTGGGGAGGAGGGGCTCTGGGCCACGACACTGGGGAAGGACCGCACGGCCTCAGAGGCCACGTCGCCTCTATCCTCAAGCTGCCGTCTGTGAATCTCCATAGACGGCAGAGAAGTTGCCTCTAAGTTTATGCTTGAAAATTTTTTTTAATTTTTGCTTTACATTTCTCCTAAAGTGGCTATTAATTCTAACCCATGTGAGCACAGAGAAAGACATGTGAAGACGCCCTGCTCCCTTCCCTAGGCACGCGCACCTTGTAGTCATGGATGATGCGCTCGGCAAAGGCCTTGTCCAGCATCTTCTTATACCACTCCTGCAGGCGCTTTGGCTTGGGGATTTTTTGATCAGGGGGGTGGCAGTGGAAGATATAGTCATCTCCTTCACTCGGGGGACAGGCCCAGATGTGCCCTGTCACATACCTGTAGGACACACACAACTCAGATGGAAGCAGGGAGCAAATCATCCCTGCCTTCCAGGAGTAACGGCAAGGCTCAGGAACCAGAGCAGGGATAGAAGTAACTACACAGGAAAACACCACAAAGGAGATCAGCTGGGGACAGGGGTCCAACAGGGATGAACAACAAATGGGCACAGGAGCCTTATAGGAGTAGGAGTGGGGCATGAGAGCATTCTGAAACTGTTGCGGTGACGGCTGCATCATTTGCTGAGGTTACTAGAAATCGCTGAAGTGTACGAGTGAAATAGGTGAATTGTATGATATGTAAAATATGCCTCAACAAAGTGTTAAAAACAGACTAGAATGCGAGAACACAGAAGGCAGAGAAAGCCCCAGCCCCACATGGCCATCAGGAAGGGTTGTCTCTGAATCTAAGGACACCAAAATAAAAACACAGAAAACCTTAAAAAAAAAAAAAAAAAAACAACTTTGTTATTTCACAAAATAAATGCCATAGTGAAAATTAAAAACAGAGTTTTATTAGTTCTGGATAATCTGAATTCAACTCACCCCAATTTCTTCACATACTCTAAATATCCAATAAGGATCTCATGGTAAACGGCTGTTCGGAGGCATCGGGGTCGAAAGAAATGAATACTGTCCAGATAAGATATGTATACACGCCTGGGGGGAACGGGCAAGGAGAAATTAATTGGAAGTTCAGGTTATCTCCCAAAGGTGAAACCAAACACCAGCATTCAAAGAAAGCTCTAGAAATAAACTGCTCTGATAGCATCTACATTGGCCACAAACAAGACACGAGAAAATCACCACCACCAACCTCTGCTACTAATCGACAGAATGGAATTCAATCTCACCCCTGAACTAGGCAGCAACATCATCTCTCATCATGAGAACGACAAAGAGAGACCGAGACGGCTAGCAAAAGCCACTTCTGATTCTCATGCACTCAGATTCCTGACTGAACACGAAGTAACTCTTGGCAGAGGTGAGATGTTTTCACAGGTCCATCAGTGAGCACTCAGGCCCAGGAGCAGTCCCCATCCCTTCTCCATACGTTTACCTGCCCCAGGTGGGACAGGGGCCACAGCAAGATCAGGGTCAGAACCCATGTACTCAACACAGAACAGTCATCAAAACCCTTCCCTTCTCACTGGCTTAAGGGAAAACCAAACTCACTTGTTTGGTTGCTGAAGCGGTTCTCCAGGATGTTTAGAGTCCTGGTCACTGACATAGCACAGGGCACACACGCATCAGAAAGGGGCTGAGCGTTACCTTGTGTTTGGCGGGGGGCAGTCAGAGCCGTACTCCTGGACATGCATCCCAAAGAAGCACACATCCACCCCGTCAATCTCCTCAAAGGCAAAGAGTGCTTTGGTTCTGTATGGGAAAGACTCCGACATCTCCCCAGAATCCACAAACCTGGAACAAAGAGCCTTCTGTTTGCATGCATCACTGTTTACAGACAAGACTTGCTGTTCTGACCCGTGTGGTGCAGGTGAACTGCAGGTGGGGTGGCCCCTTTGGACGACTGGCCCAGGCAGTTCAGAGCTGCACCCCCATTCTCTGTGACAGCCTCACTCAGACAGGAATTCCATCTTCCCTGAAGACTGTGGGACGCTGAGAGAAGGGCGGCTACATGCTAATTGATGAAAAGCTCTCAAATTATGCTTGCCAGACTCTAATGCCTTGCCAGAAAGCGGGGCTTTGGTTAACCAGGTAGGGTGCCCACTGGGACAACGTCTGCACACGAACCGTGACTTCATCCCTGGCTTGACCTCCACCGTCTTGTCTGAGCTGGCCACCACACGTACAAACACCTCCCCAGCTTCGGGGTGATTCTGTCGCCGCAAAAACTTGTTGACTCGGTCTTCCAGGTGGTTTCCCAACCGTGTGGTCTGTAGTCCTGCAAAACCCAGAAGAGGCAAATGAGAGGGCTTAGGAAGGGCCGAGGCTACAGAATCCACGTTTTCTTTCCAGGGTAGTCTGATATTTTAAGGACTGACATTCTCCAAATACAGAAGGGATCTCACGAGATCCTATGAAGTGAGCATTCTACAAGAGAAAGGTGAACCCTGGAGTCTCAGGCATTCCACACACTGGAAACTGCTATCAAACGCCCCAAATTCCATCCTTTTCTAACTCTAAGGGGCAGAAGAGCCACAAAGGTGGCCCCAAATCTGAAAGAAGATGGGCTCCGGGGTTAAGCAGGAGAGCAGGCATGAGGGGGCTACACAGGGTCCACCTGCCTCCTGCCCCACGTGCCCAGGTCCTGATGACACCAGGCTCTGCCCTGGCCATGCCCATATGGCTGCTCGGAGTCTCGGCTGTGCCCTGAGGCTGGTTCCCACTCTGAAAGAACTCTTAACAGAAAAGGGAAGCCTGATGCTGCTCTCCCTAGAAGGCAGACTGGCATGAATGCCCCTTCCTGCCCAGCTCTGAGGGGTGTCCCACTGCTGAATCTAAGATAACCAAGCCAGTCCAGTCCTGTGAGGGCTCCAAACCTGGGCAGCAGGAGCCGCTGCCCTGGGATGCAGACTGGCCAGGCCCCTTTCCTGGTGGCTTCCATCCCCCATTCCTCTTGCACCCTTCCTCTCCCAGGAGCGGCCCCTGTGATAGGAGTTACACAACACGTAACTACACATACAGTTCATGGCAGAAAAAAGCTGTGCACGTGCAGAAAGAAACCAGAAGGGAAAACTGCTAAAAGGTCTACAGTGACTGTGTATAAGATGGCTTGAATTTATATTTATAATTACATGGCTTGATTCCTTACTGAGGTTTAGAAATATCTGCAAAACTTAGACTTTCTAAGTTCAGTCTCTCTGCAATAAACACACCAATGGTGGAGTTTTGGGGTATATAAGTTGTACCTCAATGAAAATTATTTAAAGAAAAAAAATTTAACAACGGCAATGAAATAAAAACCCAATTAAAAGTATAAACTTCTGCACCCCCACTTCCGTGACTGCCCATGGCTTCTCAGCCATCCTGAGAAACATGGAATTAGGTGCAAAGGGCTCACAACCACCTCGTCTATCTTTGTGAAGACCCTGAAGAAAACCCTCTCGTTCTCACCCCCAAGCGCTCCCATGCACGTGGCTGCTGAGCAGGTTTTGTTCCCTCAGGAGGTGGCTTCCAGTCTAGGAAGGGAGGGCAGCTGAGACGGCCACCCAGCCCTGCCACACGGACCATCCCCCCTTCCCTCATGAAATTGTGGCGACATGCACCATGACTTCCCGACAATGCACAGGAGCAAGTCCCCAAATATTCCTGTGGGAGACGCGGGTCAACGCGGAACTGCTGGGTCTGAAAACGGACATTTTAAACCATACCCCATCATGCACATGCCTGTCAGCGGCACGTGATGGGCATCATATTTCCCTTTACGTGATCAAACCTTTCAGCCTGTGCTTTCTGACCTCTGGGTTGCATCTTTCTTAGAAAGGATTTCCATAACCAAACACAGAACACCGACGCTGACCTCCAAAGCACTTGGAGTTGTTACGTTTTGCACTTTTAACCAGCTGAGTGGAGGAAGGTGGGGAGGTGGTTTTGGTCAGTTGTTAGCATCACGGGCTGACCAGCAGCCGGAAGATATTTTCAAAGTCATCCCATCGCATCTACGGGGTACTGACACCAAAACCCAAAAGCACTCAAGTTCCTTACATAAAATGGGGCACGACAGACGGCCGCTGCGCTCCTGTACCATGTCAGTGCAGACACCCAGGAGGCAACTTCTCTCTTGTGACTGACAGATGCTTGCAGACATGATGCTAATTCATGTTCAAATCAAAAACCAAGGGGAGACACTGCACTTTTAAGGTCCTTTTCTGTAAGTCAATGTTTTACACCAATGTTCTAAAGGTCCACATACTCTCCACCATTCTCGGGACTCTAGGGTGGGGGTGGGGGCTGGGCCAGCTCTCAGGTTCTCCTGTCCTGCCTCACCCCTCCACCTCTCTATCTTCAGGCTGCAACTGCTCTTCTGTTGAGAACTAGCTCTCCTAGCAATTTCTGTTTTGGCCAGTGAGGCTCTGGCCCAGGAAAATGATTCTAAGTTGCTGACTACTTTAGTGACATCACTCGCAATGAATCTTTTAAAGCAGGAGTCCTCACCTGCACCCCCTGCCCAGGACATCTGGTAACATACGGAGACATTTCTGATGGCCACTGTTCATGGGGTAGGGAGGGGAAGCAGTGGCATTTAGTGGGCAGCTGCTGCTGAATCCACCTGCAGTGCAGGAGACCCGGGTTCAATTCCTGGTTCTGGAAGATCCTCTGGAGAAGGGAATGGCTACCCACTCTGTTATTCTTACCTGGAGAATCCCATGGATACGGGACCCTGGTGGGCTACGATTCATGGGGTTGCAAAGAGTTGGAGACGACTGAGGGACTAAGCATACTGCTACTAAAATTCTACAAAGGCTAGCCCCCATAACAAAGATTTTTCTGGCCCAAATGTCAGTACAGAAACCCCGATCTAAAGAAAGCTATTACAATAGCTGGTGATTTCATCAATATCTCAAGAGGCTTGGCAAGAGTTTAAGTGACAGGATAAGTGGACTTTGGTAATGACACAATCTGAACTTGAGTCAACACCAATCTGGAGAGCTTCTGAGGAGCTTCCTTCTTGCCTGTCACCCCTCTCTCCTGCCCGCTGACCCCCGCAACATCCCACCTTTCCTCTACTCTCGTCAGCCTGGCTCTGGCTAAGGACCCCAAGCAGCGTGCTGGCTGCCAGTCCTGCTGGAGAGAAGTGAGAGCAGCCAGGAGTCTGGGGCCAGGTTGAGCTCTGAAGGCACTGCTGCAGGGGCTTTTCTTTCCTCCCTTTAAAAATTAATTACTTTTTTCAGTTTCACTGAGTCTCCATTGCTGCATGCAGGCGTCCTCTAGCTGTGCCGCTTGGTGGTTACTCTTGAGTTGCGGCGTGAGAGATTCTCATTGTGGCAGCTTCTCTCGTTGCAGAGCACGGGCTCTGGGGTGTGCCAGCTTCAGCAGCTGCAGCGTGCGGGCTCAGTAACTGGCTCCCAGGCTCCAGAGTGCAAGCTCAGTAGTGCCACCTGGGCGTAAGTGCCCCAAGGTGTGTGGGATTTTCCCAGACCAGGGATTGAACCCATGTCCCCTGCATTGGCAGGTGGATTCTTATCCACTGGGCCACCAGGGAAGTCCTTCAGGGACTATTCTTATTCAGGTTTGCTGGTGACTCAGCAGAAGGATGGCTGGGAACATCAAGCTACAGAAGGTGGCCCCAGCACTCGAGAGCTGAGCTAACGAAGATGACACACTGTACACTTACAAACAGTTTACTCCTATAGCAACAGGGCACTCCATGCAGACACCAATGTGGCAGTGGCTCGCCCACGCAGGCCTTGGGCAGACCAGCTCCGGCCGTCCCTGTGATGCTGGCTGACTCCCAAGGGCCCCAGAGGGTCACCCTTCGTAACAGCGGGGCCCACGCCCATTGATGGGTGTACAGACACCTGCACATGTACCCAGGGCTGAGTGTGTCCATCACCAAAGGAAGTGTGTCCGTGCATTACCTCCAAGTTTCCTGAGAAGGACCTGATGACATTTTCTCAGAATTCACAAAGTTTACTATATAACTAAATTTCTAAACTTTCACCTAAAACACAGTCTGATCATAAAGCTGACTTTCACATAAAGATTAAGCTAAATGACTCTCTTCAAGGGTAAGATAAGAAAAATACAAGTATTAGAAAACAAAGCCACAGAAAAGACCTGGGACAAGCAAGCCCTGAAGCTGTGTGTTAGAGGAACGAAAGGAAGAATGGGAAGATGCAGTACATGTTTCTAAAACGTACAGACAAGGAACAGAAACCCATCCATGACTTACTCTTAGCACTGAATTTGTTTTCTTTTCGAGTTCTGCCCGTTTTCTTCAAGCAGTTGTCGCATACAAAGCTGCAAAAAAATAATGGGTGTGATCAGATTATATAAAACAGTATATGTTGCCAAACTAGTGAAATGCAGCATTAAAATACTTTGCTGGCAATTTACATTACATCATTATACAAAAGTGAAGAGGCAGACTGCTTTGATTCTACAATTCCTAAAGCAGGCAAACACTTAAGACTTAAATTTAGAACCAACTGCCATCCCTCTAATTGCCGGATCCTTGCCGGTGACGACGAGAGGCACAGCCGCCAGTGCCCTCCCCTCCACTCTGTGCAGACTGCTTTCCCTTTCCTGGAGTCTTAGGAAATCACCAGGAAGTTACTCACCCTGAAGGCCAGATGATGTCGTAGTGGAGAACACAAATCTGATGCATCTTCCGGCCACACTCCTTGCAGTCAACAAAACTAGAAGAGAAAGAAGTGCCCTGTCACACATGTAACCGCACAATGGAGCCTGAGTGCTATGCTCACACCTTGTCGCCATGAGGACTTCAAGACTCCTCGGCATTCACGTGTCTCTTGGCTAACTTGGTCATATTTGAAACATGCATCAGTAGGATGTATTCTACAGGGAAAGCTGACTTTCCCCCCTTCTTTGTACCAACGCCTCATTCCTCTCTTCCCCTCATCTCTTTTGTAACCAGAAATGAAAACTTACTTCTAAAAACTGCTATGACAAAGGCCTATCTTACAGGTCACATTTTCAAGACCAGTGCTTGCTCCAGACGACTACAAATGCCCAAACGGACTTCAATAGCCAAAAACAATGCTGTCAGTGTTACCAGCTCTTTTTCTTCACCTCGCACAGGAAATGTCTGCTCTGAGTCAGTCACCAGGGTGGGAAATGATGGCCTTTGTTCAAGGAAACACTGCAGAGGTCGAGATTCACCTCATCGTCTGCCCTCCTCACAGCTTCTACACGGCTCACCCGGAACCTATTTCCTCACCTAGGAATCTTCACCACCAAACAAGCTTAGAGGTCAAAGCCTGTTTTTTCAGCCACGCCCTTAAGGCTACCACGACTTACACCCTGTGGAGGCTGAAGGGGCCAGCGGGCACTGCACATCTGCAGGCCGTCTGGGGCCCTGGTTCCTCCTCCCAGCCTAGGTGCTGGGCCCAGAGACCTGAGGCATGCTCTCACACCACCGCTCGCGTCCTGGCCTGGGCCCACTCTTGCACCTGTTGAGAACAAACCTTCGACCACAGATCAAACCTAACCCAGCTTCTCTGTCCCTGCTCTGCTGAAGGAGAGCTGGGCACCCACAGGCAGAGCGGGCAGCACAGCAGCGGCCACCCCCGCCACCCCCAAGCGCCCTACCCAGGCCGCCCTCCCCACCGTGTGCCCTTTAAAGCCTCTGCAGCCACACCAAAGGTCAGGCGCCAGGGAACCCAGCACCCCTCCCTCCTTGTGCCGGGACCCCACCTGCACTCCCCGCACCGCTGCTGGTACCCCAGCCCTTCTCTGCTGTGTCTGCAACCGTCTGCCCACCCCCACCCACGCCCCTCCAGGTGAGCGCCGCCTTCTCCAGGATGCCACTCTGCCTGGGCCAGGGCCCTTCCCTCTGGCCCACCTTAGTGCCTCCTGGTCCCTGTGCTACCCTCTGTCTGTCTGTCTTACTAGGAGACACATGACTGCAGGCCAGGCCCCCTTTATTCATCTGTGTCTTCCCCACTGTCTGGTACCTACTATGTCAACATAAAGTATTCTGCAATTGGAAAGTTAATAAAGAAACTAACACAACACGGGAAATCAACTATACTCCAATATAAAGTAAACGTTTTCCACAAAGAGACGGGAAGCCAGCTCTTCATGCACCAGGCGCTCTGCAAACTGTTCATCGTGCCCTCCCTCATGGCTCCCTGCTCAACCCCTGCCAGCATGGCTGGCAGGAGATATTGAGGCAGCTCTGACGCAGAGTGACGTCTATGTTCTCGCTGGAAGCTGAGCCTAGGGAGGGCAGGACCTGCTTCTCAGCTCTGGGTGTACCATGGCCACGATTATCAAATACCCAGCAGGGCTGTAGCCTCTGCTCACCAAGCGGCCCTGGATGGGCATTCACCATGGGGACAGAACAAAATGGGTGTCTCCACACACTGGAATGCCCTCAGGACTTGGCTTTGGGGACCTGGGAGGCGCCACAGCACAGAAGGAGCTCTGAGGCCTCTTTAAGGGGTTATTATAAAGCAAACTTTACAAACTGAGTGTTCTCACTGATCACTGAAGACAATGACCTTTGAAAACATACCATACCAAAGATGGTGGCAAGCACAAGTGGGCTGGCTAAAAAGTTGTTTTGGATTTTTCTGTAACATCATATGGAAAAACTGAACAAACTTTTTGGCCAATCCAACACAATACCAGGCTTCTCATTATTTGTTTTTTACAACTGGTTTCTAAGAGTTTCTCTAAAAATTCCCATTAAGTGATACTAGGACCCCTTCACCAAATACTATCTTTAGTCTCTAAAGATTCACACTAAATGGCTTCTTAAAGACAGTGATGACCAAGTTATTACAGAGGTTCTAACAGAACTAAAACATCCACCTACTCGTCTCATTGGTAAAATTCAGCAGCTGGACAGCATGCTACAGGCACACATCTTTTGCATGAGTTAAAAAATAACCCATATTTGAAGTAAATCCACACAGAAAGTTCCACCCAGGACAATATGTTTATTTCCAGTGTCTTCTACAGCAACCCAATCACATGGAGGAACTTTCCCGATCTGAAAGTTAAAACCTAAAAGTCAGAAAGAAATAGCTGTATACTCACGGTTCAGGATCTAAGGTATCATTTTTCTTCTTTTCAAACTGATCCTTTGAAATTGTCCTTATTTGGGGGGGAAAGAGGAAAAATGTTAATTAACTAAATTTTATCTGTTGTGTATAAACTACAGGGTCTCTGGAATATTATCCTATAACTAGTTTTTCACATAAAAAGTAAATGATGATCAGCAGAACTCTCAAGCAGATGTAATGATGGCATGAACATATAAAACTTAATTCCACAGAAAGCACCACCATTTATTTTTTCTTCTTTCAAATATTTCCTCAAAATGCTCATCAACACTTATTACAAGATTTAAATAAGTAAGGTCAGTCAAAATATGGTGGGAAAATTATGTTCAGACTCAAACCTGCTAATTACCAGTCAAATGTATATAGTGAATGGCTACTGAATCTGCCCAAGACTGGTGTAACCAATTCTTCCAATTACAATGTTCCTTCAGCATGTACTTGGGGATGTTTTACTTATTCTTTAAGGGCTGAGTGTTTCATTTCTATTGTCCTTTTGTTGTGATCAGTGTTTATGTGAATTACTTGATTCGCAGAATTATACAATCTAATTATTAATCACACAATTAGACCGAAGAATTAGATGACAGGGGGCAGAAAAAGAAACTGAGTGAGTACAATTTCTGACATTCTGGTTTATATATCTTATGGGTGCCTATGGTCTGTTCTGCGCTTGGATAAAGTAAACTTGAGCTGCAGAGTAAATGTCACTGGAACAGTGCTGGAAACCCCTTCACTGGGAAGCCTTTTGCCTGTGGCGGCAGCTGCACCAGCAGACTTCTCTGGGTGGCAGGGCTTAGGGCAGAGTCAGGAGAAGAGAGAGAGGCACAGCAGTCCTGGGTGGCTATGGTGGCTGGCAGGTCTGGATGGCCCCTTGACCATCCAATTTGAGGATCTGGTTCTGCTTTTTTTCTCACCACATTCTGGACATCTTTCTACTCTATCAGAGGATAAGCATCAGGTAGGAAATGGTGAACTCAGGGAGGGAATGAATGAACTAACTCACGCCTGTCTGTGCTGGAGCTATGAGCAGGTATCCAGCCTCCAGCGAGGAAGGAGATACATGTACTCGCTGGGGTCTCCCCACCTGGCTTCTGTTGCCTCTGCAACTTCAAGGACAGGGGCTTCAGGGGAAGATCAACTAAATGCTGCAGACGGGGTATGCACACAAGACTCACTTTTGCTACTGCCAGTTCTGTGACTAGGATTATCTGGTTTCTTAGATATAACGGAAATTTTACAATCCCCCCAAATGGAAGTTGACAGCCACTGGGAAAAAAGCAAGTGCTTTGGAAAAAGAGATATAGAGCAAGGTTAAAAGAGGCCCCAGGACTCAATGGGGGCTATAGCATCAAGGTCCTGGGTGGAGGGAAGGACGTGGGCATGGCACTGCGATTCAGCCACACTGTAAAGTATGAATGTGGGTATAGTTACTATGAAAAATACACAACAGAAAAGCCACAACGGCAGTGGTGCTTCCCTTTCAATCGTGAACAAGAGGAAAACAACAATCCAAGGTCACCCCCAAGAGAAATGACAGGACAGTACTTACGTCTGGGGTTGTGAAGGGTCGTCACCCAGGGTAACATTCTCCCCCTGGATCTCTGTGAAACACTTCTCACAGAAGTGATACCTGTCAGCAAGAAGGCCATACTTGGGTGAACTGGTCCATCATAACACACAGCCACCCAAGCAACGAAGCCACCAATCAGAGCAGGGCAGATCACCACGACGAAGGGGGGGCGTTGTTGGTTGATTGATGGGTCAGTGAGGACAATGAAAGGAACAGGGGCAGGTGGGGAAGGGCAGGATTAGAGAACAGGGGAGGGAACAAATAGCACAGACATAAAGGTAAGACGCAAACACCAAGACAACACAGAGCAGAAAGCCAAGGCAAAGCATTGATTAGCATTCGGTCTCATTGCATACATCCCAGGCCATCATCACTAACAACGGGCTTGTTCAGCTCCAAAATGCAAATATTTTCAAGGAATTGGTAATACTAGAATTGCACGGAGCCTACATTTAGGAGTTTGGATTTTGTTCTTACTTAGAGAAAACCAAATGTAACTCCAGGGTTTGAGATGGAAAAAATTTACTTTGAACAAAACAGTCTGACAAAAGTCCTTAAAAAAGCAATTTAAACTGAAATAAGTTTTTTCAAAATGGGAAATTTATGCTTGACAGCAATTCATAGATTTTATTCCGATATTAAGCCAGATCTTTAAAGGTATGAAAATGCTGAGCACCCAGAACTGGTTTTAATTTTCTCCTGTTATTTTTCTCATGTTACTCACTTAGTTAATTGAGTTACAATAGAAATGAAACCAAATCCATACTCTAGACAAACACTTAACAGAAATGCAATCGGGGTCAAAGACTTTCCAGCCATTTATCAGTAAGAATATACAGAGAACAAACTATGATATATTGTATAAGCAATACAATATATGTAAATCCATGAACAATCTTAAAATTCAATTCTATGCTTTGACTTTATAAACTTTTTGGTACTGGAAACAATCATTCATCAATCTGAGATACTCAATGATTGCTCTGACTTGGGAACAATCCAAGTTAAGCAAATTTAGAGTTAATCTTTAAAGCACAATCTGCATTTGAGAAATTATCCATCACCCCAATTTCTTATAATATAGAGCCTAGGCTCAAGCTACCAAATAAGATTAAATAAAAACTATTAAATGTTTGGAAAGGACACAAATGAGAAATCAACAAAAATGCATGTGATGCTGCAAAAAACAAGATGGGTACAGAGGAATACCGCAGAAGTAAACAAGCCGAATGAGGTGAACTGCACAAGCAAAAAGGATGAATATATGGTAGCAACGGCAGCACAATAAAATGCGGTTTTAGTGCTCAAAAGTACATCTACAAGATGCCAAGAGGATTAGTGTTAAAGACACTGTGACGAGACTGGAGCGCCACACGGAACCACACAGGCAGGAGGAGATGTAGCAGCTGGCAGCCGCACACACACACAGCCACACATGCGCGCACGCACACACACGTGTAGCTACAAATGACTGAGGTTCAGGCCACTGCCTGGCCAGTTTGTCTCCATTACCACTAAAACAGATCCCCACAAGTTCTAATCCTAACCTTAATTAAACACATTGAATGAGCATTGTTGTCTGCCATATTTCACTGACTGAACACATACAGTGAATTAAAAGTATAAAACTTTAGCATGCACGCATTTCAAGATTATCCAATTTTTCAGACTGTTGATGAACATGACAGATTCACTGTGTGTAGCAACTGAGTTTCCTGCTGGGACCAGTTTATTCAGAACTAATTCAATTAACAAAGTCTGCCAAGATTAAAAACTGACCAGGAATAAATAGACTAACACTGCTGTTTTTAAAGACTATGTAACTTATATCTCTTTCCCTGAATGAACTATAGTAATATTCTGGCTACTCACTATTTTGTAAATATTTTTACAGAGACTTGAAATCATGTAATAAAAGGAATTTCATGTGTAGGAGGGCATGATCATAACTGCCAAGAAAGAATTAAAGTATAGATACTGTAAATCAATTAAGCAGCAATCAGAACAATATCCAACAATGTTATCTCTTCAAAGCCAAATTGCGTCCCTTTTAAAATGAATGAGTGTTCCAACTCATTATGAGCAAACATCTGGCCATAGTGGGCTAGCTTGAAGAGGACTATTGAACACATTTTGAAATTAAATTGCCACAATAATTACACACGTGAGTCTAAATGGTTTTAAAATCCTGGACAATTCACTGCTTTTATTCAAGCAGGACATGACACCTAACAACATCTACAGAACAGGAATCATAAACCCATCATTTCCATTGGAGGAAACTGGCCCAGAACAGAGCACTGGTGGCTGAATGGCAGCCCCCGGGTGGCTGCAGAAACCCACGCTGTCTGCGTATAACTAACTTCCATCCCCAAGAACCTCAGGGTCAGAAACTGGAAGGGACAGAGTGTCTGTCCAAGAGCCAGGGTGGAGATGCTGGAGAATCAAACTTCCTCAGGTGGACGGGGAGAGGACGGGGGAAGGGCCTGGGCCTCACTGGAGCACCCTTCTGAGATGACGACAGCCCACAGAGGGGGCATGCCACCCATCTGGTCCAGCAGGTGGGAACCACTTTGGGAATCAGCAGGTGGCAATATTAATGCCAGCCTGCCCCATCTTTATTCACCCTGGAAATACATAATGGTTCTTTCCAGCCGTTAAGAGCCTAGATGACCTTCTGCCTGACATGAAGGAAGCAGTTTGATGAATATGGAATTGTAAAGGAGAAATGCTTCACAGGACCTGATGACGATGTACATCTGGGTACCTAAAGTTGGCAAGTGTCACTGCATAGTTCATCGGTAAGGGTAACTGAATGTATGGAGTAAATTTTCAAATGCAGATTGTTTTAAGTACCACGTAAGTATACACAAATAACTGGGATAATAGATATCTATTCTCATCTATCAGTAATAACTGGAAAAATCTATAGAATGGTTTTCCCAACATGACTTACTTTCAAAATTTCGAAGTATGGCAACAAGTGAAAAAGTAACCATATACTAGCTTATAAATTAGTTTCACTTGTTTAAATGGTTCATATAATTTCCTATTCTAAGTGCCCAACAGTTTAGAACTATAAATGCCAAAACAATTATTCAAAAGAACACCACAGCGTTCTCTTAAACAGTCAAGGCTGAGAATAAAAATGGAAGCAGTTGAAATGTCCGTCACAGAACTAGACCCCTGCTTTCAGACTCACAACACGGTGTCGCTTCCACTTCCGTATTCCAGGAAGCACATCTTGTGAGATTCAGCTGAGGAGCGGTATGCTCACACTCTTAAAATGTCTTATGTGTAAAAAAAAACTCCTTTATTTATGTTTCTACTCTTAAGGAAAATACATCACTTTTGTTCAGTAAAATTAAATCCTACACAGAAATCTAACTGGACATTTCAGAACTTTCAAAAGAATCCTTCCATCAACACCGCCCTCTGAGGGGGCAGTAGTGGACGCTGATGCTACCTGTCCTATTGAACTACAACTGCTCTCCACTTAAATATGGCCAAAGTCTGTGCAATTCAGCAAAGGTGGGGGCCAAAGGACTCAGGAACAGTGAAGCCCACAAGGAAAAGGCCCCAAACTGGAGAGATGGTGGTGAGCAATCTGCTGTCTGCTTTTCCTTCTGGACTTGATTAGTGGGGGCATTTTTCAGAGTTCATTTTAACCTATTTGCTTAAAATTTCATAACTTTGCTTTGTCTGGTGCGTATCAGTTCCCAAAATGAGTTCCTACTCATTGTCTCATTGGAGACTGACAGCTAAGGGTGTCAAGTGGGGGTGTTACTGTGCCCACACCATCGACAAGCAGGTTCTGGGCTCTGCCAAAGGTCTTTGGGCTAAAGCTATAAAAGGAGGGGCCAGAACTCCCAAAACAACACTTGACACTGGGGAGAGACTCCACTACGAAGGCTATGATATTATTTCAAACTTTTAGTATTAAAATGCTTCCAGGGATAGAAGAGCACGCTAAAGGAGAAATTAAATTCCAAATGTTGAAATATTTTCATCAGGACAGCTGTGTCAGCAGCACTTCTGCTAGGGATGCCTGCTGGGGACTCACATCTTTCCCTGGAACCAGCATCTCACTGGGATAAGTGAGCCAGATTAGGCTTAGAAATCTTGTCTTAAGATATTTTTAGGTCAACAGTTTTTGTTTTTTTCCCAATAGCAGTTTGATGGGAGCTGTTAATGAACTTAGTTAGATTTTAAAAATTTTAACCTTTTTTTTTTCCCCAGCTATGCCATACGGCTTGTAGGACCTTAGTTTTCTGACCAAGGACTGAACCTAGGCCACCACAGTGGCCTGAATCCTAACCACTGGACTGCCAGGGAATTCCCTACATATCTTTTTAAAGAATAATTAAAAAAAATGTAATTGGAAGAAAAATAACTGCAACATTCCAAATCATTCAGGCCTCTGCATGTACCTTTCAATAAATAAAAACTCTTGTACTTATCTTCTTTGAAGTGTTAGAACATATGCAATTACTACAAGTAAGATGAAAATAATCAAAACACCAGACCCAAAAGCTGACATTTAATACCTGAACCTAAAGACAAAGAACAGACACGAAGCTTCATCTTGGTCACAAAAAGAATTCAGTTGTCAGTTCAAGAAATGGAGGCAAGATAACTGAATATGACCAAGAAAGAAATACCACCCATTTCAAGGCAGGATGCCCTCAAGCTATGGATACTTAGAGCCATGGATATCGCGGAGCTTAATTTTCAAGACAAGTCCCCAAACCAGGAAGCCGTATTAGGTAAGGGGATCAACAACAAAAATTATTTTCATTCTCCTTCTACTTGACAAGAGATCTACTCTTTGGGCATGTCCACATTTCAAGAGAAGAACCAAGATTTCTCAAGCATCCCTGTCACTCGCTAAGCCCTAAAAAGGCCACCTCCTAACAGGGAGTCATTCATAAACTCAATTCTTTAATGAATCAGCACAAATACAAGTCTTTCCATCAGCCTGTGCAGGTCAATTTAGCTAGGCAAATATTTACAGTCAGACTGATAAAATACAAGGCTTCAACTTTATTAGTATCTTGAAAAAGGCCCATCAACCTTTATTAGAGTTAACTTTAACTCCAACTCTTCCTCTTATGGTGACATTATGGCTTAACGAATGTTCCTAATCCAAAGAGTGCAGCAAGCAGCTTTGAGTTGAAATTCTATAGTATACAAGCATGCTTTTAAGTTAAGAGATCCTGGAGTGACTGGGAAGAGAGAAGCAATGTAACATGGGCCTATTTCACTGAAACTTCATGAAAGAAATAATGTAAGCAAGCTGCAAGCAGATGAGTGTGCCTTGCCCTAAGACCTTCTTTTTGTCCCGTAATTCAGAAAACTGCTCAGTGCTTACCTATTCTGATAGCTGTAGTAGGCAGCATCTCGAGGAATTGTACACAGCTGCTTCCCGTAGCAGCACAGAGTCTGTGGGGAAAACTCATACTGAAAAAACAAAGGAGAAAATATTAAAAATAAATGCATTTACTGTCATGTAATGCTCTGTCTGATATGGAGAACTAGATTTAGCTAGTAAATTAGCTGTTAGTACACTGAGTAGTTTTTTAATGATTCTTGTTAATTTTAAAGATATTTTTGGATAAAATGGGACAGAATTAGTGTCTAAGGGACATTTTATTACAGATAGATGAATGGACACCAGTGCAGCCAGGAATGCCTGACCCATAAGCACGTCTAGCTTCAGACAACCAACTGCTTTACAAAAGAATGGACTCCATCTGGGTCCTTCTCAATATACACGTGTGGCCAAAGTATCGAGTCCATCATATCCTCATAACATCCTCTTTGGCCGAATTCAAAAAAGTTCCAACTGTACCTTGCGTCCACAGCAATATCCAAGGGACTGCATGACGGGGTCAATCTCCTGCTCAAAGACCTCTGCGAGTTTGCTGCAGAACTTGTAGACCCGGGATGTCTTCCGATTGTAGAGCCAGGCATTGTTGAACATGAGCCAGACATCATCTACATACTGCCAGGGCTCCTGGTACTGCCCTGTATCCAGCTTCCGCTTGATGGTGGAAAGGTCCATGGGGTTCTTCACAATGTCAAAGTAATCCTGAAAGACAAAAGGGTCTCAGTCTAGCTGATCCCAAACCCCATATGTAAGCCTTATCTGGCAGCTTTACCTTAAAACAACAGAAAGTACCTGTGTAACCTAACGCGTGACCAAAAAGAGAGCAACTCCTGACCTTCCTCTGGTTTTACTCTATGATGGCAGTTTCTATTTCTAAGTGTGATCATATTACTTCAAAAGCAAATTTAAAGAAAAAATGATTAAATGAATTATTTAATAAAAGATGTCCTTCAGTGTCAGATTTTAAAAATAAGATTTTGATCAACTGAATTAAAACGGTGAGAATATTTATCAGACAGTATGTTTTTCTAGAGATTTACTTTTGGTCCTAGCAAGCAAAATGAAATTTAAGACAAACACAAAAACAGTAATAAGGCTAAACAGAACCTGTTTGGTCACCACAGCCTTTGCAAGAGCACCCAGGGATACCAAAGTGAGAGGCCCATGTGGTTTATAAGGGATTTTCACCAATTCTTTAAACCCACTCTCGTGGACAAAGTCTTACCCACGAGTAAAGCAAGGCAACAGAGGCTGCATGCCCCAGGCTGTGCTCCCCCATCTCCCCACATCCCCCCAAGACCTTGGGGCTTAATGGAATGGGGTGGGGGAACACACAAATTTCAGTTAGTAAGACAAAAGTATATTACTATTTTGACAACAAACTAATTTCTTTACATTCGGGGGAAAAAAAATCTTACTCTACTCAATTTAGAGAGATTAAGCAAGTGTCGTGGATGCTCCTGAAGCACACTGGAAAAGCCACAGTGTTTTCACGACATCCACTTACTGGAATTCCCAGGAGCTGGGGATCCACAGGCTGCCGAAAAGGTAAGGACTCTGGATCCTGTCGGTACAGAGCTTCCAGGGTTGGCATCAGAGCCTGGCGCAACTCCTCCGGCTTGAAGACTGCAGTTAGAAAACACAGGAAATGATACTATTGACAAGGCACCCAGATTCCTCCTGCAGAGCTTTTCAATGGAAGCTGGGCTGCTTCTGAGAAGGCCCGAGTCACCTTCCTCTTGGCAGTGAGCACTTTCTTAAGCTACCATTCAGGGGTTCTGAGAACATAGTCACACTAGGGTTTTTAAAACTGCTTCTACATCATGAGGCAAAACAACCACACTGAGAAGTCTGCTTGCTCAACAAAAGATTTCCAACGCCAAATTCTGCTGGAACAGAAAAAAACTGAAGCTAACTTCCAAATCTGCCTCACTGATCAAATGTGTGGAAACAGCTGTTTTCACCGGAATGGGCCTTTTCTCCTCAGAAGAAACTTCTCTGTCCTGGGCAGAAGTAAACTCAAACCACCTGAGACAGATGGTTTTGTTACAACCTCACCAACAAACGTACATCATAAGGAAGCTACAAAAATACGCATTCTCTCCAAAAGTTCTCTATTGCCCCCTCACACATGTAGCAATCAATAACCATGTCTCCAAGCTCCAGGCCCACACACTTCCTACTACACTTCGTGGTGTCACCGACGTAAGCATAATCACACTGCCATTCATTCACACAAGTCCCTCGTGAACTGCAAAGGTGCGGGAACTGTGAAGGCAGCAGGGAGTGTCTTAAGACCCTCGCTGGCACACACTCCTGTGCACAGCCCAATCGTCAGAGAGAGGCAAATACTGCAGACGGGTTCTGATGGCTCAGGTCCTAAGTGATAAGAGGTTTCCACTTTACAGTTTTTCCGATTTTGAAAGTATTTTCTAGAACGGATACAAGTTGTAAATTTATAAATCAGACTAAAATACCGCAAAAATTGTATTGAGTACATCGAGAGAAACAGGCACTGGCTGGGAAGTTTCTAGAGGGCTTACTGCCACCAGAGCAGGGATCGCCCAGGTGTCCTGATTGGCCCCCTGCGCTGCAGAATGCCTGGCTGTCAGTGAGCACCAGGGTCACCCAGTAGAGACATTCCCCTGCAGGCGCAAAGCCACGTCCAGAGCAGACGTGCCTCGTGGAGCTGTGAAACACAGCTCCTCAGCAAACTCTGCCCTCAGCTAACCCTTTTTCTTCCAGTATGCTTTTACAGAGCTTGGTTTTCTTTGAATAACTCTTTATAAGAAAACAATTCTTCAGTTAATCAATAGCTTCTTCATTCTTCTAAATCAGGGGTCAGCAAACCATGACCCACAGGCCAAATCTGGCCAGCTGCCTGCCTTTGTATGGGCCTGGGAACTGAGAATAGTTTTTAAGTTTTTTAATGGTTAGGGAAAAAAAGAATAATATTTCATGATACGTGAATTACACAAAATCTCTGTTTAGTCTTCCAAAAGAAAGCTTTATCGTAACACAGCCATGCTCATCTGTGCACGTGTGTCTGTGGCTGCCTTCCCCACACAAGGCAGGCACCGGCAGCTGCCACAAAAACCCAATGACGTACATAGTCCAAAACATGCCCTCCCTGGCAGCCCAGACGGTTTGCTGATGCACTGCCCCAGACCCGCTGGGCTTCCAGAGTTGATCTTCTACGGCGCTTACACGCGTCTCACTCTGGATGACTGCTCATTCATTCACTGAACATTTAAAACCTATGGCAAGGAAAAGTCATTTCTAACTCCTGTCTTTAACCACTAGGTTGATGTAACAAGACTCCAAATGAGTGGAGGCAGCAGTCAGGAGCAATACTTGAAACAAGTTTCTGCCGCCGACCAGTGTGATGTCCTATGAGCAAGTCACTCTACTTCTCTGGCTTGAAACCTTCTCCAGACAACCGGAGGGGCCACATCAGCAGTGTCCACAGCGCGGCCCATGGATGACTTGGGTATCCCCATGCTGTCTATGGGGACCGCACCAGCCTGTGCGGCTACCTGAATGGAAATGAATTAATATTAAATCAAGTAAAAAACCCACTTTCTCAGGCACACTTGTCACATTTCAAGTGCTGAGGAGCCATACACAGCTGGTTCCACCTCAGAGGCAGAGGTGGTTACAGAGAGGGGAGACATATGGCATTTCCATCACTGCAGAAAGTTCTAGCACTGTCTGAGGGCTTTTCTAGGGTGTGTGAAATCCAATTTCATGATGCAAAATGATTTTCACGGTAACACTAGGTCATCATTTGCTTTTTGCACTGTGTGTTGACATACGCACAGAAAGGGCAAGAGCAATGGGGAACACCATGGACACCAGCACGGCGACATGACCAGGCTGCAGCTTCAAATTTGACTCAGTGGCCACGCGCTCTTCAGGGCTGTCTTGCACACACAGGTTAAATGCCATCTGCACTTAACAAATGTCTTTGATGAAGGAGCAAAAATCCTTACTTTTACTAAATCTCAGCCCTTGGCTACAGTTCTTTTATTCTGCACGACAAACCGGGATGCTGTCAGAAAGCATTTCTGCTGCAGGCAGTCGTTGTCTCCAGAGAAAGCACTCGTCTGAGTGCTGAGCTAGAGCTGAAGTAACTGCAATTTCTCACGAACACACAAAACTAGAGAGAATGGCTGACAGATCTCGGTACATGACAGACATTTTCTCAAAAACGAACAAAGTACCACAGTTACTTCCAGGACAACTGACGCTATTTGCTATCAATGATAAAATTTGGACTTTCATCAAAAATCAGAATTTTTGAAAAACTTGTATCTGCTACACAAGCTTGACAGCTTGTCAAAGTTTACTAGACTTTTTAAAGCGAGTCACAGTGATAATAAACCTGATTTTTAAAAAATATCTCATAATAAAGTATGCCAACATTTGGAAGATGAGCCAAATTCCCAAATGACCAAAGGATCACGCTTTAAAAAAAAAAAGTTATACAATGGCAACAGAGCCGGTCTGATTACAAGACAGAAAATTTGCAGAGCACGAGAAATTCAGGGCTCTCGATTCAGACTTCACACTGCAACCAGCCTTTAAGAAACTTCTACTTGCTAAATTTTGGTGTAGTATCAAGAAAGAATTATCTACAAGTACCTGGAAAGGCTCTTAAATATTAAAATACTCTTGTCTATCAGCTACTTATCTGAGTGGGGCTGGATTTTCTCCATGTCCTTCAAACAAACAACAGAACACAACAGTGAAGGGACAGGTAGATATGAGAGTCCAGCCGTGTTCACTTAATTCTCCGAGAAAATTGTGGAAAACAATGTCACCATTCCAATTATTTTTGTTGTGGAAGTTATTTTTCACAAAAATGTGTTACTTATGGGTGCCATGAAACAGATTCACTTTTAAATAAATATTAAAAAAGACATCCAGCAGAGTAGAAGTGATAGATGATCCATACTAACAATAAACTTCTCTGGGATGGTAAATTTTTAGGAGTGTAAAGAGGTCTGAGGTTGGGGTGGGGTTCAGGATTGGGAACTCATGTACACCTGAGATGGAAAAAAAAAATAAATTTAATTAAATTTAATAAAAAAAATATATATATATATATTTCTTTAAAAAAAAAAAAAAAGAGGTCTGAGACCACAAGCCTGAGGCTTGCTGTCCTCTGTGATCCCCAGGGTCCCAGGGCAGCAGGACTATACAGCCTCAGCCTCAGTTTTTCTGCCATCATTCCTAAATGCATCACCTGCACCCCTGAACCACTGAGCCTCGTCTCACATTTTCGTCACCTGACAATTTTCTGACACTGTTTCCTCCTCCCTACTTTGGACACATCTCAGATGGATTCTATCTGACCTCTACCGTGAGCCTGGCTCAGCCTGCTTACTCAGAACTCCAGCATCTTCCCTTCTTTGCCGCCCTCTTCCTGCTGCACTGGTCAATGGTTCTATGCTCCTAGCCCCTGACTCTGGATTCAGTTCCATCTGCACCAGCAGAAACCTACAAACTTAATGGCCCACGTGTTGCCATGGTGGTAATTCCCCAACATCAAGCTCCCAGTCACCTTATCAATGGAGCCCATCAGTGGGTGTCCACGGCTTGCCAAGTAAAGCCAGCAGCACCTTGGAGAGGCTGGGTGTGGGCTGCCCCTCAGAGTCCTAGCGCAGATCCTATGGGCCAGTGCCCTGGAGTCCAGCTGTCACCATTTCTAAAACTAGGGGAATGGCCAGTAAGAAGGGCAACAGGAAGGAATGGAATTTTCTTTCTGCTTTAGCTTTACATCCACATAATGTACTCCTAACATGAAGGAAAAGCAGCGCCATGTAAGTCCCCACGACCTACTTTTCTTGCGAGGCTGCGAAGGGGATGTGGACTGAGAGGCTGTCCCATTGGTGCTGCCCTCTTCTTCCTCTTTAGCTTCAACCTTCACTTCAGTTTTCTTTTCATCCACTTCCATTGGTTCTGACTTCTGCTCTGCTGGGTCTGTTTCTTCTTTAACTTGAGAAGATCCTTGCAAGTCCTCCTCCATCATCTTGAGAAAAACAGTCACAGACACAGATACATGACTATGAGAGACTTCTGTTATATCACCCAGCCTTATCGGAAGGCCCTTAAAGTCTCTACAGGCTTGTTAAAACCTCCCAAAGTCAGAGCCACATCGATCACTCTCTCTCTCCCACTAGGAGAGGTCGAATGCCTGGGACTCACTTTAATACAGTGCCAGTGCATTATAGGCTTAAAAACACACACTGCATATACCATTACCTCTTCAGTAGTTTTACGTATATTTCTAGTTTGGAACAAGAATTCCCTCGAAAACTGTGGGAAGGATGGAAAGTCCAACTGCTCAGAGGCCTGGCAGATGAAGCCCATGAGAGCAGCAGGAAGCGCGGAGGGAGGCAGTGGGGTTGGGGGGGCACTCTGCAAACTGGAGCAGCCATGACCCGCCTGAGCGCCATGCCGGCGCTCCCACCCAGACTGCTCTGCTGCCACATAGTGCTGGCAAAGCTCCCCATTTTTCAAGAAAAGCCAGAAGTCTAGAGTATTATTTGTAATTTCCCATTTTAAAAATACTGTGTGGGCCAAACAAAATACATTTATAGGCTGAGTTCAGCCCACGGTCTGCCAGTTTTCAACTTCTGCCACAGGTTAATTAGTAAAAGAACACACCCCCTGAGCAGCCTGCCTCTGGAGAATTATAAATGAATGAGGAACAGCAATGAAAGAGTTGCTGGATGATTTAAACATTTAAAATATAAGCCAGTGCTCTTCACTTCTGGCAAAATAAAAATAAACCCATACCTAATATCTAAAAATAAACAACCAATCTGTTTCTAATCTCTTCTGCACTTGAACCATAACTGAGTGGGGTAGTGAAACACGACGCGTGCTGGCACCTCCCCTGGGCGCCCCGTGGCGCCTCTGTGTGCAGCATATCCACCCATGTCCACGAAAGGCACCTACCGCAGTCCCGGGCTCTCCCTTGGGCTCCCCAGCATCGGGCTCTGTGTCCTCGGTCTTGATCTCAGCTTTCATCTCCAGCAGTGGCACCTCGGGGCCTGGCTGCTGGGAGTTGGTTTCGGCACTGGCCACTGAGGATGGAGTGGGGACCCTGTTATCAATGCTGGCTGCTGTCTGGGAAAGCTGTGGGGAAACCAAAATCACTTATCTTTGTAAACAACACAGATGATCTTAAACCCTGCTACTCACCTAACACAGATCCATGTTAACCTTTCTCAGTACTAACCTAACAGGCACCCTTATTTGAGAGAACTGAAGAATTTAAAAGTTAAAGGAAGAGTTCCAGAGAAGTCTTCAGCCAGAAACACAACTGACTTCTTGCCAACAATGCAGAGATGCAAGATGCAAAAGCAGAAGCTTTCTACACCGTGATAGACAATTATCTTCTGGGAATTTTCTACGTAAGTCAGAGAACCTATTTTAAATTCAATTCTTTCCAACAATGATACTAATGGTTTTGTTAAAACGATGAATAATAAATATGTGTATATACACTGTCAGAAGGGGAATAAGGTACCTATATGGACTTCCCTGGTGGCTCAGACGGTAAAGCGTCTATCTACAATGTGGGAGTGAAGTGAAGTGAAAGTTGCTCAGTCGTGTCCAACTCTTTGCGACCCCCTGGACTATACAGTCCATGCAATTCTCCAGGCCAGAATACTGGAGTGGGTAGCCTTTCTGTCTCCAGGGGATCTTCCCAACCCAGGGATCAAACCCAGGTCTCCTGCATTGCAGGCAGATTCTTTACCAGCTGAGCCACAAGGGATGCTCTGGGTTCAGTCCCTGGGTTGGGAAGATCTCCTGGAGAAGGAAATAGCAACCCATTCCAGTGTTCTTGCCTGGAAAATCCCATGNCCAACCCAGGGATCAAACCCAGGTCTCCTGCATTGCAGGCAGATTCTTTACCAGCTGAGCCACAAGGGATGCTCTGGGTTCAGTCCCTGGGTTGGGAAGATCTCCTGGAGAAGGAAATAGCAACCCATTCCAGTGTTCTTGCCTGGAAAATCCCATGGACGGAAGCGCCTGGTAGGCTACAGTCCACGCAGTCGCAAAGAGTTGGACATGACTGAGCGACTTCACTTCACTTCATGGAACAAGAGTGTATAACTAGCCTGTTAACTGCAGGAACAGTGGTAGAGGAGTAAACAAACATTAAGAGATGAAATCTCCAAAAACACTCTCAAGTTTTCAAAGATTTACCTGATAAGGGTTTTAAGTAAACAAACAAAAACATGATATTATAAAGGGATCTTACTCAGAGATAATATAAAATAAGAAACAACAAGAACACTCCCTATGGAAAATAAAAAGTGTCATCTTGGGACTCATCTTGGGATTAATTTTGACATTTTATAAATAAATATCCTCAGTATCCACAAATATAGTTAATGCACTTCAGGGGGAAGGAAGTTTTTAAGTTAGGCTGGTAAGAAAACAGATACCACGGCTCGGTGACGAACAGTAGCCTTGGGCCCCTGGGGTGGGTGGGGATGGCCCCACATTGGGGAGCCCGGCTGGGACCGGGACACGGGATGTGCTGTGACCTTGCCACTGCCACCTCCCCGGAGGAGTGGGGAGATCTGAGCCACAGAAGTGCTAATCTGGCTGTGCCATTTTGTCATGAAAAAGAGCTTCCAGCTGGAAAACAAGGCTGACGGACAAGGTCAAAGTACGTACAATTAAAAACCTGACTTGTTTACCAAACCCTCAAGACAACTAAATCTCAGGGATCACCACCTGTGACAGGTGATGTTCCTATGGATAGTTCAAATATTCTACAGAGGACCCATGAACAAGCTCTTTCAGTTGCTGATTTCTATAAGCCGGTTTAACTGGAAAGATAATCACAAGTCATGTCCTGCCAAACTTGGCCTCCAGAGGCCATTCTGGAATGAACATACAGCCCGTTACAGCTCCATCAGGTTGCAGACACACACGTTATGCAGCTGCACCAAGACCTGTGGCGCTTCACAACCAACTGTTCAGGGGCAAGTTCTCATCTGCAACTCTGTGGGCAGACAGCTGCAGGCAGACAGCTGCAGGCCGAGGGGCTCACCGGGGTGCCAGGGGGCTGCGTGTGCACGGGTGTCGGCTGCTGCTGCGATGACTGCGGGGTGGCCACCGACGGAGGCTGCACTGGGGTCTGAGGCTGTGGGGTCACCTGGGCCTGGGCGGCTGCCTGGACTGTAGGAGTACTCTGCATCTGGCTGGCACTGGGCACGGAGCCGGGAGTCGGGGTGGGAGTCTGCCCGGAAGACGACGCGGGAGTAGATGGCTGGGTAGGTGCTGCTGGCTGGGGGGGTGTCACCCCAGGAGCTGCAGGATGCTGCAGAGACGGCATGCCAGCGGCCGTGGAGGCGGGAGGCGGGGTCTGATGCAGCGGCGGCTGTGTCACTGGTGGGCAAGGCAGCTGGCTGGCCTGGGGCCCAAGCATGTTCAGGGGGTTGGGAAGAGCGGCCCCCGGCACCTGCCCCTGACAGGCAGAAGGAAGAGAGCGAGTTAAAACTGTTCTCCCCTCCGTCTGCCAATGTGGGAGCAGACATAAAGAATTACATATATGAGAACCTGATACGGTTTCTGGATGAGGTCTGCTGATTACATGGGAACATTCTGCTTGTAACATGTCACTGACCTGCACACTTATAGTAAACTGCTTTTGTAGTAATCAGGCTTTGATTTATGTAAGTGTAGAAATCTCTGGCTTAAACAAATACACATACACTCCAGTTACTAGCTCATGTTCCATAATATCCACCAACAGCTAAGACCACTGGAAAAGGTATTTGTCTTTTTTAAAAAAATGAGTTACTCAAAACACTGAAATGTTTCAGTATGGTAGTTCTCAACTAGGGACATGCTTCAGAATTACCTGTGGGCCAACTAAAAAGCTATTCTGAATCTAGAGCAGGGATCTGCCGACCACACAGGGCCCAAGGCCAAACCCAGCTAGCTGCTGGTCTCTGTCAATAAAGCTTTATTGGCCAGCAGCCTCTCCATTCACTCACGTGTGAATGCACATGTCTACAACTGCCTCTGTGTCACAACAGTGGAGCAGAGGGGTTCCCTCATGGTCCACCAAGCTGAAAATATCTACAGGGCAAATCTGTTGACCCCTTTGCTAGAGAAATAAAATTTATGAAAATTAAGAATGAATTAATAGGCATCAGGCTTCCCTGATGGCCCAGTGGTTAGGAATCCAACTGCCAGTGCAGAGGGCACAGGTTCTATCCTGGTCGGGGAAGATTCCACATGTTGTGGGGCAACTAGGCCCGCGCACCACAATTACTGAACTACTGAGGCCCTCATGCCTAGAGGCCATGCTCCACAAGAGAAGCCAGCCCGGTGAGAAGCCTGGGCACCGCACTGACAGTAACTTCTGCTCACTGCAACTAGAGAAAGCCTGCACTCAGCAAGAAAGACTCAGCACAGCCAAACATAAATAATAACAAATAAAAATTTAAAAAAACAATTGATTAATAAGTATTTACTTAGTGAATCTAAGTGTAGTCACTGCCTCTTATTCAATGTTATTCATGTTAAGTTAAATAATGGATTTGATCTCTCAGGAGAACAGTTGGTCTGTTTTAAATATGTGTACATTTGTACACAGCAGCAATCTGATACACTCTAACAATTAATAGAAGTCAGGGAAAGGCAGTAAAATGAATGGAAAACAGTCCCCGCCAGTATTATATTGAATGAATAAAAACACATTCAACAAGAAGAGAACTACTCAAATGGCCCAGTTAGCTGGACTTCACCTGGGCAGTTTAAGCCAACAGGTGCCGAATCATTAAGCACGAACTCAAGGGATCTTTCCTTACTCCCTCTTCAAAAACCAGTTTCTCTCAGGATCACATGTGAAGCTTAGAATTTAAAACATACAAACAAAAAGTAAGACAATGACAACTAAAACGGTGGACAGTACCTGTGGAACACCAGCCTGCGCCGCCGGCTGCCCCATGCCCACACTGCTCACACTCAGCGCTCCGCTGGATGACGGGAACTGGCTCTGCGGGAGGAACTGGCTCTGCGCAGGCGCCTGGGCCATCATGCTGTTGGCGTGCGCGCCCATCATGTTCGGAGGCTGAGGCATTCGGGACGGAGAAATGGCCATCTACAAGACAACGTGTGCCACTGCGTTCAGAGGACTGCAGGGCCCGTGTCTCCAAGGTGAACCAAAAGACAGAGGAATCAACTACCCCCGTCACAGGAGGGGACCCCCCCCCCCCCCCCCCCCCCCCCCCCACCACCCCCCCCCCCCCCCCCCCCCCCCCCCCCCCCCCCCCCCACCCCCCCCCCCCCCCCCCCCCCCCCCCCCCCCCCCCCAACACAC
>SJYA01002868.1:419621-593461 GCA_006410615.1 Neotragus moschatus
CCCCCCCGCCGCCCACGCACTAAGACCTCCCAGCTCCCAGGCATTCTGCACACTTTTCATGCAGGTCTCCAATGAGCCAGCTCCACACAGTCTTCTGAACAGAAATCAACAGCATACCATAGGGTAAAGTTCAAATATGCCTTTTAGGAATTCTCGGACTAGTTTAGAAAGCAGTCTCGGGAGAGGACGCTCTGAGAGCCAGCGGATGCTGACACCTTTCCTCTCATTCTGTCACACATCCCCAGAACTGTCGTCTTCTCACAAAGTCACAAGTGCCAAGGAATCTCTCATTTCAGTAAAAATAAGTAACGGTCAAATAATCCTTGTAGTAATAAGGACCAGAGAGAGAGATGGAGTTGCCAAAGCACAACACAATCCAAAGGAACAAGCGCCACAGGATTCCCAACCTCCCAGCTCCCGCGGGGAGAACTGTCCTGCTGCAGCAAGGCCGTCTCAGCACAGCTGAGGGGAGGACAAGCACTTACCCCTGGAACAGAGCCCATGCTGTTCATCGGGACAGAGTGGTTCATGGGGGATGCCGCACGCGGTCCCATGGGCGCTTGTGGCAACTGTACATTCCCCAAGGATATTGGGTTAAATGAATTCATCCCTGTAAACGTACCCACAACAGTTCATTAGGAAAAGCACCCATAGGAAAACAGAATGACAATTTGCCAAAGAAACTTGAAGCCAAATAAGATGGAATACACACACTACATACACAACTGAAAGGAGATCAGTCAATCAGAAAAGATGGCTAAGCAAGAGATTGCTCATATCCAGGAAAAATGGCACCACCGTGCTGGTGGTGAGGAGGTGGGTGGGGAGCAGGCAGGGCAGTGTGAGGAGAGGAAGGTGGCGTGTCAGGGAAGCTGCGAGCAGCTGAAGCCAAGGCAGCACTTGGCGCCAGAGCATCCAAGGGTCCGAGTGACAGAGCAGATAGGGGTGGGTAGGGCGGTGGGAAGGAGCACCCACCATGCATGGAAGAGGTCTGCTGAGGCCAGGGCACCCCTCTGAGCCAACCCCTCAGAGCTTTCTGGACCACCTGACTCCCAGCAGGAAGCCTGCTCCCATCACCCCAGCCCCTCCAGCTCTTTGGCTGGACTTATACTTATTGTTAGAATCTGGGATAAGACTCAAAACATGGCTTTAATTTTGCAAGGACATTAAGCATTTAGAAAGTGCTCAAGGGTTGGCAGTTCTCAACTTCAGCCTTCTCTCTGCCGACTGGAAAGATCTCACTTTCATGGCTGCCTTGGCCTTCCCAGGGGTGCCACACCACAAACTACAACTCTCATCAGCTGCTGCACAACTCCGGGCCACGGAGCCTCTCTCTCTGACATTTCCCACAATGCTCTGTGAACTCTGAGCTCAATGTAAATGCTGCTTCAGTAAGTCTCAGGACTTAGCCCAGTCCTGTGGCCGTGAACAGAATTCTGAGGCACTGCCCTAACTGTGGAGCAGGAGAGGGCATCAAAGAGCACCGGTCCCCTCAGCACCAGTGAGAAATGTCCCCCTGAGTAACCAGGACTTTCCAGGAAGCCCACAGAACAAAGCGCCCTGCTCTTCTGGAAGGTTTTATTGACAAGAGGAGATTTTACTGAGCAAGCAAAAAAGATACATGAAGAAGCGGCACTGTAACAAGCTCCGCTCCACAGACCTGGACATGCCGGTGACAGGGGCATGCAAGCGCTTCCTTCAAAGGCTCCTCTGTCCACACTCTGCTCAACGGCCCCCTTCTCAGACCCCGAAGCAGCAGACTCGTCCACCCTGTCCCTGATACAGCACCCTGTCCCTCCGAAGGCTCAATTTCTCTGCCTTCTTGATTTCTTTCACTCTTGACATCTGGTCCATCTGAACAAGTCCCTGAAAAGTTTCCTTCGCAGTATCATCAGTGGCTCTACCAGGTCTGGTGTGGCATGAAGGACGATCACCACAGCTGTTAGCATGACCACTCTCTCCCTGAACTACTACACACACAGCAGCAAGGTCTTGCTTTGGAATCTCCTGGATAATATTACCATCTCATTTCACAATCAGCAGAAACATCCTACTGTTCAGGTCTCAACCTGCCGAGAGCTGTAAAAGCTCTGAAATGACCCTTATCCCCAAACTCAAATGACTGCTTCAACCACGACCAAAGACTCTCGACTTGAGAAAGAACCTTTGGAAGCTGCTCAGACTAGCTGCCAGGAGCCAGCCCCGTGAGGGCTGTTGAGCACAGACCCAGACCCTCCTTGGCGAGCCTGGTAGGTATGGCGCCTGTGCTCGTTAGCCCAGAGCAGCCTCACCCGTCTCTCCCACCCCCTTAATCAGGGTGCTCAGGCTTCAGGATAGGCCTGACGCCCTACTTTCAAGTGCTCAGAAATGTTTACTTTCAAGTGCTCAGAAATGTTTCTTTCCCCTTCCTATGCTTTTTTTTTTTTTAGACTCTTCCAAGAGAAACGTTTTCTCTTGTCCATCAAAAAAAAAAAAAAGTGAACTCCTACTTCTGATCTCCTTGGAGAATTTTGCTGTGATCTCCAAACTTCCAAAAGCAACAGATGTTCACACAACCTGTGGACATGCACTATGCTCATCACTGGGGTCGGGGGGTGGGGGAAGCAATTAGAAAAGAAAAACTGAAGGAAAAATGGAGAGAAAGAAATACACAGGGAAGAGGACAAACCAATAAACTTTGTGTTGCAGAATGTAAAGCCAAAATATGATTTACAACAACACTTAAATACCTTGAGAAACCTGCATACGATTCACTGGCAGAGGCATGGGCCCATCTACAATGGCAAAAAAAAAAAAAAAAAGGAGGTTACTTAAAACAATCCTTTAGATTTAAAGAGAAGAGCAGATCCAAAAGTGCTGTGCACTCTGATGCCAGCACACCCTTTAAAGGGCCTTTCTGTGAGACTCAACGTCTAAACATAGGCCAGCACAGAACACAGCCACTACCACATGCTTTCAAAGCAACAGGTTTCCTGGGAATGTAATTCTGTGTGCTAAGAAATACACACCAAAGGCAAAAGACACACGAGGGAACAGACCAGGGGCGGGACATGCAGTCTTACTTGGAGGTCTCACAGGCTGCGCCTGGGGTATTCCAGGGGGCTGCGTCCCGGGGGCTGGTAAGGCTGGCTGGTTACCCAAGATGCCTTGTTTGTGTAAACGTGATCTCCGCTTTTCTTCTAGCTCTTTTTGAATCTTGTAGATTTTCTCTGCTAGTAAATGATAGTATTCATCCTAAAAAGCAGCAACATTCAATATTAGTTATTTGCAAACAAACAACTGATCTGGTTTTGTAGGTTCTAACAAACTAATGAACGTTTAAATTATTTACAATGGGTAAAATATTCAGTACTTCTAACTCATAAACCAAAGCCCAGGGATGCTATGGGACTTAACAATCGGGGAGACTAAGTCCTCACGATAGTTCCACAGCTGAACCTCTTCTTGCATACTCACTGACACAGGTGACAACACAGTGTAAGAACACTCCACTATAAAGTACACCCACAGATTAGAGAAACTTCATATACCTCATTTACCACTGTAGTGGAACACTTTAAGATTTTGCAGTTACAAACCAAGAGAGGTGTGCAGGGAGGACCTCAAGTCTTAACTGGGACATCTCCCTGGTCAGTGTTCTCAGGCGAGGAGACCAGCAGGCTGATGGAAGACCCCCTCCTCCCCACGTCCAGACCTGCAGTCACAGGTCGCCCGGGGGCCAGGCGGCTGGAACACGAACGCTGACCCACCCTGCTGTTGGCAGACTCGTACATGTCCCCTTCCACTTTCTTAGCATAGGCCACCAGGTTCTCCATGCGGCGATCCTTCAGGGCTGCAGGGTCAGGTGTCGGGAAAATGGCTTGGACACTGAAAGGACAACACGTACTCTCAACCTACTTTTACTACAGTGTCAACATCCTGCCATTTCACATGTGACACGGGAAGAGAAGAAACCACTGTCTACCTCTGGGCACAGTACACTGCTGAGAGACCCCCAATCTCTTGCCTAGTTCATGTGCAGTCACTCTTTGGAGACAATACTGATCTGCCAATTTATCCACAAGTCAAACACAATATTTTGCTATTAACAATAAGTGCTTGACCAACTCAAGAATAATATGATTTCGAATTCCTAATCTTTAAACTACTAAGTACAAAAAATTTTGATTAAAATAATGAAAGAGAAAAAAAACTCCATCAGAATCGAGTTGATTAACGTCACCTTCATTTAACTTAAAACTGCTAGAGAAATCAACTATTAGTTTCCTATGTTAATTGTATGATGGTACTGTGAAGCCATCTGTATTTACTAGGCCCAAATTCCTGCAATTCTCAGGGCTCCCCACAACTATAGCCTTGACCCATAAAATAAGACACGCTTCTGAGTGAGTCCCAGCTCCCCGTGCACTGAGAGTTTAGAAAACAGGCCTGCCCCTGTGACATGGGTCAAAGTTCATATTCCTCTCCAGGATCCACTAACTAGGCACTCAGAATCTGGGATCCTCCAGCCTCCCTAAACAAGCATGTGACCCCCTTCAGTTGCAAGGGTACAATCACCTGGGGCCCAAAAGAACACCTGGGAGTTAAATCAGACACCCAGGAAACTGTAAAACCGTCACACTGCCATCAGTCACAAAATGCTTCCATCACATGTGAGTAACAGGCGAGAGGGCCACGTACAGTTTATGTACTAGATGGCTCCGCAGGTCCTGAGTGACATGTTCGTGCCAGCTTTTCCGAACGCCAGTGCTGGAAGGAGGTGCTGCTGCAGGTATAGTGCTGAGGGTGCCAATGTTCCCAGAGTTTGAGCCGTCATTCATCAGGGGGCTGAGGGGAGAGGAAGAACAGGTCATCCAACTGGAAAAGTGACTCACACGCCATTCATTCAACTAAGGGTCTTCACCCATATGTGACTTTAAACTCTCTTATCTGTCAGAAAGAGGGAAGGAGGGAGGCAAGAGGGAGAGAGAAGGGAGGGAGGGAAAAAGCCCTACACTTTAGAAAGAACCAAGAGTTCTATGTGGTTCCCAGCCCACTTTAACATGTGACTGTCACTCAGACAGGAGCCAAATGAAACAAGGGTCTTACTTTGTAGCCCCAAGGGAAGTTGGAAGAGCTGATTCTGATATCAAGTTTGGTGGCTGCTGATCTGTTGTTATTCCTCCTGCTGGAATGTTCATTGGGTTATTTCCTGAAAGACAAAAAGAAAAGGAATCAACCAACTCCTATATTATACATCTCAAAGTCCTAATAACAAATAACAAGTCACATATAAATAAATGATTCTTATGAAAATTATTCTTATGACTCATAATAATAAATGCTATGGCAGGAACTCTGGGAGTTATATTTTCAATAATGGTGGTCAAATTGTATAAATTCAACTGCTTCCCATCACACTTGAAAACCAAAGAAGAGCATTTCTAAGGAAGCTGGCTGGCAGCATGAATGCTTGGCGGCCGAGGGAAAAAATCAGAAATGATCCATCTGCAGCTTCGGTTTTGATTCTGGCTTCATTCCGTCACATACACTTCTTCATCTTTTTGTTTTGCATATCAGAAGATAAAAATGATAGAAATTAACTTCAGGTGAAGAAGACAAAAGGTTAATTTGTCTACAGTATTTGCTCTAAAGTAAGAGAAAGGTGAGATGCAGGTTAATAGTCTTGTCCCATATTATACCACCAACAGAAATGGTGTCAGACTGGAAGGGACATTTCAAGACGCCAACCCAGTCTTCTAGTCAGCAGGAGTCAGAGATGCATTAGGGCAACTATTTCCCAACATGCAACAGATGAAGTATATTTAAGGTAAAAATGCTTTATTAGGAAAAGAACCAAACCAGCACAACAACCCTGTTCTGAGATCCCTGTTAGCCCATCTGGATTCAGACTGGTCAGCTTTAGTCACAGGTAGTCCACAACCAAGAAATGCTAGGAGCTGCAGAGTCAAGGCAAGTGGTACTGCCCTATTTCCAACCTGTGAGGTTTTGCATTCTGATTCATGTGAAATGCCCTTTATGAAAACTATCCAGACACAAGTGACAAAAATGTTGGCTCATTTGCAAATGTGATTCATCTTACAAGCCTGTAACATCTCCAGTGTACCTGACACTTAAGCCTTTTCCTGGAATTTTAATCATTTAAAAGACACCATTCACCATAATATATATATTTGAATTTTATTATATATATATATATAAAAATTTAAAATTTGAATTTAAAGTAAAAACAGTAGCTGAAAACAGCCCTGGGCTCCAGAAGGCTCGTCATTCCCGACACTGCATTTGCACAAGGAAGTTCTTGAGAGTCCTGTCACCTACCCAGGGGGTTGAGACTCCTCATCTGCTGGTGAGTTTGAGGCTGTGCTGGTTGCTGGCCAGGAACCTGAGGCTGTAGCTGCGTCTGGGGCTGGTTCAGGTAGGGAAGTCCAAGAGCAGCATACGCTCGTTGCATGGAGCTGGGGTCTATCGGATTTGGGTTACTTAAAGAAGTGGCATTCTGTTGGCCGGTGCCAACAGAACCAATGGTGTTTTGAATTCCACTAGCTGGAGACCCCAGGATGGCTATAAAAACAAACAGACAAACACAAGAGATAAGTAAAAGGGAAAAGTCTATAAGTGAGTTAAAAACGACTGAAAAACAAGTAAAATTTTATCAGAAGACCACTTATGTATGTCATGAAGCACTGGAACCCCGCTACCAAGAAAGGAACTGTGCAGACAGAAGGAGCCCATTCTATTAATTTCACCTGCACAGTGGCATCTGAAGAACAAAAATCTGAAGAGAATTCAAGCTTCTATGTTAGAAAACAACGGACCAGAAAATCAGCAATCACGCAATCAAGGTCAGCGTGTATTAAATCTAGAGCCTCATAAGAAGTCAGTTCTGGGGAAACAGCAAACATGGGAAAACACACATTCTTTGGAGGTCATCAGCCACCACGAAAGCGAGCTAAGAAGCCCCTCCTGCTGCTGCTCCTCGGGGTCCCTCACTGCTCAGCATGCAGGCACCGAGGAGGAGGTGGAGGAGGAGCGGAGGAGACGCCTAGTTGGTCAGTTCTATTACTTATTAACCTAATTAATATCTTAATTACTACAGGTATCAAGTAACAGTAACTTAAGATCTCTGACACAATCTTCCAAAAAACAAAACTGCATTTCCTTGAACCCGTGGCATACAGTGACCAGGCAACACCACGCCTTCCTCTGCTTCGAGTTTCCTACGTGGGAGGGCACCATGCTAAGCTCTCTGCTATGTGAAGCTGTGCAAGAAATACCGTGCCTGACTGAGGAAAATCTGTAGCAACATAAAGAGCCCCATTCCCAAGAGCTTCAAAGTTAACAGAGAAGACCCAAATACCCATCTGTCCGTCTGTCTGTCCATCCATCCAAATGTCCTAATCGATTCAACATATGGCAGAAGTTCTGCACCATACCATTGATTCTTATTTTTAAGAGTTCCTTTCTTTCCAACTTCCCCAAACTTTAGAGTCATGTCATAAACAGCAGCTTATAAAACTGATAATATAACATAGGACCTTTGAGACATAAAACACTATCACAAAGTTTTTCTTTAAAATTCAGACCATTACTGTAATAATAATATCCTTACATCACTATCAGCCCATTATAACATAAACAACTCAAACACTTATCTGAGTAACTTAATGAAACCAAAATGTGTTTAAAAAACAAAAAAGCCCTTGATAATTACATATTCCATACTATTTAACTTTTCTAATAAGAATATTCAGATCTCAAACTCATTAACGCTCATTAGACACAATTATACACACCAAGCACCTCATTATTATAAACGAAAAGCAATTCCCAAGGTACATTTTATGACAAGTATGTAGCTCTGAAATAAGTCATGTATAATACTTTCAAAGGTATTTTTCCTAATAGTTAATACTCCATGAAACTTTAAACACATGCCATTGTACTATTGAAACTGACATGCTGACTTGTCTAAAAGAAGTACAATGGAAAAAGGAAAGTGACAATGATAAGATGACTTATTTTTCTATTACTTTTTGGTGTAAGGAGGAACAGACCTAGGCCTACATTGACATGCATACTGATCAACTGTGGAGAGAGAGGAATTTAAAGAAACAAGGTGTACAAGGCTTTGAGTTTTGGGTGAAGATCCAATAGCAGTGCCTAAACAATGATTTCTTTCTACTAAAATCCACTCGTGTCACTTCCCCAAATGCCATCCTTTTACCCCAAATTCCCCATCCTAGGAAGAGGGTCACTCCCAAGCTCAAGGCCACTTATGGACTACTTATGGACTTCCTCCTCTCATGGAAGCTGCTGACTTGGTCAATATAATTTTTGTGTGTGTTAAAAGTATTTATGTCTTAAATGTACACATTACTGTTTTTTTTTTACTTTAAAAGAAAACATATCTATCTGAAGATAAGCAGTTGGTACTTGACATTTCTAACTAATTTAGAGACAAGGAAAACAAAATACAAACAAATAAAAAGGTCTCTGACAAGCAGGCATGGCCTAATCTGAGTCCAAACGCTGCCAAGAGAAAACATCTATGCTTCAGGGACAAGGAACACAGGTTATTTCCTACGGGGCAGATGGCTGGAAGGGGAGTTACCTAGTGAAAGTCACCACAAACTCTAAGTCCTACAAGCTCAAGGTGCTTCCGCTCTCCATGAACACCCTGCTGGCGTCCGAGCAGCAGTTGGCCTTCCTTGAACCCCCCACCTCGCCTTGTGGCCTCCAGGCCTCTGCTCCTCTCCGGACACCCACGACTCCTGCACTTGTTCCCTCCCTCACTTCCAAGCACAGACTCCATGACAGACACAGACAACAGGACAGAAGCGAGCAGTCTATGCTCATGGAGCTCAGGGTCTGCTGGAAGAGCAACATCTCTATCTAATAATGAAAGGCTGCAGCCCTGGACCCTGTATCAGACACAGCGATCTCTGATCAAGATGATCAAGATCATCTCCTCTTCCCTGCATGTTCCCTGCAGTGGGACCTGCATGTGCCTCACAGAACTCTCCTCTCACCGGGGTGCTCACCTCAAGCAAGCTGCAGCAACGGAGCAGGCGCCCTCCCAGCACCGCAGCACTGAGCAAAAACATGAGGAGTGCTAAAACAGCAACGCTCGACGTATCTGGTGTCACTGAGAATACAGCCTGCTGCATGAATCAATTTTACACATTATTGATACTTACCTCTTTGTTTATTTTGGCCGTGCTGCGTGGCTTAGGGGATCTTAGTCCCAGGCCCTTGCAGTGAAAGTGCCGAGTCCTAAGCACTGGATTGCAGGGAACTCCCAATATTTACCTCTCTAGATACCAACACTTCTTGTTCTTTTACCATTTTTACATCTTGTTTCCTTGCTCAGAGCTTAAGGCTACGTTTCACATACAATCAGTCCTTGTAATATCCTGCCATAGTGTCTTAGTGCATCTCAGTACAGCGTGGCCCCTCTCCCCGAGCATCAGTCAGCACTCTCCAGAGTGCTCCCACTCCCCTTCTGCCGCGGCTACTAAGGACAGAAAAGGGCTGGGTTTCACAGCTGGCTCTGTCCAGGACTCAGGCCCCGTGGGCACAAAGACTGGCCCATGGGCAGGCTCCACACACACTAGCCACTACTGCTGTGCAACACGCGGCTCACCACAAGTTCCAGCCCCCAACTGGTCTCAATAAAGTTGCGCTCAATCTGGAAAGCCAATAGAAATGGACACGCTGAATTCCAGAACTTTGTCAGGTTGGCATGGGACACCATGAGGCAGGCAAAGCAGCCACTACTTGGTCATCACCTGGATTTCCACCAAGAGAGTCAAGCTCGAGCCTGCTCAGGACTGTGGACTTGTCTGCAGAGATGCTCCCACAGCACAGGGCATCCCAGGCCCGTGTACCAGGGCAGAGGGACACCCGAGCCGAGGGCCAGGCCCCGATCACGGCCACCACCAAGCAAAAACGCACACCCTGCAGCAGTGTCCTCAGAAGCCAAAGAGCCCAGAACTGGCAACCTGGCGCCGCACGGAAGAGCTAGGACAAAGCTCCTCCAGTGAAGGCTATCCCGGGGGCTGTCTGGTATTTGAGCCAAAGGCGGCCTTCACCGCCCCCCGCTCCACCCCCGCTGTGGGCTGTCACAGAGGCACTGGTGGTCTCTGGAAAGCCTGCAGGTAAAGCAGGTGCCCAGCCTGCGAGTGCCTGTGGAGTACCATGTAGGCATCTGGGGGCATGTTTTAAGCAGGACTCAACTCTGTGAAGGCAGGCAACTCAAACAATCAGAGAGGCCTCAAGCTGGATCACTGGAGAAGGCAGTGGCACCCCACTCCAGTATTCCTGCCTGGAAAATCCCAGGGACGGAGGAGCCTGGTAGGCTGCAGCCCATGGGGTCACTACGAGTCGGACAAACCAGGCGACTTCACTTTCACGCATGGAGAAGCAAATGGCAATCCACTCCAGTGTTCTTGCCTGGAGAATCCCAGGGACGGGGGAGCCTGGTGGGCTGCCGTCTATGGGGTCGCATAGAGTTGGACACAACTGAAGCGACTTANTTCCCAAATGGGCCAAATATATTACTTAGAGTACATGATTATGTGTCAGAAGACAACAAAGCCAAAGAATAACCATAGCATATCTCTTTGTAGTGTGAATTTTTAAGATAAAGTGTGAGAAATTTAGAAGTACAGCTTAGTTTTGTATTATGCTACTCTCAGGGATATATATTCCTTCTCTTAGCAATATTTTGTGAAGGGGGATTTATAACAATATTTTGTTTAGGAGGATTGTTTAAGTGGAAAAGTTTGAGAAGCACTGGATTTTAAGTATAGGCATGCTCAGTTGTGTCCAACTCTTTGGGACCCTATGGACTGTAGCCCACCAGGCTCCTCTGTCCATGGGATTTTCCAGGCAAGAATAGTGGGTTGCCATTTCCTGCTCCACAGGATCCTCCCAACCCAGGGATCCAACCTGCGGCTCTTGCATCTTCTTTACCACTGGGCCACCTGGGAAGCCGGCTTAAGTACAGTGTGGGACTAAACACTCAGTATTTTGTCATCACTCACAGTTACGTAGAGTGTTCCTCTGGGAATCACATCTGCCCTTCATATTTATGTTCTTTAAGTATTTATAATGATTTGTGAACTGGCCATTTTATTAATTTGACAGTACAGCTTTCCTGAAGTTGCTGATTTGTAAAAATGTTAAATTGTTTTAATACCTGTTGGATTTATAGAACAAAGATAAGAAAAAATATCTAGAACTCTCACCTGAAAATGTGTACAACTTTCAGTTTCTTTACTGATTATCTTTGATAAAAATAGCTTTGATGGTATATTTCTTTTATATTTCAACATTTATATTTATCACTCATATAGAAACATTGCATCTGTTAATTATTATTTCTTTAAAAATCTGAATATTCTGTATGAATTATTTTGTTTACAACTTCTTTTTGTTATGTGCACATATAATCCGAGGTCACTGATCAAATGTAACTGAAAATTACAGTACTTTCTTTCTTATTACATAAAAGAACCTAAAGATAAAAAAGAAGCCCATGATAGTTTTTTTTAGTTCCTTAAAGAAAGTTATGTAAATTACAGCATTTGATTAATCAAGCCAGTATTTTTCAAATATCTACTACTTGTAGAACATTTACTAAGTATTGTGCTAGTGTATTCAAATTCAAAGAACAGAATTTGTCAAAATGTGAGTATATTTGTATATTCAGCAGTGAAATACTTTACCTTCAGAGACTCAGCAGTCTGTGCCTTTCTTCGTTTTGGTGGTCTTCAAGGTAGAAAAGTATTCCAGTTTTACTTTGCTGCCAGAACTTAAATAGCACTTTAATGAGTCTAGACTGCCTAACACTAGTCTACCTTCTCTAAAATTTTAGGATAAAATGTCAAAAAATTAATAGACTACATCTAGAGTTTTTCAAAGAAGAGTTACATCACTATAAAATGATACAGTTAAGGAAGGTCTCGGAGAAGGCAATAGCACCTCACTCCAGTACTCTTGCCTGGAAAATCCCATGGACGGAGGAACCTGGTGGGCTGCCATCTATGGGGTTGCACAGAGTCAGACACAACTGAAGTGACTTAGCAGCAGCAGCAGCAGCAAGGAAGGTCTAATGGAAGAATTGGATAGATAGAGTTTGACTTGTTGAGTAGGAGGAAAGCAGGAGTCCCAGAAAGAAAAAATCTCAAAAGTTTAGGATGAAAGATGAGCATGAATTATTCAATTGCAGTGAAAAGATGTGTTTGGATGAAGCTGAAGATCGAGCCAAAGTGGGAAAGGATGTGGATAGCAAAGATTCAGGAAAGCTTACAGTGATAGGAGTTTAATTGGTATTTCCTGATAGTCTTTCCAGCTGGCATATTCTGTGCCAGGGCATCTATAAATACCACATCACAAGCTGAGAAAGGTATAAACTACTTTATTGAAGATATGGGATAGGGACTTAGAGATATTAAGTAACTGTTTCAAAGGGCACCCAGTGGTGTCTCTCTGTTTGGGATGTGAACCCAAATGACTTAAAAGCCAGAGAAAACTTAACCCTCACCAAAGAAGCCATGTATTCTGTACTACCCCAAGCTACTCTAATAAGTTATTTGAGGGCTTTATGTCTAGTTCATTGTTTGCTTATCTTTTATCATTTTATTTACAACAAGAAAGAGGTATGATAAAATGGGTTTTGGGGAAGGTTAACTGGCAGACTATTGAAAAGGATGGTGAGACAAAATAATGAAATAATCAATTTTTAAGGAAAATATTTAAGAACAAAGAATCAGATACGACTGAGCAACTGAACAACAAATTTAAGAACAGACAGATGAAGTGATCAAATAAGTAACTTGATGAGAGTTTTATAAAAACTAGTACATGAGTTTTGGATTTTTCTGATAGATATTTTCACAAGGGGCTCTCTACACAGAAACAAGCATTGTGCAGACAATTTCCGTTATTTCTTAATTCATTAGGAATTGTCTAGTAAGTAAACAAATAGTCTTGCTTCATTTTAACCCCTGATGCCCCAAGACATGCATTCTGTATAATGACTTCTGTATATATGGAGTAGTGCTAGTTTGGTACCATTCTTGGGAGAACTGAGAAAAAAGTAGTCATTTTCTGGTTTAGTTGAGGAACCCTACTTGATAAATCAGTGATATAGTCATATCATTTGCTCTTTTTTTAACCACCTGGGAATATTAATAACTGGTTAAATGTTCCCTTACTATGATACTCTAATAATGTAACAGAAGCCTTGTTCTCGTTAACTTCTGGTATATTATCTATTTTTTACATCTAGATATGCAAAAAATGTTTAGGTTTGTATAAAATTCATAGTAGAGTCAGAGTGACTCAGGAAAAAGTGAAGGGACTTATCTGGTTAAGGATCAACCTGGCTGTGCAGGGGATACGGGTTTAATCCCTGGTTTGGGGAGATCCCACATGCTTCACAACGACTGAGGCCATGTGCCACAGCTACTGAGTCTGTGCTCTAGAGCGCAGGAGCCCATGATACCTGAATTCTGGGAGCCCTAGAGCCTGTGCTCTGCAACAAGAGAAGTCGCCAGAATGAAAAGCCCATGTACCTCAATGAAGTGCAGCCCCCACATGCCACACTAGAGAAAGCCTGTGCGCAGCAATGAAGACCCAGTGCAACCCCCTACCCTCCAAAAAAGTGGAATATAGGAAGCTTTCTAGGTTGAGTAGACAGTAGCTAGTAGGGGTGAGAGGTAGAGTGTGGACAGCTTACGACCTTAGTTTAGAGGATAGGATTGCTTGTTTACAGCAGTCTGTCAATATGCTAGTCTTTTAATTGGTGAGTAAGACTCACCACCTTTTTCTGTATGTTATAGCTGTGTGTGTGTGTGCAGTGTGAATTGTGCCTAGTTTGTTGCAATGTTCTGACCACTGTGCCAGACTCCTTTGTCTGTGGAATTTTCCAGACAAGAATACTGGAGTGGGTTGCCATTTCCTACTCCAGGGGATCTTCCCAACCCGGGGATCAAACCTGTGTCTCTTATGTGTCCTGCGTTATCAGGTGGATTCTTTAACACTGTGCCACCTGGGAAGCCTGTATAGCCATAAAAAATTGCTTATATTGGTTCACTTCTTAAAGACAGCTAATGGTTTCAATTTACTAAAATTCTTCAGATAGATATTGCATTCCACGATTTTTGTGGTCTGATCTCAAACTACTTCCATAATAGTTTACAAATTAGTTTGTTAATTTCTAACTGGAAATTTATTTCAGCCAAATGCTTGGTCTGTATCCCCAAAACGGTTTTTGAATTTTCCTGCCCCTGCTTTTATACTGAAGTGTCCTATCTTCTGTTTCCATTTTACAGACCTTNTTGATAGATACTGCAATTCAGATAGATACTGCATTCCACGATTTTTGTGGTCTGATCTCAAACTACTTCCGTAATAGTTCACAAATTAGTTTGTTAATTTCTAACTGGAAATTTATTTCAGCCAAATGCTTGGTCTGTATCCCCAAAATGGTTTTTGAATTTTCCTGCCCCTGCTTTTATACTGAAGTGTCCTATCTTCTGTTTCCATTTTACAGACCTTTTTTGTTCTGCCATACCTTACTTGCATCATCAAAGTTTCCTTCATAAGTGAGTTCAAAAAAAGATATTTCTTACTTGTGCTCACAGTAAGGACTCAAAAAATGATTATTTGCTTCCTCTTAGTTCTACTAACATTTGAACCGTGAATATCTCACTGTAACATACTCTTGGAATATGTATTTTCAATTACATGATAAACTTTTGGAGATGGGGACAATGTCTAGATCATACTTATTGGTGAAACAGAAATGATGCCTAGAGCTTGAAGACAGTTCAACTGATGTTGATTCTTTTCTCTTTCTCCTTTGTATCCCCCAGAACACCTAATAGTGCCATGTAATTATTTAAGAACACTTTAATTTGTGCTTCATAATGTTTTGTGTCATTCTCCCTTCCATGTGTATGATGAACAAATAGGGCTTATAATTTAATAGTTGTTAATTATATGGCAGTTACTTCTTATTCTTCTTGTTACTTTATTCCTTGTTCTTAGGTTCTTACTGTTTTTGCTGGCCTCTATGCTTACCATGTTCTCAATTGTTCTTTTTTATTCTCAACTTTGTTAACCTTTTTAAAATCAATTTTTTATTGTGAAATTTCATANTGAACAAATAGGGCTTATAATTTAATAGTTGTTAATTATATGGCAGTTACTTCTTATTCTTCTTGTTACTTTATTCCTTGTTCTTAGGTTCTTACTGTTTTTGCTGGCCTCTATGCTTACCATGTTCTCAATTGTTCTTTTTTATTCTCAACTTTGTTAACCTTTTTAAAATCAATTTTTTATTGTGAAATTTCATATGTAAAAACTTATAAGAATAGTATGACAGACATCATCTTTATTCTCCACCTGGAAGTTTGCTAAATATGTTCGCTCTTTCTCCGTCTTTATCTTTGTACTCATATACACATGCGTGCCTGCGTGTGCACACGGGCACATTTTTCTTTTTCTACTCATACATTCACGCATGCATGCATATGCACACATGCACATTTTTCTCTGTCTGTTGAACCATTTGAAAATAAGTAGCAGACAACATGGGATGTGTACTTCAGTAGTTCAGTATGTATCATCTAAAAACAAGAACATTTTCCTACATAACCTAAGTACGATTATCATATGTAAAATACTGACAGGAATTCCATAACAATCAACTAATATTCAGTCAATATTCAGTTTATACTAGTTGTCAAAAGAAAATTGTTTATAATTGCTTTTCTCAAACTAGAATTCAATCAAGATACATTTGATTATGTCTCTAGTTTCTTTAATCATTTTACCATTTTTTAAAAACTCCTTGTCATTGATGCTTTGAAGATTCTAAACTTTAAAAAATATCCTCTAAAACTATTCTGCATTTGTCTGTATAGGGGAGGGAAAAATTTTTCATTTGCCCCTCTGATTTCTTTTGACTGGTCTAATACAAGACAGATTAGTAAGATTAAAGNTGGAGAGAGAGGAATTTAAAGAAACAAGGTGTACAAGGCTTTGAGTTTTGGGTGAAGATCCAATAGCAGTGCCTAAACAATGATTTCTTTCTACTAAAATCCACTCGTGTCACTTCCCCAAATGCCATCCTTTTACCCCAAATTCCCCATCCTAGGAAGAGGGTCACTCCCAAGCTCAAGGCCACTTATGGACTACTTATGGACTTCCTCCTCTCATGGAAGCTGCTGACTTGGTCAATATAATTTTTGTGTGTGTTAAAAGTATTTATGTCTTAAATGTACACATTACTGTTTTTTTTTTACTTTAAAAGAAAACATATCTATCTGAAGATAAGCAGTTGGTACTTGACATTTCTAACTAATTTAGAGACAAGGAAAACAAAATACAAACAAATAAAAAGGTCTCTGACAAGCAGGCATGGCCTAATCTGAGTCCAAACGCTGCCAAGAGAAAACATCTATGCTTCAGGGACAAGGAACACAGGTTATTTCCTACGGGGCAGATGGCTGGAAGGGGAGTTACCTAGTGAAAGTCACCACAAACTCTAAGTCCTACAAGCTCAAGGTGCTTCTGCTCTCCATGAACACCCTGCTGGCGTCCGAGCAGCAGTTGGCCTTCCTTGAACCCCCCACCTCGCCTTGTGGCCTCCAGGCCTCTGCTCCTCTCCGGACACCCACGACTCCTGCACTTGTTCCCTCCCTCACTTCCAAGCACAGACTCCACGACAGACACAGACAACAGGACAGAAGCGAGCAGTCTATGCTCATGGAGCTCAGGGTCTGCTGGAAGAGCAACATCTCTATCTAATAATGAAAGGCTGCAGCCCTGGACCCTGTATCAGACACAGCGATCTCTGATCAAGATGATCAAGATCATCTCCTCTTCCCTGCATGTTCCCTGCAGTGGGACCTGCATGTGCCTCACAGAACTCTCCTCTCACCGGGGTGCTCACCTCAAGCAAGCTGCAGCAACGGAGCAGGCGCCCTCCCAGCACCGCAGCACTGAGCAAAAACATGAGGAGTGCTAAAACAGCAACGCTCGACGTATCTGGTGTCACTGAGAATACAGCCTGCTGCATGAATCAATTTTACACATTATTGATACTTACCTCTTTGTTTATTTTGGCCGTGCTGCGTGGCTTAGGGGATCTTAGTCCCAGGCCCTTGCAGTGAAAGTGCCGAGTCCTAAGCACTGGATTGCAGGGAACTCCCAATATTTACCTCTCTAGATACCAACACTTCTTGTTCTTTTACCATTTTTACATCTTGTTTCCTTGCTCAGAGCTTAAGGCTACGTTTCACATACAATCAGTCCTTGTAATATCCTGCCATAGTGTCTTAGTGCATCTCAGTACAGCGTGGCCCCTCTCCCCGAGCATCAGTCAGCACTCTCCAGAGTGCTCCCACTCCCCTTCTGCCGCGGCTACTAAGGACAGAAAAGGGCTGGGTTTCACAGCTGGCTCTGTCCAGGACTCAGGCCCCGTGGGCACAAAGACTGGCCCATGGGCAGGCTCCACACACACTAGCCACTACTGCTGTGCAACACGCGGCTCACCACAAGTTCCAGCCCCCAACTGGTCTCAATAAAGTTGCGCTCAATCTGGAAAGCCAATAGAAATGGACACGCTGAATTCCAGAACTTTGTCAGGTTGGCATGGGACACCATGAGGCAGGCAAAGCAGCCACTACTTGGTCATCACCTGGATTTCCACCAAGAGAGTCAAGCTCGAGCCTGCTCAGGACTGTGGACTTGTCTGCAGAGCTGCTCCCACAGCACAGGGCATCCCAGGCCCGTGTACCAGGGCAGAGGGACACCCGAGCCGAGGGCCAGGCCCCGATCACGGCCACCACCAAGCAAAAACGCACACCCTGCAGCAGTGTCCTCAGAAGCCAAAGAGCCCAGAACTGGCAACCTGGCGCCGCACGGAAGAGCTAGGACAAAGCTCCTCCAGTGAAGGCTATCCCGGGGGCTGTCTGGTATTTGAGCCAAAGGCGGCCTTCACCGCCCCCCGCTCCACCCCCGCTGTGGGCTGTCACAGAGGCACTGGTGGTCTCTGGAAAGCCTGCAGGTAAAGCAGGTGCCCAGCCTGCGAGTGCCTGTGGAGTACCATGTAGGCATCTGGGGGCATGTTTTAAGCAGGACTCAACTCTGTGAAGGCAGGCAACTCAAACAATCAGAGAGGCCTCAAGCTGGATCACTGGAGAAGGCAGTGGCACCCCACTCCAGTATTCCTGCCTGGAAAATCCCAGGGACGGAGGAGCCTGGTAGGCTGCAGCCCATGGGGTCACTACGAGTCGGACAAACCAGGCGACTTCACTTTCACGCATGGAGAAGCAAATGGCAATCCACTCCAGTGTTCTTGCCTGGAGAATCCCAGGGACGGGGGAGCCTGGTGGGCTGCCGTCTATGGGGTCGCATAGAGTTGGACACAACTGAAGCGACTTAGCAGCAGCAGCAGCAAAGCTGGATCACAGAGCAGGGCCAAATAGTGAGTGGCAAGCCACCAGAGGTATTCAAGCCAGGGGTCTGGGGAGGCTGACTGAGACCCCCGCGAAGGCCCAGGCAGCCGCAGAGTGGGCAGGCTGGGGTGGCCCTGGGCTGATCCTGCAGCACCCATTCTGTCAATCCTTTTGCTCTGAGCTGGGAAACCTGTGGCTGCCCAGAGCAGGGCGCACACTATCTCAAGAGCTCCAGGACTGATGCTCTGCCCTGCGAGGCATCCAGAGTGGCAAACATGCGGAATTTGTTAAGATGCAGTCTGATAACACAAGAGGCCTGGGGGAAGGCCCAAGTCTCTGCGTTTCTAACAAGCAACAATGGGGTGCGCCTGCAGTTGGTCTGAGGACCATATGCTGAGCAGCAAACCCCCCTGAGGAGGCAACATGAACTCAGACAGGGAATCCGGTTTGTGCCACCACAGCCTGCTCACTGCCACCTTGCACAGGTCTGGGAGTCAGGTGCCAAGACTGATGCTAGATACACATCCTGCAACCTCCTCATTAGTCAATAAAACCTGACGATCTCTATAAGGGATGGAAACGCAAGATCAGTGACTGCAGAATCTCTGGACAATAACTCATGGGAAAAATTACACAAAGTCTCCTCCACACAGGCCACAGCAGTCTGAGTTTCCTTTCAGTGGCCCCTGGGTAGGCTCCACAGGTGGCCTGGGTAGGCACTCTCAGTAGAGACATCAACTGGAAGAGTTAGAGAAGCAGGGTGTGTCAGCAGGTATGGCGAGCATCTGTGGGAAAACCTGCCTGGGCAGCACAGCCTTGGTGGACACAGGTGGGTCTCAGGTGATCCCTGGGGGTCCGGACCACCCACTTACAAGCCTCACTTGCACAGGAGTCTCTGAGCGCAATCAGAGGTGTCCCCCTGCAGGCATGTTAACCTTGCTGTCTAGAAAGCTCTTCCCTTGTCACTTAATTGAAGCTGGGCTTTGCCCAGCCCCACCTCCCACGCACACTGACCCTCCTGGCCAGGACTGCCGACACCACTGACTCTACCTCACTCCTCTGACTGACACCACTGTCGCCTTATTTTTTATTTCTGGCTGCACTCCACAGCATGAGGGATCTTACTGTGCCCTCATGAACCTCATGTGGCCTTTGAAGCATGGATGAAACCTGTGCCCCTTACGGTGGAAGTGCAGGGTCTTCACCACTGGACCAGCAAGAAGTCCCAGAGTAATGCCACTGTCACGTCATTTTTAACGTACAGCTGACCCTTAAACAAGACAGGTTTCAACAGCAAGGGTCCGCTTACACAGGCATTTTCCAACAGTAAATACAACAGCCACACACTGTCCACACTGCTCAAAGCTGTGGATATGGAGGAACCAAGCTGCCAATGTGCTGGGAGGGCTGTGGCCCTCTGACTGTGCAGAAGGATTGGAGCCCTCATCCTGAGCTGTGTAAGGGGCAACTGGACAGAGTCCATCAGCTGCTGGAGGGGCAGAGCCATGCTTCCCCACTGTTGCTACGACCCATTTCACACACGGTGGGCAGTTTGCTTCAAGAGAGGAGGAACAGCAACAAACGTTTACAGAGAAGACACTGCTGCAACTTTCTCGCTCATTCTATCTAACTCCTTGTCCTCGCAAAACCACAGTGCTGGAACCAAAAGAATACACTCAGAGCAGAAATCTAACTTGAGAAGCATTAAGAACAAAAACATATACAAACACAGAATACACACACTAGAATACCCCACTTTCATTTCTTTCATGAAAATTTGCTACAACCTTGTACAGAGTGCATCTATACACGCCCCATGACTTTATATTATGAAATCACCCTGGCAACACCTTACGCTATGACTGGGAGAAACACTGTGGTTTACCACTTCTGAGGGCTCACTCTGGATCAATCATTACAACAAGCAGGCAGCTATAAAGATGCTAGAAAAAAAATCCCACACTCATTTCTTTTTAAAAAAAAAAAAAAAAAACCACACAAAGTAAAAAGAGAAATCTCAAAAGTTTACAACTGTCATGGCAATACATACTAAAAACCAAAGAATCTCAAAAAGTTACAGTCCCAAATTAAAGGTTAAGAACAGTATCCTAATTCATTATTTATGGAATGAATACTGTACAACCACAAACTCAACAATAAATATTTTGACATATAAAAGGACTATAACTGAAATACATCCTAAAACATAAGAAACTGTAACCATCACAANCATACTAAAAACCAAAGAATCTCAAAAAGTTACAGTCCCAAATTAAAGGTTAAGAACAGTATCCTAATTCATTATTTATGGAATGAATACTGTACAACCACAAACTCAACAATAAATATTTTGACATATAAAAGGACTATAACTGAAATACATCCTAAAACATAAGAAACTGTAACCATCACAATATGTTAGTAAAAAATAAAACATTTTACACTAACTTGGAAGAAACTCAGACTGTAGTCCACTAGAACTGTTGTCTCAAATATCTGCTTCTAAAAGACGCAGATTCCTAGATCACTTTATGTAAGAAATGTCCTAGACAATTGTGTATTAACTCATTTTTTGCTTAATAAAAGTATAATTTAACTGACTTAGGAAAGTGACTTTTAAAGGAAACTTAGTATGACTGCTTCTACTGGGGAGCAAGGGAGGGAGGATGGGCCCATGGCCCTGGCCTGCTTTCCTGGGCCACGGACACCCCTGTGTGTGGGGTGCTGGGGGTGCTCGGGACGGAGTGGGGCCTAGCAGGCTCGACCACCTTTCGCAGTGCCACTTGGAAACAAGCAGAAAGAAAAGCAGCACACGTGTTCTGAGGCAGCAACAGGTCTGCCCAAGAAGAACGAGAGCAATGGACACATAACCACAAGCAGGGCGAGTGGGGCGAAATGGCTCAGATGCGGCGGCGAAGACGCAGACAGTGCTAGAGTTCCGAGGGCAGCTCCAGCCCATGAGGACACAAGCACCAAAGGCACGGCCTACCTGTCCACACCAAGGGACACACCCCAAGGTCCAGCACAGCTGGACCTCAAAAACGACCAGAAGGGACTTAATATCGGGGAGAAACGCTCATCCTTTCCCTGCTCCGATGCCCATGGGCGCCCCTGGGAGACACACAAGGCCTCCTATGGAGGCACTGCCTAACCACCCACTAAAGGCACACAGACCAATGGAAAGATGGTGAAGCGAGGGCAGCAATCAGGGTGTGGCAGTCCTGGTGCACACCCTCCATCTGCGCTGAATGAACTGTCAGTTACACAGGTAGGTCTGGGAACCGCATCGCCTCCACAACACCAGCACATGGAATTTTACACCAACACAGCCTGACTGACTCTTCTAGAACAAAGGGTCCTCAAAACTACTTTAGGGTGATTTAAAAAACTGTCCAGTCTATTCCACCCCTCACCCCAAAGTCACTGCCATTACAGTGACAAATGCTGATTATCTGTCAAGAAACTCAGATAGCCATCCCGTCAGCTCTCGCCTCTCTAATCCAAGTGACGTCCCTTTTCTGCACTTGCTACTCTGCTGTGGCCGAGTCCAAGGGGGCGGGGCGGGGGATTCCAGCGCTGGGGGCGGGCCGGGGACTCCAAAGTGATCGCGCCCCACGCAGGTGGGGTGCCCGAGTACTGGCTGCACTGAGCTTTCCCCTCAGCTTCCGCCCTGGTGCCCCAGCTCCCACTACGCGGTGTGGCGACTAGCTTCTGCCCTGCTTCCTGCCTATTCCTCTGTGTTCTCAGTGTCTCATCGCCAAGCTTCTCTACCCCCAGTGCTCACTTACTTTGTTGGTTTCGCTTGTCACTGGCATTTTTCAAAGGGAGGCAAACAGGACAGTCATGTCGTGTGCAGTTCTTCCAATGAGAGATGATTTGTCGTGAAGATGCACAATGGGCAACTATGACCAGAAAAACAACGAGATGTTATTTTTCTATCCAAATTGTCACGCTTTCAATTACACCTACATTATAAGGCCAGCTTCCACAAAAAAATGATCACAAGTGTAACTGCAGCACTGTGCAGGCAGTCCTCAACTTATAAACAGGCTGCTTTCCAGGTAGTCTGTAAGTCGACTACTAAGAATTCCAAACAAAAACTTCCCAGAGAAGCAATGTTATGAATGATGGTGAACAAGGTTCAGCCCACAAATGAAAAACAGAACAAAACTACTTGGCCTGAAATAACCACACAAGTGGAATGAAAGGCAGAATAATAATTCTGTAATGTCACTATTTACAATAAAAAGTTTACATTATGTTTAATAATGCTCAAGGATGAAACCATCTGAACACTAGAGTTGAAGAAACATAGCGAAGCAAATGAGAGGTCTGTGGAGACCCTATAGGGGCCCGGGCACTTCTCAGAGCACTCGAGACGGCAGCTGCAGCCAGTCCCTCTGTCTCTATCTTCGCTTCCACTTCTTCCTAAAGGTCCAGCGCAACCCTCCTCTGCTTTTCCATCAGGACAGGGTTACACCCGGGACTCACGAGTGTCACAAGGAAAGCAGGGAGATCAGGGAGACTCTCCCCAAGGTTAGGAGCACAAGTGAGAAGAGACAGAAAGAGGATAAAGATTAAAGGGAAGCAGAACAGTTAGTTAAGGGAGGCTTCTTCAGGAGAACTGGGGTGTCTGTGTGAAGACCAGAGAGGGGACACGTGTGTGCATGATTCTCCCCTCTGGAGAGGAAGGAAGGAGGTGGCAGGGGTGGGCAGTACACACAGGTCCCCAGTACAACCGGGCTGGGAGCCCGATGAGCCAAGACAGAAGGGCGGAGGGGCGAGGCAGCGGCCCTGGCGCCTGGGCGCACAAAACGACTACAAGACAGATGCTCTAGGCTTGGGGAAAGGCGGGCACAGGCACGTGTGCGCACTACACTATCAAAAAGAGAGCCTGATCTAGATATGTGTGGCGAAGGAATGCTCAAGGGACACAAGTCTTCCGTGACAGGAAGGCAGCAAAGATCGAATGCAGGGCACAGCCCACCAGCGAAAGTTCACAGAACGTTGTAGAACCACACCGCCTTTCTCCTGGGCAGGTGAGCGTCCAGAGGCATCTGACTGGTCAGCACACGGGGACATGGGAGGTGGGAATCTTATCAATAGGAGAGGTGCCAGAGAATACCAGATAAGTCCACCCATGGCTCTGCCACCAGAACCTGAGCAAACGGCACTTACCTTGACAAGCCTTCCCAGCCTGACAATGCGTCATGTGATTCAAGACGTTTTTCATGGTTCGACAATGCGGGAGTGAGCAGGCCCGGACCTCTCCGTTGGCTTGTTCTCGCCTCTGACATTTATGAGCATGAAGCAGTAGGACCAGCTGCTGCTGTATCAGTTTGCGTTTTTCGGGATCTGCAGTGGGGCCCGTTGCAATTGCCTGTGTGGGTACAATTCCCACTGATGTTTGCATCTGAGACTAAAATAAAACAAATTAACAGAAACATTTTAATAAGCTTTCAGAGTTCCAATTCATGTTCATTAACTATTTTTTTCAAACTAAGGGTAAAGCTGAGTGATAGTTTAGGCCACAGTAAGAGTGCAGCTGGTGAGGTGCTTTTAATTCCTTGGCAATTTATCACACTACAATACATACAAGTGCATGAAAAGCTGTTATTATGTTAGGCTGAACCATATGAATCTATTGTTTCTCTAAGCCAAATGACCAAACGTTGGCAATTCCACAGGATTCAACCTAATAAAAAGATCGCCAAGGCCTGAACAATTCCAACCCACCGAGAAGATCTGACGGAGCAGAGGAATCAAAGCCACCCTGCAGATTTCTAGTCTTCTGACCGGAAGAGCAATACCTGCAGCATTCATTACTTCTATCTTGAATAGAAGCAATTATCTTGAATACAACCATCCAGTACAATCATTAATGCTTTGCATTCCATTAAAATTTCTACTCAGATTTTTTCTAGGTATTTGATGATCTGCTAAAGATACAGAAATAGACCTTAGTTACTTTCATCCTTTCNAAGAGCAATACCTGCAGCATTCATTACTTCTATCTTGAATAGAAGCAATTATCTTGAATACAACCATCCAGTACAATCATTAATGCTTTGCATTCCATTAAAATTTCTACTCAGATTTTTTCTAGGTATTTGATGATCTGCTAAAGATACAGAAATAGACCTTAGTTACTTTCATCCTTTCAAAATAGTAAGCCAGATCAACCATACCTCTTAACTGCAAAGAACACGGAAAAGGGGACCTGTGGAACTTTTTACTCTTTACCAACTACCAATATTCTTCAGAAATTTACTAAAGAAACTTTGAAATAAGAGAAATGTAATGTTCCTAACATGCAACAATATAATCCATATTTCAGGGATTTTCTAATCTATTGCTCTGATTAAGTCACACTTCTGACTTCATTTTACAACACCTAGAGCCTCCCATGAAGTACAACACAGCTCTGATTTTTCAAATGAAGAATCAAAACTATATACATTTGCAACTAGGAGAACACCAAGTAAAAACATATTTCTTTATGAACCAAAGTGCACTGTAAAAAGAGCGTTTTGCGTTTTGGCTTTACCTTGATGAGAACTCATAAAATAAGTATGTAGAAAAGCTACCTGGCTTCACTCAAGAGCACAACTCCTAGAACCCTAACCAGGAACCAAAACAAAAGCAAAATTCAAGCAAAGAGGCTGAGTGTACTGAGTGGAGAAGCACTTAACGCCTGAGGGAAAACAGCTTCTTTCCCTTATATCTATTTCCCCGATTATAAAAATGTGGAAAGCAAAAGAACTACGGAAGTACTTAACACCTGCCATCCTGAGAGCCAGGAGTCCACTGCGGAAGTGCAGACAGGTTTTTCTCCTCCCAGTCGTTTTTGTGCTATGAACCATGACCAACAGCCTTATTTACATAAATTTGGCTTGGTATTTATTCTAGGTTCTGCCCCATACCAGTAAGTTGTAGCATGATGTGTAGTGAACATGTGGCTGTCCCATTCATTTATCCAAACGCCAATGATTGGGCTACTCCAATAAACTGTAGCCACTCCTCTTTTTTCTGACACTTTAAAAAAAAGGCTCCAATCAACAAACAGCCCATGACTATGCCCTCTGCAGCATTCAGTACCTATGTTAAATGATTCTGCATCGATCAGCTTATTTCCATGGACTACAAAGTTCAAGCAAAAATCAGCAAGAACAGAAGAATATGGAAAATGTAAGAGGATACCTGGGTTAGGTCTCTTTTGCATTTACAAAAAAATTTCAAACATGGAAAAGTAGAAAGGAAAAGATACCATTATCACATTTAACCAAATGAAGAATTCTTTAATATCTTCTAACATCTAGTCCATATACAAGTTTCTCAACTTTTCTCCAAACAGCCTTTTAGAGTTGGCGTCCACAGATCAGGACCCAGTTCAGGCCCACACCCTCTACCTGGTTACTGTCTTTAAGGTTCTTCATCTCCTGCTACCCTCCCCTGCTTTTACTTTCTCACAATACTGATGTCTAGAAGAATCAAGCCAGTTGTCCTCCTGCCATTTCTTAACATACAGAAATACTACATACAAAATAAATAAATAAATGTAAAAAGAGGTATCATATAAAAACCTGGTTTAAAAAATCGCGATCTTATGATTAAATTATAAAAGACTTCTAAAGTCGTTAAAAATTAACCCATTGTTTCTCATCTGCAATGTTCTCAAGCACACATTTTGAACTGTAATTGATGGTATGTTGAAACCTCAACATGTGGAACTAGCACAGCTGGAAATACAGCATGTTCAAGTCTTGGTCTATTCTCCATCTACATGTAGCTGTTTAGTAAGTCTACACACTGTTTTCACATCTCAAAAACAAACTGGAGGATGAAGCTGAGTCACCAGCAACATGAAGCAGACAACACGTCTCGTGTCCCTGGGTTAGCCTTCCCCATGTAACTCCATGGGCTTGCATAAGGCTAGTCCAGGTTGCAAAGTGCTTACAAACGTGGGGTACATTTAATTTCCTTCTCTCTTAGGCTGGTGCTCAACAAAAAGGAAGAGCTGTATGCACTTCTGCAAAAATCTGTCAGAAGCAGCCTTCATATTCTACCAACTTCCCAGCTCAGTCCCCACAGTCCAGGTGGGAGAAGAGAATTAAAAGAAAAATGCTTAAACAAGAACCTCCATTTAAACATACAGAACAAAATTTGCAAATTCCCCCAAAAGTACTTTATAATTTTAGGCAACTTTATTTTTTGCAATAACCAAGAATATTTTGGAAAATGGTAAAAATGAAGGACTCTACCTTGCCATAGATTCTTAGGTATGTAACCAAAAGCAGAAACCATGGTAACGAAAAAAATAAACTAGACCGTATTAAAATTAAAAGCTGTAAAGCTTCAAAAGACACCATCAAGAAAGTGAAAGACAACCCAAAGAATGGGAGAAAACATCTGCAAATCACAGATATGATAAGGGACTTATATCTAAATCATTCAAAGTACTCTTAAAACTCGATGATTAAAAAGAAAAAAAAGGAACCTAATTTTTTTAAATGGACAAAGTATACGAAGAGACATTATCCCAAAGAAGATATACACAGAAACGCATGAAAAAACTGGTATGTTTACTGAAATATGAAACCCATGAAAAAGCATTCGATACCATTAACTATCCTTAGAACCACAGTGAGGTACTGTTCCACACCTACTGCATAGCCACAGCTTAAAAACGGGACAGTATCAAGTGCTGATGGAGAAGAACCTGCTCTCTCTCTCTCTCACTCTACTGGAGTGTGTGTGAAAGGGTGTAGCCACTTTGGAAAACATTCTGGCAGTTCCTCAAAAGGTTAAACCTGGAGTTACCATCTGGACCAGCAATTCTCTGAAGCATACACCCAAGAGAGCTGAAAACATAGGTTCACACAAAAACATGGCCACTAATGTTTGCAGCAGCAAGATTCCTAATAGCCAAAAAATGGAACCAACTTAAATGGGCATCCAGCAGAGACTGGAAAAACATGATATATCAAAAAAAGGATATAACCCAACCACAAAAAAGGAAGTACAGTACATGCTACAACATGAATGAACTTCAAAACCATTGTGCTAAGTGAAAACACCAGTCACAAACAACCACATACCGTATAATTCCACTTCAATGAAATGTCAACAGGTAGATCCACAGAGGCAAAAAAGAGACCAGTGGTTGCAGCTGGCTGAAGATCTCGGGGAAATGGGAGGAACTCACTAACGGTACAGACTTTCTTTTTGAAACAAGAAAATATCCCAAATTTGAACATGGTTTGTGATGGCGGCACAAAACACTAAATGCCACTGAACTGTGCGCTTTAAAGAAGGGGACTGTACAGGAGAGCAATTGTATCTCAGTAAAGCTGTTTTAAAATGACTTCTATCTCACAAATTATCAAAGAAATGAATTAGAAAGAAGAAGCATCTTTCACTTATCAATATGATCACGATAAAAAATGAAAAATGTCCATTCCTTTTGATCCAGTGGTTCTATGTCTTATAATTTATTATTAGGGAAGTAACTGGACTAGTGTGCTAAAAGGTGTGTACACAGACAGACACCACACTTTGATTAAATTACTGAATACTGGAAATTTCCCTAAATGTCTAGAAAATACAGACCAATTAAGAAAAACTATAGCTACAGACCTCATGAAATCAGATGCAGGCATGAAAAGCAAGGGGGACCTGAGGAGACCCTAGTCAAAGCCACATGGAATACAAAGGCCTGGAGCCAAGCCCCAACCAAATTGTGACCCACCAAGCATTGTATAGAATCACTGTTATCTGGGGCAACTAAGCCCATGTCCCACAACTACTGAGCCTGCTTGCCCTAGAGCCCATGATCTGCAACGAGAAGCCACTGTACTTAAGAAGCCCACACACCACAGCCAGAGAGCAGCACCTGCTTGCTGCAACTAGAGAAAGCCCGCACAGCAACGGAGACCCAGCACAGCCAAACCCGCACAGACAGACCCCAGTAATAATGCAGACCTTCATGCTGCCAACACAGTTAAATGCAACATATTAAGCTATGAAAGAAAGTTATTAAAATAGCACCATAAAGTCATTCAGTTTTTCCTTATCAACTTCAGGCATTTTGTAACAAACAAACAAAAAAAATCCCACTTTAGGAGGAAAATCAGAAGAATCAGTAGAAAACAATGAGCAATTAAATATTTTTTTAAAACTGTAAAAGTCCTAGAGAGTGGTACAGGCCTTCATAAAAATATATAAAGCAGTGGTTCCTAACTAGTTCCCAGTATAACCTCTTCAAATACAGATTCCCCACTCATGCCTCCCAGAGACTACAGTTCACAAGATGGGGGTTGGCGGGGGCTGGGGGGGGCCAGAGGCGTTTGTATTCAAGTTCCACAGAGGAGGCTTCCTTATAACAGTTTTATATTTTTTAAAGGTTTTCCAAAATGAACAGGGATGCACTTTTACAGTTACAATAAAAAGAAACATTTAGGAGAGACACTTATAGGTGATTCTCATGCAGTGGCAGTTATGAGTATCGGGAGAGTGCCTGGGCCAGACCGCCATAACAGTGACCAATAAACTAGGCAAAACACGTGACACCCACGAGACAAAGCAGGAAAGTGCAGGTGTCAGTCCTCCAGTCTTCACTTCTCAAGGACTCGTGTGCTGGGTGCCCAACAAGCAGCAGCTCATTTAATGCCCACCCCCGGCCCAGGGAGGCCTAATGCAGGCCCGTGCAGCCGCATGGGCGGTGGTGGACCGGGGCACGGTCTAACAGCAGAGTTCCCACCTCCTTAACTCTTCTGCGCTCGCCTTGTCAGAGGGCTGCCCACCTTGCCTTATAAAGCATTTGAAATATGGGGTGGGAGGTTGGGGGGGGGTGTTCAAGATTGGGAACGCATATACACCTGAGACGGAAAAATAAATAAATAAAAATAAAATAAAATAAAGCATTTGAAGAGAATGTAGCAGAAAAACTGAGGGAGGTGGGAGGGGACTTCGGGATAGAGGACATACATACACTTGCGGCTGATTCATGTTGGTGTATGGCAAAAACCACCACAATACTGTGAAGTAACTAGCCCCCAATTAAAAGAAATGAATAAAGTTTTTTAAAAAAGAAAAACTGGCCAAGGACAGGAACTAAGCAACTTGAAAAACAAAAACATACTAAACACACGTACTTTCCTTCTTACCAGAAATCAAGAAACGCAAATCACAATAATCGGACACTATCTCCTCCTGTCAAAGGACAGAATGATAGCCCCCAGTCTTGGGAGCATCATGGGATACTAGTGACCTGCTTCCTGGCTTTTGTTGGAAGGCAGTACAACAGTATCCATCACAAGCTTTAAAATTCATGCAATACATTTTGGTAACTCCCATCAGTTCACATGCAATTCCTAATGGTGGAAGGGGAAGGTTACTGGGGAGCAGGAATCACAATGTTGCCACCACAACCCCCTGCCTGTCAACATTCTGAACCATGAGTAACAGCAGGTAAACATAAAGTGTACAACCCAAGGGCTGTGGAGAGCACAGCCCACTCACTCCATTTCATTGCTAGATCTTTTGTTCTTTGCATGCATCTTGCTGGCATCGTAACTCAACCATCATTTAAACCCCTGTCCATTAAACTGCCTTGAAAGGCAAACATTTTACGTTTATTCTGGTGTATTTCTTAATTTTAAAGGAGCTTGTTGTATATTTATTAGGTCTGTCATTGCTACATAAGTCTGAGTAATCAGCACCAACCTCATTTTTTAAAAATGCCCTTTCTCCTAAGAACAGGATCACAGATGTGCACAAGGAGTATGTGTAAAGTTTATCCTGGATTCTTTCTAGAAAAAGAAGTTATTTTTCATGAAGTATCCAAGAATAGATTACAATGTCTGCAAAGGACTCTGCAAACGGTAAGAAGCAAAAAGTGACAAGTCAGAACAGTGAACAAAAGTGCTTCCTCTGACCACAAGACCAGCGCCCCTCATCTGCAGGACTGGGGTTCCCGGAGATAACGGTTCAGATCAGCCTGGTCCAGACCTTCCACATAACCAATGCAGTCCAGATCCCTACTTCTATGACATCCTCCCCTGACCCACCTGGAAACTTTACTTCTCCCCAGTCTCCACTTAAAAGTCAGGAAATGACACCAAAGCAAACACCAGGTGACACAAAGGGTTGTTCTGCAATATCTGCTTGTTCTGATTCCCCCAGAAGGACCCTAGAACAGCTGGTTACACAAAGCTTTGCAGTCACAAAATAGAGAAAATGCTCATTAAATGTACTCAGCTATCAAACCAGGAAGAAGTGATAATCACCTGAGATGATAAAGATCAACTGGTAAGAAACAGAACAGTTATTTAGATAGAATAATGTTTCTTGTGTCTTCTTTTTGTTTGGTGTCTGCTGATTTTTTAAAAATAAGATTACCTAACAATTTAAGATTTAAATTCAATAAGGAAATAACTAAAAATGATCAAGGTGGACCAGAATGATTTCTAAGCAATCTTCCAAATCAGAAACATTGATTTCACAGTGGAAAACAAACGGCTAACTCAAGAAAGAAAACTCATGGGCGAGAGAGCACAGGACACACAACTGGACAGACCCACTCTCTGCCCTGCCCCAGCGTCACTCCTGTCCACCTGGAGAGTCAACTTGCCTTGGGGGCTGCGTGGTCAAGTACACCTGTGCAAAAAACCTCAAGGGTAAAAGCTGCTAGATCTCCTCCAACAGCCAAGGGGACAGGCCAACCAGATCCACACGTCTCAACTGACTGACGAGGTCTTATGGGCATCTGGCCCTGTTACTGTACAACCAGTCCATGAGAATTACCCACCTACTAACAACTGGCTTCCCAGGTGGCTCAAAGGGTAAAGAATCTGCCTGCCAGTGCAGGTAGACATAAGGGATGGGGGTTCTATCCCTGGGCTGGGAAGGCCCCCTGGAGGAGGGCACAGAAGCCCAGTCCAGTTCTTGCCAGGAGAACTCAGTGGACAGAGGGGCCTGGGGGCTACGGCCCATAAGTCTGCAAAGAAGCAGACACGGCTGAACTGACTCAGCATGCACAACTGTCAAGGAATCATCTTCTCGACCATCCATCTATATGATGAACATATTCTTCAAGAACATTTATTACAGTAAGTTTTTGATAACTTGGCAAATTAATCATCTGACAGACAAATTAGCTTTTGGTGGCTTAAGCCTACGCGCCATTTCAGATAATTGTGGAAAAGGTAAAAAGAAGTTTGGGAAGTTAGGGCCACAAGAAGACAGCTGTGACTCTTCAGACAGACACTGTACTCACATCTTTGGTAGCTGCGACTGTCTCTTTCCAGACCTATTAAATGTGCTGCCTACTGAGTTCTACTTCTTAAAAAAAAATATTTAATTAAAAAAAATTTTATAGGTATAATCATTTAAGGTATCTACTGAGTTCTTCCTAAAACAGTCACTTCATTTTCCAGAATGCCTGGTACAGTCCCTGTATTTGCTGCTACCGGGCAGGCAGAAATTCTGACACTAGTGTGTGTACTGGGCACAACTTGTTCAGACACGAAGAACCTGCCTACTAAGTCTCTAATTTACATGAAGTCAAAGCCCTGAATGTCTCTGGAGATAATTTATGCTGTTTTACCTAGAAAGCTTCACTGAAGAAAAGGCTATGCTAATTAGACTCTAGAAAAGACATGGTTAATGGAAACGAGCCTTGGGAAGAAGTTGAATGACTTCTTCTTAGTTCCACTGGGCCATTGTTGCTGCATGTGGAGAGCTGGGGCTACTCTCTAGGTGCAGTGCTTGGGCTTCTGCCTGCAGCGACTCCCCCCGTTTCGGCTCTAGGCTCAAAGGCACAGCAGCTGCGGCGCAGGGGCTTAGTGGCCCCGCGGCATGTGGCATCCTCCCAAGCCAGGGATCAAATCTGTGTCCTCTGCAGCGGCAGGCAGGTTCCTGGCCACTGGACCGCCAGGGACACCCAGTTAAATGATCCTGATTGAGTACTTCCAACACCAGTACAACCAATACAGCTGGTCCTGACTATCAAAGAGTACCATAAATATTTCTTAATTTATAGCTGTTTTTATATTTGCAACACATCATATTTTGGACTTAGACTATGTTTCCCAGGCTGATATTTATTGCCAAAACAAAAGAGTATGAGTTTAAATAGTAGAAAGGATTTATATAGGTCCTGGTAAGAATTTTAGATTAAAAATTATTCTTCAAAGGCCCAAAAACTCATCTTCTCATCTTCAAGTTACAGGTGGAGGCGATGAGAATAAGAAAGGTAAATGCCTAAAATTACAAGAGCACTTGGAGGGCTAACGGTGAGAGGCAAGCACTTACTTCCAACACTGTCCCTTGTATTCTAGTTCAACTACTGAGGCATAATTCATAGCCACAGAGTGATTTTCAACAGAAACTGCTCTCACAGTGAAGAGCTGACGAGACTACTCACTTGTCGTCCCAGTGAAGGATGAGAGTGCTGGAAGCTCTCTCCCTAGTCCTAGGGTGGAGGGAAACACCAGAGTGCCAGTGATTTTAGATCCATGCTTGTGAAGGACAAGGAACTACAGACAATGCTTTACACATACAAGCACTGAAAGGGCAGCTAAAACTAGGATGAGCCTATAAAAGACGACAACAGGGAGAGACGCTTGGGTTCATGAAGTTCAATCAGTTCAAGTCTTGATTCCTCAGTGATTGGAAACTGGATATGGAAGATGGAAAATGATGAGAAAATAAGACAAAAAGGGGGAGGGAGAGAGTGAAGGTTTCTGAAGTGCTAAAGTGGACACAAAGACTAACAAAGCAGGGCACTCCCCAGCGGGCATTTGGGCATCAGGTCCCTGACACCGCAGGGGACAGAGCCTCTGGAAGCCTAATCTACACCAGAATCACTGGAGGAGCGTAGTTCCACCGTAAGAGGAAGAACAAGTCCATCTACTTGGCAATTATCCTGAACCGTCTTAGAGGGAAGTAGGTGGCACACACTGGAAAACTGAGAAAGAAAAAAAAGAAAAGTCTCACAAATAACAGTGAGAGACAAAAAGATTCCTCCCCATTCCTCTAAGAGATTCCGAACCAGGAGGACACAGGGCAGCCCAGCAGCCAGTCACTCTGATGCAGGGGGTCCGCTGACTCACTGCAAAACAGACAGAACCAACTCCAAGACACACAGAAGGGCCAGAGCTGATGGCACGTGACCACGAGCTGCCAGTGGCGCTGCCCCCAGCTCACTCCAGCTGGACCCTCCTCTGCACGGAGCAGCCTGCTCAGTCACCCGCCCCCACTTCAAAGACCTGAACCAGGAGCTGCCAAAAACAGGACCTAGGGGGCCTGTCCAGAGCCTTCAGGTTCCACTTCTCTGACACAAGAACACAATGAATCCTAACACCACTCACATGAGCTACTTTATTTTTCCTTTTGTGAGCAATTTTAACAACTTACTGACCAGAGATGTATTAATTCGGTTTTTGTTATCTGAACTTTATTGACCAGGGACGTTTCAACATTCACTTACGTAACAAATTGCTGACCACAGGTGTGAGTTTCTGTAAAAATCCCCCAAGCGATAATGTGTTAAATGAGCAGCACTCCTGATTATTTTCCTTCACTACAACTCTGTCTTTAAAATCAATTAATTTATTTGGTTGTGCCAGGTCTTAGTTGTGGGACAGGAAGTCTTCAGTCTTTGTTGCCACATGTGGGATCTGGTTCCCTGATGGGGACTGAACCTGGGGCCCCTGCAGCGGGAACAGAGTCAGCCACTGGGCCACCAGGGAAGTCCCTCCTCCACTACAAGTTCGGAATGGCAAATTCTCCATAATATATTTCTTAGTTTTTCTCAAAACAAAAACAAAAAACCCCAACACACATGAACTTCCTGTCAGAAATAACACTGTGGGAGACCACAGTGGGGCGCCACAGCAGACTCCAAAGAGAAACTGACGGTGGGGCCCCTCTGGTCACCAACCTTCTCAGGTGAGATAAACCCAGGGGTGCCCCACCTGAAACGGGGCCCCTTCAAAACAACCCCACACCCGTCATGAAGATCAGCAAACAGGAGAATGGACAATCCGGTTCCAGCTGATACCCCAATTCCGCCCCTCCCTGCTAACGCTCCCATGCTCTGTTATGACCTTTTCAGGTGGAAATGGCAAGAAGGGCAACGTCACTGAGGGGTCAGGTGGCTCCCGCTTCCAGAGGACTGCCCTGGGACAACTCCACTCTGCCCGGACAAATCTCTCCTTTGAGATGGCCCATGTGGACCTTCAAGCCAGGCTAGAAACACAATCCAACCTATGCCCCCACCAAAATCACTCTTCTTCATCAGTAAAATTTGTATTATTTTGAAATTCTTACATCTATGTGAGCAATCCTAGAAAACTGGATAGTGAAAACATACATTTAATAGTTGTAACTCTTATTAATTCACACTATAAACAATAGCATACATACTGAGTCTTATTAGACCTAAAACTTGACTATTTCTAAAACACATTCTGATTTCAAAGATGCTACAATGTGGTGGGGCGGGGGGTGGCGGGGGGAATGCATCTTAGAATCATGAAATATAGTGTAATAATATGGTGAAAATTCTAAGAACTTCAAAAATCTGTAAAAGGTAAAAAATTACAAATAAAATGGCCAAAAGACAGCTGCAATGAAATCCATGTGAAAATTCAGGGAGATGTAGCATTTGCTCTTGAATGCCATCCTGGGAATATGGACGCCCTCAATAAGGATCCCATCTGCAATGGGAGCTCTGCGCCCTTCGCAGCTCCAGGCAGCACATCCCAGAGGGAGACCTCAGCGCGTGGCAAGCCACAGGTTTCCATGACTACGGGCCACACAGTCCGCACGCTCCCTGACCACCCACACATCTACCTGCTCACTCCAGTGGCGATCTTTGGCCCTCACCTCGCTCACCACCCCAACAGTCACCATCCCCTCTCAGTCTCCTCTCCCACCTTCAGGGACATCGCCAGCCCCCCTGGACAGTGGCCACCCTATTTGGATGTCCGTCCATCTGCCTGGCCTTTTCACCTGGACATCTCACAAGCATCTCAAGAGGAGCAGGTCTACAGTGGAATTACAAGTGCCCTCCCCATCGCCACACTTTTCCCAGCCTGCTCCTCTGCTAGCTCTGAAATGGCCCCACCATCCACCAAGTCATCTCTCTTGGTGACCCCACTCTAGCGGCAAATCTTGTCTGGTCTCCTGTCCCTACTGTGACCTGTCTCCTCTAGCCTGGACCACTGCAGCAGCCACTGCCATCCACAGCCTCCCTGAGATAGCTCCAGCTGAGCCCCCAGTACTCACCTCATACCACTTTCCCCTCATCCTTCCCTGGACTCCCGCTGGCTCCCACACAAGCTCTTCCAGAGCCCTGGGGTCTCCATGGCTTCTGCTCACCCTCCCGAACTTGCCCTTAAACCCCATTCTTGGTGCAGCTCTCTCTCTAATGGTTCCATCTAAGGAGGTCCCCATGTCAACCTCAACCTCTGTGTGCTACTCAGACCTGCTGGGGCAGTCTGTATTTGATTATTTGTTTTTCCATCACCACTGCTGCCCCCCACCCCCGCAATTCCATGGGGGTGAGCTCTACATCACTCACAGCCACATTACAGATACAACTGGGCTCAGAAAAGGTGCTCAACAAAAGTGGCAAATTAAAGGACTGGCCGCACCCCTGGCTTCCTCTGCACCCTCAGTGATGGAGAGGAGACAGGCCACAAGCCCCTTGGCCAAAGACCGAATGTCTCAATGGTTCCACAGAGAGCTCAACCAAGGCAGCGGGTGAGCTAAAGTCAGAGTCCCGAACTCACCCAGGCAGCGCACAGAACTTCACTGGGTTTTACAAGGTCACTCTCCAAAGCATGACAAAAACCACAAGTACATTCAAGGTGCAAATTTTTCTTTTCTTTTCTTTTTTTTAACTAAAGAGACCTAAGTCTTTAGTAACTGCTTCCTTCCTGCAGACAACAATCTCTGAGCTCCAACAGGCCAGATACAATTTAGAAAGTTCAAGGAAGATCACCAAATATGTTTGAGGAACTGGTGTAAGTGATATAAACACCCCAAAGAGCTCGGAGCCCCTAAAACATGACAGCTAGGACCACTGAAAGAGTTCTGGGCCTTGGAGACAACAGGCTACAAACCCTGAATAAACTCAGTCAAACCCTCAGCCTCCTCATCTGTAAAAATGGGAGGTGAATGATGTCTTTCAAGAGGCTGTGAAAGAGTAAGGTAGAACACACGATGAGAAAGCACTTGGATACCAGGCAAGTGACATGCCCTCGCACCCTGCTCCTCTGACGGTCCCCGCCAGCACCTGTGCACACCCAACAACGCGAAGGCCAAGGCTTTAGAAGTACATGCTGGCGAAGCTCTGGCGCCTCACGGGTGAATGTCTGAGGACCTTACTCAGAAGACAACAGCTGTGCGTCACTTCCCGGGTCCACCCAGGTCCCCGTGGGAAAGTGGTGGCTAGGCTGGCACAGACCAAGGCACTGCCCCAGTTCACCATGCTGTCCAGAGGGGCCCAAGGAGCCAGGGGGGGTGAGGGGGAAGAGCTGGTCTCATTTGTTAGCTTCACAGACAGAAGGATGAGATTTTATCACTATTGCCTTCCCCTAACAGTTCCCCAGGGCAGGGGCTTTCAACTGGGGCTGGCTGGGGGTGGTGGGGGTTAGGCAGGGAAAGAAAGGGAATGGGGGAGGGCTGGGAGCACTGAATGGTGAAGGCCAGGGACCCTGCTAAGTATCCTGGCCTAACATACAGCATGGCCCGCCCAACAGAAACCTCCAAAGTGCCAGCAGACAGAAGCCCTTCCACAGCCCAGAGCTCCAGGCCATGCGCAGGTGGACAGAGAAGCTTCTTTCCTGTCTGGTCTGACCCTGCCCTTGATCAGCGCACCAGTCCCAGGAATTCAGTCCCTGGAGCCACAGAGGTGGGCAGAGGACCACAGAGAAGGGTTTCTGCCACAAGACTGTGCGTGAAGGAGAGAGGGTGAAAAAGTGGGGCTGGAGAAAATTTTAAAGAGGAAAAAGTTGGGTCACGGTTTCCCAGACTAAAAACACAGGATGTCTGTGAAAAGCAAACGCTTTTACTCCCGAAGCCAAAATGTGCTCCAGGTCCCTGAGCAAACCCAGGGGACAATCAGCAGTGCTGAAGTCCACACGACTGTCCCCCAGTGAGGACTGGAGGAGGCAAGGCCAGGGAGAGCTGGGCTCGGGGGTGGGGATGGGGGCGTGGAAGAAGCAGTGGGCTTTGCCTTAAGTTCTGGATCTGCCTGGCTACGAACAGAACAATCCTGGCCACACACAGTTACTGGAGGGAGAGAAGCAGACCCAGGAGAGTCACAGAGATGCCGACAAGGAGAAGCGGTCAGAACTCGGAGCAGCTTGAGGACAAGCCTCATCACTCTTCCTCTCTCTTGTTTTAAGATGTGAGAACGTGGCAAACAGAGCAAACCTGATCAGGACACCTCGGTATCACCCCATTTCCTGATTTTTATCAAAAACAGAAAGAGACCTAGGTCTTTCTGCTTCCGGCAACCTCCAGACTCCTAAGTACTGGAAGTACTTAGTTCTGGCAAATGTCCCAAGTTACAGAAGATGCTGACATCCAGGGAAGCAGGTGATAGTGATAGAGGAATTCTCTGGGATATCTTCACAACAAATACTTCAAATTACAGTTTTTAAAAAATCAGAAGACAGAGAACCACCTTTTTTGAACATAACCCCCAGCTTTCTTCTAAGTCAGCCCAGATGGCTCCGCATAGCTGCGTGGCTGGTAGCCCCGGGGCTGGCCCAGGGAAGGGAGAGTGGCTGCTGCAGGCCCTGACCCTGCACCAAAGGCACATCGGAGGCTCAGCAGCCACATGTGCACAGTGAGGTCCGACAGAAGAACACACTTCCCGTGAGTGGCTGGACCTCAAGTGATTCCATCTTGCAGCATAAAGGAGCTGTTTCCCACTGATCCCTGGGTTAGTGAGATCGAAGAGTTACAGGACAGTTTCTATTTTATACACAGGAAATCTCAGGGAGAATGAAGACACGTGAAGCCATCTGTCAAGTCAGACAGGACACACACGTCTCAAGACAAGGCACAGTTCTCTGAGATAAATGTCCTTCGTTTGACTGTGACACAGACTGATGGGCTTCTACTGACAGCCTCAACCTCTGACAGACAGGAAGTGTAAAAAAGCCAAAAAAGCCTATGTTCCCCATTCTCTCAGCTCTCCTACTGAATCAGAGGGTGACTCTGGAGGAAAGTCAAAGTGACTCATGAGCCCCCTCCCTCCTGGTAGGGACCACGGGGGGACTAGCTGAATCATCTTTACTAGCCCCCTATGGGCAGCTCATCATAGAAAATTAAACTCATGGAGACAGTACACACACAGGAAATACGTGTTATTTTCCTATCACCCACAACACACTTCTAGCTTTAGATCTTCACTGTCAGCACGATGAAAATCCACACACCGAAGCACCCACTGGAGACCCACAGCTCTGAGACCAAGGGCAACTCACCATGTTTGGCACATTGGTGACTGAAGCGTTCTTGATGTCTGCGGCAAAGGGAGGCAAGCTGTTGACCATGCTCTGCTTGCTCGGCAGCTGAGGGTTCACTCCAGGAGCTCCCATCTGCTGCCCTCCAGTTTGACTAAAGGGTTGCCCAAATGGACTTGTGTTACCAGTCATTCCCATCTGAAACAGAAAGAGCAACATCAGCCATCCTGACATGACCACTTATGAAAGGAAGGGTCTCAGAAATGTTCATTGCGACCCACTGAAGCAAAAATCATTACTTCCCTTTGGAACCTTCATTTCAATTATAAATTAAAGGTGCATTCTCAAGGTTCACAGTTAGCATTATGAACAGAGCAACTTGCTCAAACAGCTACAGACTAAAGACAGAAGACAAGTAAAGCCGCTCCCAGCATCCCGTCTGTTCCCTCTTCCTAAACATCACTCCAGAACCCATGCTCTTCTACCCTCAGCCCTAAACCTGACTCCCTCTCCGCGCCCCCATGCTGACTGAGGCACTGACAGTCAAAAAATCATGTGGAAAACAAAACTTTTCGAGTCACTGACAAATGGGAGCTCCTTCAGCTTAATCCTTAATTACTCTGTAAGCAGCTTCTTTCAGATACCACCTCCCTCAATCAGATTTAAGTTTCCATCAGTTCAAAATGCACAGTAGAAATATTGACAAAGAAATGATATAATGTCTGGGGTTTGCTTTAAAATAACCTTGTTAAGCAAGAGGTAGTGTTCCTAGAGAGTGACTGGACAAATGCTGGTAACTCCTCACCCAGGGACGGGTGCAGGGGGTTGTTATACTAGCCCCTCTAATATTGTACCTATTTGGAGTTTTCCATTATAAAGTCTTATTAGTCGCTAAGCCATGTCCAATTCTTTGCAATCCCAAGGACTGTAGTGCGCCAGCCTCCTCTGTCCATGGGGCTTCTCAGGTAAGAATACCGGAGTGAGTAGCCATTCCCTTCTCCAGGAGATCTTCCCGATCCAGGGATCAAACCTGTGTCTCCTGCACTGGCAGTGAAATAAAATAATCTATACAGTAGACAAAGCCAAGAGTGGGAAGGAGGGATTCCACCTATGCCTCAGGGAGGGGGTCAGCAACGCCCTCGGGGGGTCCCCTGGGCCACTACCAGGGCCCCTCAGCTCCAACCTCCACATGCGTGAGTCCCCACAGGGAGGCCCTGCTGCTCAGCTGCCCCCCGGAGAAGCAGCAGCAGAGACGCGTTACTGAGACGGGCTTTTCCAGCTTGCCTGTCTCTGCTCTCTCACGAAGCCGCAACAGCCCATCTGCTGCCTACTGCCTGTTCTGCTTTTCTGGGGTCCTGGTGCATCTGAGGTTTAGCAACGGGGAGGCAGGAGTCCCCCGAAGAGAAGACCACCCCCCTTCCCTAGAGGAAAGTTTTCATTCAAGAAATCACAGCTCAGTTCTCTCCACCAGCCTCACGTGGTGACTGTAGCACCAGCCCGTTCACACAGGCTAACTTAGGTTCCTTCCTTTCCCTCACCTCAGAGATGAGCGTCTCGCACAATGCAACTGCATTATTTCTTTCGGCTCTATAATTCTAGGTTGCAAACAAATAGATGCTCAACACTATTGAGGCTTTTCTGCTGAAATATCCACATAAAAACACAAAACCAAATGACTGTAACCAAAAAGATCTTGTCTGGCATTTTCACAGGTACTGGTGGTTTCCACAGGTACCCTCACAGCTGATACTATCATTTTTTGAACATAAACACATCCTAGCTACCATTTTTGCCCTATTTGCTTTGAGTAAACGGAAATGAATTTGAACAACTAAAACTCAAAGGCAACTTGAGTAAACTGAAGTAAAAACAAATTCTCCACAAAGCCCACAAGGAGATTCCACTTTAAATTCACAGGACTTAATCACGGAGAGATTTAATAGACAAACATTTTTTTAACATAAAGGACATTTCTGATTTTCAACTAGGTTCCTTCAGTTGTTATCTAAAACGAAGAAGAACTGAACCAAAAACCTGTATTTTTAAAAAGTGTTACACTAAATTAAGTCTACATAATGATTATTTCTTGTAGAATTTCTGCTTTAAAAAAACATTTATTTATTTTGGGTCCACTTAGTCTTTGTTGCTGTTCACGGGTGTTCTCCAGTTGTGGTGTGTGGGGGCTGCTCTCCAGCTGCAGTGAGGGACTTCTCGTTGCAGTGGCTTCTCTTGTTGTGGAGCACATGCTCAGCAGCTGTGGCCCACAGGCTTAGTTGCCCCGAGGCATGTGGGACCTTCCCGGACCAGGGATCGAATCCACGTCCCCTGCACTGGCAGGTGGATTCTTAACCACTAGACCACCAAAAGGTCTGAATTGCTGTTTTATTGCACTGTTCTCAGAGCCCCAAGAATTTGGAAAAAATAGCTGTAATTTCCATTTCCTAAATTTCATTTGAAATTTCTCTATTTAAGACCAAGTATGTCAGGAGACACATGTATCTATTCGCCCTCCATGAATCTCTGCCCACAGCCAGCCAGCGTTTACTAGATGCTGCTGTGAGCCAAGCCTGGTTCAGAGCGCAATGAGTGCAATCTCCCTGCATGCATGGAGCTCGCTTCTCGTAACCACCAATCTGATAAACAAGAAAAATCAATGTTCTTTTGAAGTTTCTGGTACCGATGAGCCAGAATGGGCAGAGCTGGGGGGTGGGGGCAAGTAAAGGCATCTGTCCCTGCATGGATCCAACTGTCCCAGACAGCTCCTTCAGCGCAGAGTGAAAAGTGAATGCCAGGAGGCCCACAAGCTGCCAGAGGGGGCCCGTGCGGTTCAAAGGTCATCAGGCCTGTCAGAAACATCTAAGCTGCCGCAAACATCTGGACGGTGTTCGCACGCACACCTCGCCAGGGTAAGCACCTGGTGCGTATGTGGTCTGCTCGGTTGGCTACTACTTGCCCGGTGAGTCGCTGGGGCAAAGCACCAGTGCTGTGAACTCTGACAGGTTTCATCAGGAAATTTGTTCTCACTTTCTTTTCTTGGCCAACCCACAGCGAAGGAAACCTCTCAACATGGGTTCTACCCTCATGGGGCAAGAACCAAGGTAAAGTCAAAGATCAGAGATTTCAGGTAAGGAATGACCAGCTCACAGAGATGGTGCGTTTTAAAAATAGGGGAAAATCCCACCCTCAGCCTATGAGACCACACTCCAAAGATGAACCAAAGTGAGTCCTGGCTACACATGGGATCAGGCTCCAAGGTCAACCTCAGCTCCCTGGTCCAGGCCAGACTCTCTTCAACATCAGAGCTAACAGAGGCCAGGCAAGGACAGTCCTTTAACAGTTCCCCCAGCCTTCGGCCAAGGAGGCCTCCTGGTCCCAGCTATCTCCTGGCAGAGTCTGAGAGAACTGGAATGCTGCTCTCCAGAACTAGCCTGCAGTTCTGAGTAACCCATTTCATGTCCAGAAATTTCTAGATTTTTGATTTCCTGTATCTCCTCTTTGATCAGATTGAACATTCCCAAGTCTAGTCACCATAGGTTTTTTAGCACCAACACTCACGATGAAACTGTATAAATCGAGATGTTTGTCTAACTCCAATTAATAAAATCTACATATTTCTTTTAATTTCCCAAGTTACTTGATAGCAACTTAGTAAACTTTATTTTCAACTGAAGTGTATCAGATTTTGGGTTAAGGCTGCTCCAAAACCAGCACATAGTCTTCTCAATAAAATTCAAAAGTAGAACAGCAGAAACAGGCAACCGTTCAGTTAATGGTACAATTTATATGTGAACAAATTAAAGCCTATACAGTAAGTATTTATATTCTGCCTCATTCAGCAACAGCCCATACATGTTAAAATATCTTGTCACTCTATTCTTCCAGAGCCCTTTTAAACATTTAATTCAAGTTGAATCTTAGAAAATAGGAAAAGTTAACTATAGTAAGTACTGGAAAAAGACAATTTCTCCCAGAATGAAATCTAAATTAAATACTGTTTTAAAAGTCTACTAAGTTTTCCCATGAAAAAGCATTCCTATGATCAAGTTTATCTATCAATCACTTGAGAACCTACTTCCTAGCTGTTTATCACTTCACCGAGAGAATAAAGCCACGTGTACCAGGGCAGACAACCCCCAAACCTGCCCCCCAAAAGTAGTGTCAGCACTGGTGCCGGCACCTGCCCTAGGCAGGGCTCTGAAGCACGAGCCCAGAAGAGGAAGCCGGTCTTCAGGGCTCAGTTCAGCAAACCTGAATGCCACCTGCACACACGGCGTGCGAAACAAAGACAGTGTCCGCAGCCAATTCTGGTGACGGCGCCTGGTCCATCAATCAGAAACAGCTCAAGTTCTGAGTTGCTGGCCCAACAGGTGAGTGACCGCCACCCCAGAAGCAGGACAGACCAGACGTGCTCTCTCCACTCTGACAGACGCAGGGTGCAGACACACTGGGAAGATTTATAATAGGACACAGCTCCGTGCAGTTACTTGTCATGGTAATATTTATGACAATCCAGACTAAATCTGTCTTTGGCACAAAACCAGGATGAAATTTCTTGCCTTCCTGGAATCAACGTCTCCTCTGTGTCCATGGGCCCTGGTACATAGTGGGGACTTGATTAGTATTTGGGGAGAGAACCAAATAAATGAACATCCAACATCCAAGAGACCACTGCATCCTGCAGCTCGCCCCAGAATAACAGAACCCCCAACACCAACACCGAGGGTGGGGGGCGATGGCCAAAGCACTGTGACCCAGTCACCGCAGCCAGGCACAGATGAGGGTCACCCCTGGGTATAGGGGGCACTTGAGGAGGCAGAACAGGCTCCTTTCTGTCTTTCAAACAGTCACCATGAGGATCTCAGCTACCAGCTGCAACAGACAGGCTACCAGTCCACTGGCCTGTGCTGAAAGGTTGAGCACAAAGATAGCACGCACTTGAAGTTGGTCTTACAGGACAGCACCCCAGCCTGGCTGTGCAACAGCACTCTGCGCTTGCACGCCCTAGGCCAGCAAACCCCTTGCTTTGGTGCAAGGCTTCAGCCAGGCTCCAGCCCAGAGCATCGCACCAGTGCTCTGCAACCCTGGTCCATCAGCACCCACGGTCACCTCTGGCTCCCAACAGCCTCCTCTGCTGACCTCAGTGTCAGAACAAATATTTTCATCCTTTATTTGTGTCAGACTATGACAATTCTGAAAGAGATAGGAATACCAGACCACCTGACCTGCCTCTTGAGAAATCTGTATGCAGGTCAGGAAGCAACAGAGAGAAATATCAATAACCTCAGATATGCAGATGACACCACCCTTTTGGCAGAAAGTGAAGAGGAACTAAAAGGCCTCTTGATGAAAGTGAAAGAGGAGAGTGAAAAAGTTGGCTTAAAGCTCAACATTCAGAAAACGAAGATCATGGCATCCGGTCCTATCATTCCATTGGAAATAGACAGAGAAACAGTGGAAACAGTGTCAGACTTTATTTTGGGGGGCTCCAAAATCACTACAGATGGTGACTACAGCCATGAAATCAAAAGACGCTTATTCCTTGGAAGAAAAGTTATGATCAACCTAGATAGCATATTCAAAAGCAGAGACATTACTTTGCCGACTAAGGTCCGTCTAGTCAAGGCTATGGTTTTTCTAGTAGTCATGTATGGATGTGAGAGTTGGACTGTGAAAAAGGCTAAGCACCGAAGAATTGATGCATTTGAACTGTGGTGTTGGAAAAGACTCTTGAGAGTCCCTTGGACTGCAAGGAGATCCAACCAGTCCATTCTGAAGGAGATCAACCCTGGGATTTCTTTGGAAGGAATGATGCTAAAGCTGAAAATCCAGTACTTTGGCCACCTCATGCAAAGAGTTGACTCACTGGAAAAGACTTTGATGCTGGGAGGGATTGGGGGCGGGAGGAGAAGGGGACTATCGAGGATGAGATGGCTGGACGGCATCACTGACACGATGGATGGGACTCTGAGTGAACTCCGGGAGATGGTGATGGACAGGGAGGCCTGGTGTGCTTCGATTCATGGGGTCGAAAAGAGTCGGACACGACTGAGCAACTGAACTGAACCGATGACAACTACCAACATTATTGATAAGAACACAAGCTGTGAGCTCCCAGAGCGCAAGGAGATGCTCTCCACACATTACACTAACCTGGAGACGATCTCTGCCGCTGCCCCCACTCTGGGAATCAAGTAAGGCAGTAACTGAACACCAGAGAACTCACTCAGGCGTAAGGGGGGAGGAACCATGGTCATGCAGGCTCCTCCCCAGCAGAGTCTCCACCACAGCAGCAAGCCAGTGTTCCTGCTCCTTTGAAGGGAATGGGAACGGAGAAACTCTTTCCCTGCAGGCAGGGCCACCTCACAGTGCAGCCCGGCCCCCCAGCAACTGGCCACCTGAACTCCCCGGGGACGAGAGGGCAGGCCGGGGCCNCCACCACAGCAGCAAGCCAGTGTTCCTGCTCCTTTGAAGGGAATGGGAACGGAGAAACTCTTTCCCTGCAGGCAGGGCCACCTCACAGTGCAGCCCGGCCCCCCAGCAACTGGCCACCTGAACTCCCCGGGGACGAGAGGGCAGGCCGGGGCCCGCCGGGCAGTCGACGTGGGGAGAGGTGCTGGGGCGGCCGTGCTTGTACACATTTTGTGTGATATGCGTTTCTGAAAGACAAGATCCACCATTAGGTTCTCAAAAGGGGTCCTAAGATCCCCTAAAGTATAAAGACATTTGCCCTGGGGAAGGCAGCTCCCTGAGTCTCGCAAGAGGACAAGCTCCCCACAGACTTCACACACCCCTGCCATACACAGCCTTTCCCAGGAACAGACTCCTGTCCAGAGACATCAACCACCCACAGAACCAGCACCCTCACAAATGAACTCTCCCCAGTCTCCATCTCCAAACGGCCTCCTGCAACACACACACAGGAAGGATCAGATCACAACCATTTAGGAGCTAACAGCTTGATGGGGACATACTGGGTGACCAGCTGAGCGCATCAGGAATAATGGTAACAGGGAGGATGTCCAGGAGAGGGGCAGGACAGCCAGAAGCAGGCTTCTCTTCACGGCCCCACCAGCGTGTCAGCCGGCAGCCAACACTGAGTCTGATGTGGTTTTGATGAGCCCATTAAACACATTTTTTTCAAAAGCTGAATTCTTCCTCACACCTTGATACACACTTAAAACCACACTACACAGCAGAAAGATCAGAGGAAGTACTGCGCGCGCACGTGTGTGTGTGTGTGTGTGTGTGTGTGTGTGTGACAAAAAGAAAACAAAATACAGCCTTTAGTGGTAAGTTTAGGAGGGACAAAAGGACAGGTTAGAGCTGTCAGCTGGAAGGCCTCAGAGAGAACCTAGTGAAAACTTACACTTCGTGGATGAGGAAAGGGTGGCCCAGAGAGCTCAGGAACACAGCAAGTCACTGAAAACTTACACTTCGTGGATGAGGAAAGGGTGGCCCAGAGAGCTCAGGAACACAGCAAGTCACTGGCGAACTTGCCAGAGGTTTGTCCACCCCACCCTGAGGCCCTGCCCCTGGCAGAGGCGGGTCACCCCCTGCTCTGGCAGAGCCACCGGACTCACTGCCAGCCTTGAGCTCTAGGCACCGCTGGACAGAGACAGGCTCAGTCCACGAAGACCAGGCGTCAGCAACCATGGCCTCAGGGCCGAAGCAGCTCAAAGCCTATTTTTGAAAAAACAAACAAACGCTTTACTGGAACACAGCCACAAACAAGACTTCACTCTGAGAGGCAGTAAGACACTGGTTAAGTCTGTGGACGCTGGGGATATGTACCTGGTCTGAGGGTGGCCCTGCCACTTGCTGGCGTGTGACCTTGGATAGTTTATTAAGCATCTCTGTGCCCGAGTTTCATCGTCTGTAAAGTGGAGGGAGATGAGAGGAGGTGCTGCCTCCACCGAGGGGCGTGTGAATCGAGTGGGCTCACTGGCATGAAGCACCAGGAGAGTGGCTGACATGCACAGCAGGTGCCACAGGTGTCGGCTGGCGTTACAACTTGGCTCTGGGGGGAGCTATTTTACACCAGATGCATAATAATAATAAAACCAACGAACACGTTTCAGAGAATGCATGATAGTGAGGAGTGGCTCAAACACGCAGGATCAGAGGGAGAAGCCAGCTGGGATTACTGGCATTTGATGATGAGACATTTTCAGAGAAACATGAAATAAACTTGTGACAAAAACAATCTTGTGCATTTGCTAGTTGTAGATATACTTTTAACAGACAACTGTGTTCTAACTGTCCTAGCAAATCACAAAATTTTCAGCTTTCATTCAGCTTTCATTCTAGATTGTTTGCCAGCAAAAAAATAAGTCAGAATGTTCACTTTGAACTTAAAATAGATTTTAAGCAGAAACAATATACGGTCAAAATACCCTAGACTAATGTTCCTGGGTTGAACTTTGAATCAAAACACAGAAGAACTGAGTAAGAAAGAACATTCCCACAAAAAAGAGACTGAAGTGACGCCCACTTACAAGCTGGCCACGACAAAGCAACGAATGTTCCCTTTGATGTGGCTTCGACCTAACCTGACAGGTTTATTAACCTGAAGTTTTTCGCATCTTTCTTCACATATTGCTCTACACATAAAACCACAAATTCATATAAAGTGTGTAAAAACACAATTTGGTATGCCATGAGCAAAAATATGCCAAATAATTTAAAAGCAAGAAGTATTCATTCTTTTCCACGACCAAAGAAACAAAACAACAACAAAAAACCCAAAATAACCCCAGGACTAGCCCAGAGTTTGGCCATATCGTTTGTAAAGCCAAATGCATTTTCTCTTGGCAACCTGACAGTGTTGGGAAAGAGCCAAGAAAAACAGTTTCCATGGAAGACACGGCTGTATTCAGTTGTCTGCTATCACCCGCTTACTCTTGGAATCCCTCCAGTACCTCGACCTGGCAAATAAAGAGGAAGAGAATATGCAATGGGTCGCAATGCCAAAGCCATCACCTGGCCATGCAGAGCCACCTGGAGTGAGGGAACTGGGTGGAAGACCCCGAGCAGGGGAGAAATCACCTTGCTGAACTCAACTCTCACAACGCCTCCAGCTTTGAAAGTATTCAGGGAAACACACAGACCCTCAAGTCTGAAGACTCCCCTTAGACTAATAAACTGCAACTGGAAAATGGGTGGAAAGAAGTACGTACTGACGCTCATGGTACTGCCCCTGGATGGTGTGTGAGCAGAGTGTGACTTGGAAAGAACATGGAAGCTCCTAAAGGGAAGATGACAGGACAGCAGATCACCGCCAAGGCCTCAGGTGGCCTCACTTGTGTTTGCACAATTGTTCCAGAAACTTCTAGCAATAAAAATGCCCTAACAGTGTTGGTATCCCTCAGAGGTCACTACAGGTAGACACCAGCTCTCCAGGGTGCAGTCTGCACTAACTCACAAGCAGAGTACCAGGCCAAGGTCAGGGAGGCTAATCCTGAATCTGCCTCTAATCAGCTGTGTGACTGAGACTCTTGTTCCCTCCAAGTTTCAGTTCTCCTCAGCCACAAGACACGAAGTATTTAGGTGGCCACTAGGTGATCTTTAGAGTTCCCTGGGACCCTAAAACCAGTGACCTTTCTGGTTTTAAAAAATCGGTGTGGGACTTCCCTGGCGGTCCAGTGGTTAAGAATTCGCCTGCCAATGAAGGGGACACGGGTTTGATCTCTGATCCAGAAAGATTCCACATGTCGCAGAGCAACTAAGCCCATGAGCCCCAACTACTGAAGGCACCCTAGTGCTCTGCAGCAAGCCCAGCCACCACAGTGAGAAGCCCACGCACCACGACCAGAGAGGGCCCGCAGGCAGCCACAGAGACCTGGTGCAGCCAGAACAAACAAACAAAACCAATGCTGAATCATCTGATATCCATAACCTGGAAGGCCCAGCTATCGATGGGGACAGAAGCTGGAGACTCGGAGCCTGTGTGCCCAAGTGCGGCCCCTGGCCTGGGAGGGTCTCACTGAGGCCGTGGTCCCTGTGGGGTGGCCAGTGGCCTGTCCAGGAGACTGGATTCTGCAGGGCACTCCTGCCACAGATACCAGGCTTTCCACAGCTTCACATTCTCCATGCCATCTCCCAGACTGTTACAGGAAGTACCACCAAGACAAGATGAGGGTGATGAAACTCAAAATCGGTCACTTCTCCTAATTCTACAAGTCCTAATATTTTCTTAAGGTAGGAAAGCAGCCTTTTTATGAGTCAAAACCAAGCCCAGCCCACAGTGGTTATGGAGAAAGAGGAGGAAAGAGAAAAAGATGATAAGAGTAGGAGAGAAAAGGGAAAAACATGAGAACAAAGCACTATATTTTATAAAGAATGAATGTGTATAAAGATGAATTTTAATTTACACTGCAGCTAAGCTACAGCACAAGAGAATGCCAAGCTTTCAATAAACCTTGCCCCACCCCTCTGTGGGGAGAACTCTCCTATTAGGCCAAGAAGAACCCTCCTCCGTGGATTTACAAACTACCTGAAGAATGAAGAAATACAGCAGACAGGGGAGACAACAGAGGAACAAGGAGAAGCTCCAGGTAACAGGGAATTCAAGGGAAGGAGAGGTAACTAAAGATGGGACCAAATATGCAAAGAAAACTTCGGGGACCACACCCCATGATTACTTCCAATAGAATCTGAAAGAGAAAGAAAGCTGACATTTCACAGAATTCTGTTCTTCCTCTCCACCGAGGCAGGAAAACTGAACCAGCTCTGGAAACACGCAGGCTCTGAGCTTCCCAGCAGGGCAGGAGAGTCCCAGGAGGCAGGGGAGGACACGAGCCCAGTGTTCTCTGGGGCCTCCTCGGCTGCAAGAGGAGGAACGAAGGGGACGAAGTCAAGTCCTGCCCAGCTTATTAAACACCATAAATCTCAAGCCATAAAACACACTCAAAGACATGTCGTCGTTTCAAACACATGTGGCTATACTTCTAACCGAAGTCCGAGCTGTGTCAAGTCCTGATGAAAGCACACTGCGTACAGTGGCATGCTCTTGGTCACGCACTGGCGCACATAGCTCCGAGGACACACAGAGGCGCCGCAACACTCCACACTCTGCACCTCACTCCTAGAGAAACTTGTGTGAGAGTTCTCGCAAAGGCAAAGTGCAAAATCAATGTAAAGCAGTGGTGGTGGCATTTAAGGTAAAAGAGTTCTTTTACTATAAAAACTCACCCTTTACTGACAAGGGGAAAATGGCCCTTGTACATTAGGTTCCAAAAAAAAAAAAAAAAAGGATAAAAACATATAATCCCCATAGCACACGCACACAGATACATGCAGAGCATGAAAGAGAACACCAAAATATTTAAGAAAGGGTTTAGAGGTGGTTTTTATTTTTTAAACATTTTCTATATTATCCAAATTCTCTCCACAAAGCATTATTTTATCTAAGGAGGAAAAGTTGTTTTTAAGTCATTCTCTACTCAAACATTCTGACTGCTCACAATAATATGACCCACTGATGGGCTGCACAGCTGTATTTAAAATATTAATTTTAACCTGTCATCAGACACTGAATAAAACTAGGTAGATCAAACTGATTATGACTGCCAGAGATTACTCCTGGGTGGGAATTTAAATTAAATCCACCACAGTTATAACACGGCTGTAGTTGTCACATTTTGCTCTAATGTATTATACATGTGACCATAAAAAGCCTGAAAGAGGCTCAGCCACTCAGACATTTACACTTCCATTGGCAAGAAAGGCTGGAAGGCGGGAAAAGAGAAGAAAATGCAGTTAACAGCCAATCAGGATGCAACACACTGTGTGCTGCTCCAGGTGCTGATGTTCATCAACTCAGAAAATGCTTGAGTGACTCTTGATTCAACAAAGGCACCAAGAACTCCTGTTCTCTGCACTCTGGTCCAGGCAGCAAGGAACACCATTTCCTCTGACTCCACCTGGCACCTGAGCTCTGGTGAGCAGCAGGCAAGAGAACGGATCACGAGGGACTCAGCAGAACGTGTCTGCTGCCCAGATTTCGACAGTGAGATGCACTACAGTGGAGAGTACCTGTTCAGGGAGCAGACCTTCCGAGTGAGGAGCTGGTCCAGCACCTATCGCACCTGCCCACTCTCACTGATGCCCGTCTGCCTCTGAGCTCAGAGCTCCTGGAATGATGCTCAGACCTTCGGCACAGTGGAAGTGAAAGGTGGTGGTGACGCACATGCTCATCACTTCGATCAGCACCTTCTACAAGGGGAGAGTGTGGGCTGGTGGCGGTGCAGAGCATGTGGGCCACGGTCCTCTCGAGCCCAAGACAAGAGGTACGAGCTACAAGGAAACACGTGTGCGCGGCCAGCAGGTGGCATCCACTCCGACTGCTAAATGGAGTCTGGGGAGGGAGGGGGCGGGCGGACAAACAGCTCAGGGGCTGCAGTTCAGGATCAGCACCACGAACGAGAACACGGTAAGACATCCCCAGGTATCCACCACAGAGAAGTTACTCTCGCAGTTTCAAAGTCTCTCCACTCAAATACCCACAACAATCGGACTAGATGACCAGCCATCTGGCTGGGAGCTGACTGACAAATCTAAGGTATTAATTAAAAGGAACATCGAGACTGGCAAGAACAGAAGTAAGCTGGTTATTAATGCTGATAATTACTTATAAGAGGTAAGCTCTGTCTCTCAAGAGCAGCCCTGCAACATGAAAGACTGGAATGGAAACTGCTGTGACGTCTCCAGTCAGATCCGGACAGAGTGACCTGAGAGTCACAGCCACGCAGCTTCCAGCCACTCCCACCCCATACCTTTCCTTCAATGAACCCACGTGCGGCAGGAGCTCACCGAGGTGCAGCCACACCCTGACAACTGCCAAGCTGGCCAGCACCTCCCATTCGATAGTCAATCTTCAAGCAAAATGTGCCAAGTTCTCTGGGGAGAAAACAAGACTCCAAACCTCCTCCTGGTCTGCCCCTTATCGCCACACCCAGCGCTTCCCCGCGGCCCTATCGGCATGGCCACCCACCACTCAGACCATGGTCCCTGCACAACAGGCACACGGGGCTGCCCAGACTTCCTGTTTCCGACTCAAATGGAATAGTGCAGAGGAAAATGTGCTGAAAACCACAAAGCAGTGTGCAATTTTGAGGTGGCTTTAATATCTTTTTCCAAAAATAGAGCACAGAAAATCTCTAACCTCAGACAGGATTCTCTGAAGTGAATAGATTTTCTACAATACTGAAAACAGGCGGGCTTGCACCATACTGTTAACGATTTAAAGTCAGTGATTCCAATATCATGTCTGAAGTTGGCATTTCTCAATATCATCTAACTCTTACTCTAGGACTTTAGATGGCTTGTCTCCCAGTTCATTCTTCAAAAACTTGGCAGAAAAACATGAATGAAATGGCTTGTTACTGAGGGTATGAAGTTTCCACCAAGTAAATAACAAAGCAACCACCGCAATACGCCATTCATCAAAAGCTACAAACCCAAGGGCCACATTCCTCCCCTGAAATATATAATACTGGGCACAGGTGTACTAACACAGAACTATGACTTTGGAATTATAATCCACTGATAATTACCTACACCTCCTGAACAGAAAATGTCATCAACAATCAACCAATAGCTCTGACCTGGTGTGTTCGGAGCACTCTGGACACTCATTCTTTAAAACAGTCAAGAAGGGTGCTCATTCCTCAAAGGGAGGAAAAGGAATGTTTGCAAGCACAGAGTTCATTTTACCAAGTATCATAAACATGAGCAAAGAAAAATAAAAAATGCTTGGGGGAAAACTCCATTTATGAGTAATCTTCATTTTAAAAATGACTAAAACAATAATTTCTTGTCTCTCAGATTCAACTAAACCCACTGCTTCAAGTTCTTGTAAAAGGCAAAGTTTTCAAAGTGTTACATATATATTCAAAAATCTGCACAAACAATACAGAAAAACTGTAATACAAAAAATTTAAGGAAGAATTGTAAAAGTCACACAGGCAGATGTTTAAAATAAATGAATAAAATTTATATTATCAATTTTAATAACATCAAGTTTTTGAAAAATGATATGAATATGTATAGTGTGCCATGCATAACATATATAAAGACATGTAGATTTTTAATCTGTTAGATTTGATTTTATTAAAAAAAAAAAAAAAAAAACACCTATGAAGAAGAGACAAATCTCCCATGCAGGAGCATTCCAAATAAGTTACACAGACAGATGTGCCCCACCCCCTATAAAGGAGGCAGAGCCCAACCCCACTCCTTAAGTGTGGGCTGGGTACAGTGGTTTCTCTCCAAGAGGACTGGCTACCAGGGAGAGGGGATGGCCCGGCACAACGGAGACACGACCCTGTCCAGGTAAGCCACATAGCCATGTGGTCAGCCATGACGACAGACTGTACCTTTGCCATGATGTGATAAGAATGGCATTTTATGATCTTCCTTCCCCAACACCGTAAGTCTAAAGCCCCAGTCATCACAGAATGATATCACAATGGGAAATTCTAAATACACCTGACCAGTCCTCCTCAAAACTGTCAAAATAATCAAAAACAAGGAAGGACGGAGAAAATGTCCTAGCCAAGAGGAGCCTAAGGAGACGTAACTAATGTGGTATCGGATCCATAAGAAAGAAGGACATTAGGGGAAAATTAAGGAAATCTGTATGGATTTTGTATCAATATTGGCTCATTAGTTGTGACAAATACACAAATGTTATCACAAGAGAAAATTAAATGGGGGGAGGAAGAGGTATATGAATCCGTAAAACAATCTTCCAGTTCTTCTACAAATCTAAAACTGTTTTTAAAAAATGTCTACTTTAAAAATGAAAAGGGAATTCTCTGGTGGTTAGGACTTAGTACTTTCACTGCCATGGGCGCAGGTTTGGTCCCTGGTTGGGGAACTAAGATCCTGCAAGCCTCGTGGTATGGCCAACATAAAAATAAATTTTTAAAAAAGTGGAAAAAAAAAAGAAAAGACTGTGAAGAAAAAATCTGATAAATATAAACATGTTAATTCTAACAGAAACATATTGATTCTATCATTCTTTGGTGTGTTCTGAAAATTTAAAAACCCAGAAAATAAAAAAATAAACCTTTCTTTGCTACAGTAGCAGTAATATTTAAAACATTTTTTTTAAAAGCAAAATGACTTCAAAATATCACATTAAAAGTAATTATAACCATGCTGGCCTCCTACATGGGAGGTAAAAAATTTTCACTAGCAAGAAAAATCAACTTTGTTATGGGTCTTGCCAATCTTGCTTGGCTGAATTACTATTTCAAATTAAGAGCTACAGCCCAATCAGACCACAGGGAAGGCTCACAGTACAGTATACATGGGTGTGTTTCTAAAAGGACATAAATAGTACAACAAAAAGTACTCCTGGGAAATCAGACTCGCTTTCCAAGTTATCTATCCTATAAATCTTATAGATGAGGGTCAAATCTGATTCAGATACAGAAAAGTGGGTATTATACACTTTCTCATCTTCTTTTGAATCCTGGTATATCACAGAAAAAATGGTGAAGAAAAAATGCAGACTTTGGAGTCAGACATGGATGGGTTGTAAGTCAAAGTCTGCCCCTTTCTAACATGTGTCATCTTGAATAATTTCCTGGGACACAGGAAAGTGGCTCAGAATATTTTATTCCATGTGCAAAACGGATATGGCATGTACCTCACAGGATTATTAAACATGAGAAGAATCAAGATTATGCTGCAAAGACACCTAGAACAGAGTCCAGTATAACCGGCGCTCCAGAAATGTCATTCCTTGCCTGTTCTTCTCTGACTATAGTTCAAAAGAGTAAACACAGTAACTGTTATCCTTGTTCATAAAAGGATCATACTACAATTTTATGTTACAGTCATTATATACTTCTGAAAATGCCAGAAGTATTACACAGTAATCAACATAAAAACCCTAAATGTTTTAACTTGGTGACAGATGGACAGCAAATTACTGTCTACAGTAAATGCAACTCTTTCCAAAATATTGCAGAAACATTTTGGAGAAGTCGATCCTTGAAGTCATGCTTTGGACCCATTTACACAAAGAATGTTAAGTTTAGTACTTCCTAACTTTATGCACTAAACAAGGAAAGAAATGAAAGATAACTTCTGAAATGTGCTGTATTTGGTCACCAATGGGCACCCATTACACACCCTATTTATGCTTATACCATCAAGATGGAGAGATCTCCCAGTGCCTAGATGGCACAGCCACACCACCTGACCCTCCCAGAGCTGGTAAGAAAAGCAGACTCACAGCACCCCACTCCCAAGACCTCCCAAAGCAGAATGTGCACCTTAACAAGATCCCCAAGTGATCTACAAATCCTTATAAAGTTTAGGAAGCCCTGCCCAAAGTCTGAGATATGTTAACGGCTGGGCCTTAGAATCAAATCATTCCTAAATTATTTGCACCAAAGGAAAAGCACCCAAGAGGAATAAGAAGGGCAGAGTCAAAAGTCTCCCAGAACAAACCCAACACTCTCTAAAGAAAGACAACAAAACTCTTACTCAACAACATATCCACCATGTCTACTACATAATCAAAAATAACTAAACATGCAAAGAGGCAGGAAAATATGACCCATCACTGGGAACGATATATTTTTAAAAAACGAACAAAAAGACTGCAAACACAGAGATGACAAAGATGTTGGAATTAGCCTTCAAAAGGAGAGCAGGAAAGCAACAAAGAGAGAGGAAAAAAAGAAGTAAAGGCAGAAGGGACAAAGAGGAAACAAATGGCAAGAAAGCAACCTAAGTCTAACTGTATCAACATCCATGTAAATAAACTAGATCCTCCGCTTAAGACAAAGACTGCCAGAATGAATTAAAACCAAGTTTTGACTACATGTTCTTTACACAAGACACACTTCAAAGGCATGGACAAAAGGGTAAAGAAGACATCCTTTGCAGATGTTAGTAAGAATCAGAGTAGCTGTGTTAACGAGACAAAATAGAAATAAAGAGAAACATTGAGAATGATACAAAACTCAACTCATCCAGAAGACATAATAATCCAAAATGTATATTAACTTAAATCAGTAAAGATGTAGCTGACTTGAACACAATCAACTTACTCTAACTGACATTTACAAATGCTACACCCTACAACTGCATATTCTTTTCAAGCATATGCAGAACATTCATCAAGACAGATCATATGCTGGGCCATAGAACAAGCCTCAGGAGATTTCAAAGGACAAAAACTATATACAGCACATTCTCTGACCACAATGGAATAAAAAATCAGTAACAAAATAGTATCTGCAAAAATCTCAAATATTTGAAAATTAAGCAACACACTTCTACATAAAAAATATGAGTCGAAGATCACAAGTAAAATATTAACATAAACTAAATGATAAAACTCTATCAAAATTTATCAAATGCAGTGTAAAGCAAATTTAGAAAGAAATTTATTACTCAAACGTTAATAATGAAAGGTCTAAAATCAAGTATCTAAGCACTTACCCCAAGATGTTACAAAGAGCAAAAAAAGTCCAAAGCAGAAGAAAAAAAATAAAGAGAATCAATGATATAGAAAATGAGAATACTGACAAGTCAAAAGTTGGCTAAGAATACCAATCAAGTTGACAAACTCCTCTCCAGACTCATCAGGAGAAAATGAGAGAAACATAAAACTACAAATATCAGACTGAAAGAGGGGACACTGGACATTATTACAGATTCTATAGCCATTAAAAGGAAATTAGGGGAATATTATGAATACTTCGGAGAAGGCAATGGCACCCCACTCTAGCACTCTTGCCTGGAAAATCCCATGGATGGAGGAGCCCTGATAGGCTGCAGTCCATGGGGTCGCGAAGAGTCTGACATGACTGAGCGACTTCCCTTTCACTTTTCACTTTCATGCATGGAGAAGGAAATGGCAACACACTCCAGTATTCTTGCCTGGAGAATCCCAGGGACGGGGGAGCCTGGTGGGCTGCCGTCTATGGGGTCGCACACGACTGAAGTAACTTAGCAGCATGAATATTTCACTGCTAAATAAATTTAAGACCTGAGATGAAATGGATAAATTCCTTGAAAAAAACAAGACAAAATTAACACAAGAAGAAATGAAAAAATGGAATAATCTGTACCTATTAAATTAATCAAATCATAATTTGAAATCTTCTCACAAGGAAAACTCCAGACCCAGATGGTCTCACTGGTGAATTTTTTAAATATTTAAAGAAACAATACTAACCTCTCATAGAAAGAAGAGAGAACAAAAGAGCATCGCCTTGATACCAAAGCAAATCAGGAGATACTGTAAGAAAATTAGAGTCATATCCCTCATGAATATAGAAGCATAAATCCTAAGATAATATTTTAATAAATAAGATCCAGCAGTCCATAAAATGGATAACATATCACAATCGAGGGAGGTTATCCCAGGAATGTAAGGTTGGTTCAATATTCAGAAAGATGCACTTTACCACATTAACAGAATAAAGAAAACCCCCCCCCCATCCTCTCAACAGATGCAGGAAAATACTTGAAGTTCAACAATCATCTATGATAAAAAGGCTCAGCAACACCCCAATGAAGGGGATCTTTAAAAGCCTACCACTAACACCATACTTAATGGAAGACTGTTTTCCTCCACAGATAAAGAATAAGACAGGGGGTGCGTGCTCTCAACACTTTCATTAAACACTGTACTGACAGTCTCAGGCAGAGCAGTGAAGCCAAAAAGATAAAAAGCACACCAATCAGAAAAGAAGAAGTAAAATTCTTTATTTTACAAAGACAACATGACCTAGAAAATTCTAAGGCATCTATCACATAAGTAGAGCTAACAAGTAAGTCAAGAAAAGTTACAGGATATAATGTTAATAAAGAAAAATCAATTCTATTTCTCTATATTAGCAACAAACAAGTGAAACAATCTAGACAAAATCTAGACATCAAACAAATGAAAATGAGAAATTAAACAATTTGTTTTTAATACTTACTATAAAGCTAAAGGCATAAACAGACCAGGGCTTCCTTGGTGGCTCAGTGGTAAAGAACCGACCTGCCAATGCAGGAGATAAGGATTTGATCCCTGACCCAGGAAGATCCCACATGCTATGGAGCAACTAAGCCCACGTGCCATAACTACTGAGCCCATGTGCTGCAGGTACTGAGGCCCACAAGTCCAAGAGCCCATGTTCCGCAACAGCAGAAGCGACTACAGTGAGAGGCCCCCACACTGCAACTAGAGAGTAGCCCCTTTTTGTCGCAACTAGAGAAAACACGTAGCCACAAAGACCCAGCGCAGCCATAAATAAATAAATAAGCTATACATATATATAAACAGATCAGTGGAACAGACTAGAAGAGGGGTGGCAGACTTTCTGTAACAGTCATTAGTAAATAGTTTAGTCTCAGCAGGTAACCAATGGTTTCCATCCCTCATTCTTCTCTTTAGTTGTTTGTTTTTTAATCCATGCTTTAGAAATATAAAAACCATACAAATTTGCTGACTCCTGGACTAGAGTCCAGAAACAGACCCCTCCTTATCCAGTCAATTCCACCCCTAGTTATTTAACCAAGAGAAATGAAAACTTATATGTCCACAAAAAAATTATACAAAAGCGTTCACAGAAGCTTTATTCTTAACAGCTTCAAACTGGAAACCACCACAATGTCCATGAATAGGAAACTAGATAAGCAGTCATGGTATATTCACACAGTGGCACACTAACAGTAAAAAGAACTATTGAATTCAGGCAACAACATGGATGAATCTCAAAAACACTCTGAGCTAAAAAGAAGCCTCACCAAAAACAAACCCCACACTACCGAATTCCATTTATACGAAGTCTGAGAACAGGTAAAACATCCATGGTGAAAGAAATGGGTGGCAAGAACAGGAAAAGGGAGGAATACCAAGGGACTTGTTGGCTAATGATTCGCCCTGTACTGGGACAGGCATACGGATAACATCGACGTGAGTCTTGACAAATCAAACTGTAACGCTTCAGATCTTGTGCATTTCACTCTATGCAAATTATACTTTTAAAAATAATAAAACAGTAAGTATTTTTAAAATTAATACATGTAGGTCTCTAACCCCAGATCCTAATTGTTGACCTCTAGCTAGAAAGTAATAAGGTTGATTGGTCTTTCTTATAAGTATGCTCTTCCAAGTAGTCACCCTAGAGACCTATCAAATCACTCAATGTTGCTATTTTGCAAAACATTCAGTTTGTGCTACAGAAAATAATGTTATGAAGTTAACTGAAAAAAAAGAAAGCTAACTCCAACTTCGATTTTAAAAAGTGTAAGTAATTATGGACAAAAGACTGCTAGGGAAAACATCAAAAAGTTAATACCAATTATGAAGTGGGTGATAGGATTATTGGCAGTGTTTTCTTCTCTAGACCTACAATTTTTGTTCAATCAACTATTTTTTTAATTAAAAAAATAATTCTCTGAGAACAGCAGAAAAGCAGTCTCCTCACTTCAAACGTTAATTATCTCAAATCCTTTAGGTAAGAAAGCATCTGGCCAGCTAACTAACCCAGTCTTCTCTGCAAGTTTTCAGTAAACCCAGACACCAAGAACTATACATACCCCAACTCATTTAATCAGTGTAACAACTCTATGAGATAGATATTACTATCCTCTTTTAATCTACACAATTCTCAAAGGCAGGTATTACTATTATGCTCATTTAAAGACAAACAATTAAGAACCAGAGTGATTACATGATTTTCCCACGGCTAATAATTAGTGACGCAGCAAGTCCAGATTCCAACCTCTGCTCGCAAGCACTCAGCTGCACTCCGTGTGGGGAGGCAGCCTGGACCACCACTGAAGATGAAGGTGAGACAACAGCGAGGGCAGGAACAGCAGCAGGCCAGGACTCTCTGCAAAGCCATAACCAACACATATACCATCTCATTTAAAAGTTTTCATAAGTAAATTCATGCATACGTATCATGGGAAGTTCAGCATATCCTGACTCACATATTCTCCGTCAAAGTCATGATAAGTTGGCTGAACCAGTAGAAGACTGCTGAACATTTTTACCAAAACCTGTGCCTACAACAGCTCTATAATCATACCAAAGTTCACTCGAGTATTTCTAAGTTTTCAGTCCCTTTGTTCTATAAACTCACCATTTACTTCCACTGTAATCTTTTTTAAGAAGGCCAAATTAGGATTTACTTAACAAAAAATGTTCTGATTTGCTACCAAGGATCAGATGCTGCTGCTGCTGCCAAGACGCTTCAGTCGTGTCTGACTCTGCGTGACCCCAGAGACGGCAGCCCACCAGACTCCCCCGTCCCTGGGATTCTCCAGGCAAGAACACTGGAGTGGGTTGCCATTTCCTTCTCCAATGCATGAAAGTGAAGAGTGAACGTGAAGTCGCTCAGTCATGTTCGACTCTTAGCGACCCCATGGACTGCAGCCTACCAGGCTCCTCCGTCCATGGGATTTTCCAGGCAAGAGTACTGGAGTGGGGTGCCATTGCCTTTTCCAAGGATCAGATGAGATGACATTAAAAAGAAATGACATAAAAAAAGAGAAAAGCATCACACAAATGTACAGGATTATTTTTCTTGCTTCTAAATGTCAGAAATTTTCAATCATCATTCCAAATAGAAAAGGTAGGTTACTCATTCCCGATAACCAATTTGGCTCCACTCCTCCCTTAGTGACAACATTCTGCTAATCCATTCCTTCAGTAGTTCTCTATCAGCAGTGCACTCCCCTATCAGCACCAACTACAGTCACCTGGGAGCTGGCCCCACCCCAAACCTACTGAAGAAGGAACTCTGGGGAGCCCCAGCACGGTGGGTTAGCAAGCCTGAAGTGACTGTGCTGGATGCCAAGTGTGAGAACCACCATTTTATCCTATCTAACCAAAATGCTGGCTGACTGACCAGGGGCTCTAGATCTAAATCAAAACCTTCACCTATAGGACAGCTCTAAGGAAAGCCAGGCCCCTGTTTTCTGATTACTTTCTAAAATAAGACTAATATTCCAAAAACCTTATCAAAAACAAGTCCTAATCTAACTCTTTGTGAAGAGGGCTTACCATACAAACTATCTTGATCCCTTATTTCTTATGCATTACTTATAAGAAAGGACTGAACAGATTTCTGAGGCTGCAAAAGCACTTAACAGCCTTGGAACTGGACAGACTCTGGACCCCTTGCCCAGATACTCCGCAATACCTACCTCTTCCTGTCAGTGTCTGCTTCCTCTACCACCTCTCTACACGCAACACCTCCAGGCAAGAGAACTTGCGTATAGCTTCCAATCCCCACTTTATATTTTTTGCTCTCCTCCTAAAAGACAAGTTTTGATTCTCTACAGAAAAGTTGAGCATGCTACCAAAAAGGTAACATATGAGGTTTCCTACTGTTGAAACAGAGGCACACAGAGTGGAGGGAGCAGAGAGGTGCTGAGTAACTCCCCATGATCACCCAGCACAGCCAGGATAGGATCCCACGAAGCCTGCCTGATAGCAATAGTAAAAGTCACCCGTGTCTGACTCTTGGTACCCCTAATGGGACTATACAGTCCATGGAATTCTCCAGGCCCGAATACTGGAGTGGGTAGTCTTTACCTTCTCCAGGGGAAGGCTGGAGATCGAACCCAGGTCTCCTGCATTGCAGGTGGATTCTTTACCAGCTGAGCCACAAAGGAAGCCCTTTACGATGTCTGTGATTATTTCCACTTTCTCATTCCTAATTTGTGTGACTCTTAAACATTTAAAATAGAAAACACAAGCCATTTCAACAACATGCCAATAATGTTAACAAAGAATGATGTGATTTAAATGAAATAGTTTCTCCTCTCCATTCTGTGTGCCTCTATTTCTAATATGTAAAACGGGAATAGTATCCACTTTTTATTTTTAATGAAGAGGAGAAGTTAAATGCTTTGAGTTTTTCCTCAGAATAAAAACAAACTTAAATTTTTCTAAAACAAAAAGATATTGACTTGAGACCAAGAATCTAATGGAGTATTGTCAAAGATCTTAAGTCACCCTCTAAGCAAAAAACTTCAGGCCCACATAGCTTTTGTACAGATGAAGCTTCTCAGTTCTTCAAGGAACCGATCATTTAAATTCCTGTTTAAAGAGGAACTGTTTAAACTGTTTCAGAGAACAGATACGAACAGCTTCCAAACTCTGAACAATTTACAATAATTGATACGAAAACCTGACAAAACACACAAGAAAGAATCAGGGATCAATCTCACTGTTGATTAGTCAGAAGCAAAATTTCTCAATGAATGCTAGCCAATAGAATCCAGCAAAATATTAACTTAATTTCACAATTACAGAGGTGGTTCAACCGGACAGTAGGAAACCTGAGATAATCTGCCACATAAATAAAACAAAGAAGAAAAAAAATCACAAGGTAATAATTATAGATGTCAAGAGGGACTCTGATAAAATCCAACTTCCAACAAATGAGGAATAGATTATGTCCCAATTTAAAAAGGCTGAAAACCAAAGCTCACGTTACACTTAATAACACCAAATACATCTCTATTTAAATCAGAGATAAGACAGGGATGCCCAAGAGCATAAACATTGGTAGAAATACTGCCAAGGAGAAGACAAAAGTACCAATAATGCAAAAGGTAACTGTCTACCAGGAAAAACCTAACAGAATCACCTGAATAAGTATTAGAACAAGAGAATTCCATCAAGTGGCCAGATTACTGAAGTGACATATATATGCTAACATCTTTTCTATATCAAAACAACAGTCAATTAGGTAATGAAATAGAACTCATGTCCAAAAGCAAGCATAAACCCATGAATACATCCAGAAACTAACTTGGGGGCGGGGGGGGGGGGGCGTGTATTACTTATATAAAAAAAACTATAGTATNGGGCTCAGCAACCAAGCTGGGATCAAGGTCATGGTGTGTGGTTGGGATCAGTGTTTGAAGTCCTGGCCTCAAATCTGGATCTGGAGTCCTGTAGGGGGTCAGCGTCGGGGGCAGGGGGGGCGGGGGGGGGGGGGGGGGGGGGGGGGGGGGGGGGCGTGTATTACTTATATAAAGAAAACTATAGTATGCTTCTGAGCAACATAAGACTCATAAAAAGACATGAAAAACAAAGCTTTCATGAACAGGGTAAGACAATTCAGAAAAAAGACAGATTAGTAACACTAAATAAATGCACTGGACTAACTAATTTGGAAAAATGTATACAAAGCTAGATTTCTATTAACATAGAAACTCAAGCCAAAATGAAATCTGGGTTAAAGATCCAAGGTTTAAGGGGAAAAAATATGTAATACTCCACTTTGGAATAGAAAAGCATTTCCAAACATGACATAAAACCCAAAGACATAAGGGAAAACAGGGATAAATTTGTTTCTATAAAAACTGAAAACATCTATTTGGTAAAAACTCAGAACTATGTGGACATTCTGGCAAGTAAAAAAGGGGAAACACTTTCCCTCATTAAAAGACTTTAGCTTTTAAAAAAATTATAATACTTTCAGGAAAAAAAAATGAGTCACTTCATATTTTTAGGGCTTCTCTGATAGCTCAGTTGGTAAACAATCCACCTGCAATGCAGGAGACCCAGGTTCCATTCCTGGATCGGGAAGATCTACTGGAGAATGGATACCTTACCCACTCCAGTGTTCTTGGGCTTCCCTGGTGGCTCAGCTGGTAAAGAATCTGACTGCAATGTAGGAGACCCAGGTTCAATCCCTGGGTTGGGAAGACCGTTTGGAGAGGAGGGAAAGGCATCCACTCTAGTATTCTGGCCTAGAGAATTCCACGAACTGTATAGGCCATGGGGTCTCAAAAAGCTGAACACGACTAAGTGACTTTCACACACACACTATGCTTGATTTTGCTTATCTCGTCTCACTTTATATGCTTTTTGCTTCTAATTTTTTGTCTTTAGGCTTTAGCTTTTAATATGCAAAAATAATAAGAGTACAAACCAACAAGAAAAAATGGGAAATAAGACAACAGAAAAACAGACAAGAGAATATGAGCAACAGCAAAATAGAAAGGCCCATGAATTTATGACAAGACATTGTGCCTAAGAGAATGGCAAATCAGTATATTAAAAAAAAAAGGCATCAATGTTGGTGAGAATTTGAGGCACAGGGACTTATCTGCTGTTGGTTAGGGGGTAATCTGCATGTTTTTGGAGAGGATCTGTGCTTAAATATCTATGCTTATAAAAAATGTCAATATCCTTTAATCCAGAAATTTCACCCCCCAAATCTCTCCAGCAGATATATCCAGCTATACAAAGATACATACACAAATCAAAAATCAAACGTATAGCATCAAAACATACAGCTATTGGGACATACAGCCAAATCAGGGGCTACTCTCCTGCCATATCTCATGAGAAGAACTGAGAGCTCCATCTAACAGGTGACAACTTCTAATCTGCACTGCTGAAGGGCGGAAAGGACGTGTGCACACACATGTATGTGATGGGGCACAGGGGAGAGGAGAGGTTATGCAAGTCTCACACACACACACACACGTGTTTAGAAGTCACACACACACACACACACACCCCGTCTCTGTGCCTGTATATATACAGACCATCTCTGGCAGGACAGATAAGAAACAGCAGCTGCCTTTGGTCACTCACACACACACACACACACACACACACACACACACACGTCTCTGTGCCTGTATATATACAGATACAGACACAGACACACACACACACACAACGTCTCTGTGCCTGTATATGTACAGATCATCTCTGGCAGGACAGATAAGAAATAGTAGCTGCCTTTGGTGAGAGAATTTGGAAGAACCAAAGGTCAAAAATTAAGGGAGATTAACTTTTCAGTTTTTATCCTTAATGCTGATTTTTTAAAAATTTGACTTAGTTGTTAAACCATATGCATGATTACTTCCTAAAAACAAAACTGTTAACAAAGTCTTTGACCCAATAACTTCACTTTTCAGAATATACCTCACAATGCATGTGGGTATGCCCACACGAGGACAGTCGCAGCGGCACTGCCTGTACTAATGGGATGTCAGGAAGAATCCAAATGCTCCTCATCAGGGTACACGAACTATGGTGTATAATAAAATACACCACCCATGGAGAAGGAAACGGCAACCCACTCCAGTATTCATGCCTGGAAAATCCCATGGACCGAGGAGCCTGGTGGGCTACAATCCATGGGCTCGCAAAGAGTTGGACACGACTGAGCGATTTCTGTGTGTATGCAGCACAATACTTGTTGAGTCAATGGGTACTGGGGCTTATCTGATCTACAAAATAATTCTTATCATTTTGGGACTATGGGACCATGTAAATGTCATACATTCTTACAAAATAAAATTAAGTGAAAAATTTAAAAAAAAATACACCACCTTGCTATTAGTAGGAAAACAAGAAAAATCTGTGCCCACTGGTTAACTAAAACAGCAAGGTGCTCATCTCATGTGGTCTGGTTCCATTTCGTATATTAAAAAAGGACCTGTAATGTATCTGTACAGAAGCAGTTACCTGTAAGCAGAAGAGGGGCTGCTCTTTTTACTATTTACATTATTTTATAAGAAATCTGCATATCCTTCATACCAATAACTTTTTTAAACAAAATTACCTTTTAAAAAGTTTTTTTCCCTCTGTGCATCTAGAATCTCATCCAGCTTAAAATGAATGCATCTCTAACTCCCACTATTTGCCCACCGCTGTTAGTTCTTCTGGCCCAGCCAAAGGCCACGACAACTTTCAACCACCTCCCACCCCTTCTTCACCATCGGCTTCTTCGGGATGGGAGACGGCTGTGCCACGACAGTCATGTGGCTTACCGTCCTCACACTGAACACTCGCTGCTGTATAGAGACATATCACAGTGTACGAAAGAATGAAAATGCTGGGCAGACAGAGGAACAGGGAGCAAGGGAGACATGATCGGCAATGCCCAGACTGCAGGAAACTCCCAGAACAAACAACAAGCAAAACAACCAGATGTGTCAACAAATAAACTGTAAGAATTCTAGAGATTAACAGGTTCTTAAAAGCCATAGAAACTGAATAAAAGATAGGTTATTCAATTTGGGGGAAGGGGACTCTAATAATAAATCACGACACATGCAACCACTGGAAAATTGAGTATCTAGTGGACATTGATGACCAAGGAAATCACTTATGTACATGTAACAGTGTACTCTGCCCAGGTATGCCAAGTCCAACTTTTAGGAGTACATGAGCACACACCAGTCAGTGGCTCTCCAAATGCGGTCAAGGGACTCAGGTCCTTTCAGGGGTCAATACTATTTTCATAAAACACTAGGACAATTATTTGCCTTTTTTGCTCTTGTCCTCTTACAAGAGGCTCTGTGACATTTGACATCACTACAATGGTTAATGAACATTTGTCTTTTAAAATTCTCTTTTAGTATCTAATGTGGCAAATATGGTTAGATAATCCACATTTTAAAGAAAACTCCTCTATAATTTCTAAGATTACTTATGAGCCCTGTTTATTTTTGTGTGTGACTTAAATTCTCCAAAATACCTTCTCATAATTGGGCATGTGGAGCAGAATGACCAGTGAATCAGGAAGGAACAAACATCAAACCTACCCATGAAGCCTAAACCCAAAGAAATCTCTTCTCAATTCAACTCTAAAACGTGCATGCACACACAGACTCCTCTTCAAACACCAGGGACAACAAAAATTTGAGTTCAAAAATTTGTTATTTTCCCTTAATAACACTTCAAAAGAGATAAATGAAATTTGAATGCCTAGAATGACTTCACTTACTTCTTCAGTTAGAAACAACTCCCCTTAGCCAAGCCAGGCACACGGTTCACCCAGTGCTGGCATCAACCTTAGGGGGAAACTGCTCGACCTGACCTCTCCCTCTCCCTTATCTGGGACTCATCAAATTCAAACAGTTCTGCTGTTCTGGAATCTGCTGCACCAAACACCACCTAACACAGGGGCATTGGGGGCAGCAGCTGGCCTCCTCAGCGCATCCCAGGGGTCGGCGTCTAGTGGGTCAGCCGTGCTCTGTCCCTTGAAAGTATCAGTCGCTCAGTCATGTCAGACTCTTTGCGACCCCGTGGACTGTAGCCCACCAGGCTCCTCTGTCCACAGGATTCTCCAGGGAAGAATACTGCAGTGAGTTGCCATTTCCTCCTTCAGGGGATCTTCCCTACCCAGGGACTGAACCCAGGTCTCCTACATTGCACGCGGAATCTTTACCGTCTAAGCCACTAAGGCAGCCCGCATCCTCTGTCCCTTGTCCGCTCTCATTTTCCAGTGGTCTCTCTCCACCTTGGCATCTGCCTTCCCTGTTCTCCACGTTCAGTTCCTACACTGCACACCAGCTGCAAGGCCCTTCTCAGGAGCAGAGCTCTACGCTGCACAACCATCACACCCCTCGAGTCAGCAGCTCTGAGTGCCTTACAGGCTCCAGGTGGCCTGGGAGCCCACCTGGAGAACCCTTGCTCTGAGTTTCCTCTGGGACCCGAGGCCCCACACTGGCCCTGGCTCTGCCATGCCACCTCTTCCCTGTTAAGCCCAGCAGGAGCTAACCAGCTTGGAACACAGCTTCCTCACTGGTAAAACAGAGGCTGTGGCAAAAGACACTAGGCCAGCTGGCTGTAACACAGGAAGGGCATGAAGAGGATTGCCCTGGCTGGCGGCGGGAGGCGACAGCAGAGCGCCTCTGCCGGGCCCACTGATGCCACAGAAGGCCAACTCCCGGCGAAGTTGCCTTTCAACCACGTGGTCCTATCTCCACACGTTTGTCTAAGAGGCTGAAAACTGGCCCTTGGCCCCGACTCCCCCTCCGTGTTCTCAACCATCTGACGTGCAGGCTAGCCTGCTTCTTCAACAGTTCCCACCTTAAAGACACAGCAGGGATCTGTATGCTAGGAAGAAGGACACGGAACACCAAATCCATCCCTTTCGAGAAGGAGGGGCAGGAATGTGCCCCTGGTTAGCAGGACGCTTGCAGAGCACTGACGCTCGCTTACCTTGCTCATGCCTCCGGCCTGTGCGGTGTTCAGCCCTGCGTGACTGGCCATTTGCGGTGAAACTTGGGTCAACGTCTCAGCCAGCACACTGCTCGTGGCCCCCTGCATGGCCGGAGTAGGGTATGGCATCCCAGCTCCCCTTCCTCGGCCAGCAGCCCCGAGAGATCCATTCATGACCTGCGCCTGCCCTTGCTGGGCCTGGTTCATTAAACTGTGGCCAGAGTTACTATTGAGGAGGCCTGGGTGGGTCTGGTTGAAGTTTGCGTTCATGCAGATCCCAGGTCCCGTCTGCGACGTGGCAGGGCTGCTGGTTACCAGCCCCACTTGCTTTTGTGCTTGCGGATTCAGTGCTTGGGAAGCAGGAGGAGTGGGCCCGGAGGTGCTGGCTGCCTGCTTTGGCAGGCTGGGGGCTGAAGAATCTCCCTGGTTCAGAGGGCTCTTGCCCATGGCACCCAGACTGGCCATGTTGGCACTGCTGGGCTGCCCCTGGGCCTGGCCGCCGAGGCCTTGTTGCGCGGGGCTGCTGGCACTCACATTGCCTATTCCCGGGTTGATGCTGGAGCTGCTGCCGCCTCGCAGGAGCTCGGACAGTTGTTTATGTTTGGAAGCAGCATCTGGAACGAGGTTCCCACTGTTTAAAAGGTTTAATTCTCCTCCATTGGGGATCAACTCATCGGGAAGATCATTTTCCAAGTCAAACAATGATCCAAAATCTAGAAATGAAATAGAAACAGAAATGAGAAACTAACCAACCATAATCTCTCTCCAACTGTCATATGTTACTACAAGTTTAACCTAAAGGGGCACTTAACATGGAACACTCACATGTCTTACGAGTAACGTCAAAATGATCTGAAAGTTCATTTGGGAAAATAAAACAAAAATATTTTTCAAACTCTGAAGAAGGGAAAGTTAAACAGAGATGAGACGAAGGCTATCTAAAACGATAGATTCTATCCTATATTTTAAAGCAATAAAGAGTATGGGGTAAGGCAAATACAAATTAAAGGAATACAATGGAAATTTAATGAGTTCGCTTAATTATGTTAAAATGTTTCAAGAATGTATGTGTGTAAAACAGTAACTGGGCATCAGGTTAGACCAACAGCAATTTGAGAAAATTAAAGCCAAGCCTTAAGTGAATATATATAGAAGAAGTTACTAAAAAAAAAAAAAAAAAAAAAAACTAGCCTTAACAGAAAATGAGATTCCTCAAAGTGCTAAAGCTACAGGAAATAAAGATATACACAGAAATTAAAAATAATTAAAAGTAAAAGAAAACAGGAGCTTAAAAAGTACTTGAATTATACAGAAAGGGTTAAAGTCAATCTTACATAAAGATGGAAAGCACACCTCCCAAGAATAAATGTGCAACAGATATACAAGCACGTATCACAAAGGAAGATAAAACAGTAAACAGAAGAGACCATCATTCAGTAATCAAACATGAAAATTATAGCAACTCCTTTTTTCCAGTCCCTCTCAAAGTAACACTTCTCTAATGTGGCCTATATATGTCACCCCCAGTCCTTCACTAATCACGCACTGTTCAAGTAACAACCACCTGGCCATGCGTGCAAGTGCAAAGGACAAGATGTGCAGAAACACAGTCACCATGGGATTATCTGCAACATCAAAATAAACGCAGACTATACTCAGAAGCAGAGAAGGCGACGGCATTCCACTCCAGTACTCTTGCCTGGAAAATCCCATGGATGGAGGAGCCTGGTAGGCTGCAGTCCATGGGGTTGCTAGTGTCAGACACAACCGAGCGACTTCACTTTCACTTTTCACTTTCATGCATTGGAGAAGGAAATGGCAACCCATTCCAGTGTTCTTGCTTGGAGAATCCCAGGGATGAGGGAGCCTGGTGCAGGGCTGCCGTCTATGGGGTCGCAGAGTCAGACACAACTGAAGCGACTTAGCAGCAGCAGCATACTCAGAGCAGTTTAACCTACTGGTTATCATAGCTCAAGACCCAGACGGCCAGTATCTGGGTGCCGGCTCTGCCCTCTGTTCCCCACTTACCAGTCGTGTGACCTTGGTGCCTCAGTTCCTCCTCTAGAAAAGGGGAGTGATAATGGTTCCTACACCTCTGAAGGTTTGCTGTGAGGACTATATGAATTAATACATGTTAATCACTTAAACAGTGCCTGTGGGTGCTAAGGGTTCAGAAAGTATTGGCTATTTGTGTGTGCTTCCTAAGTCGCTTCAGTCATGTCTGACTCTGTGATTCCATGGACTGTAGCCCGCCAGGCCTCTCTGTCCATGGGATTCTCCAGGCAAGAATACTGGAGTGGGTTGCTGTGCCCTCCTCCAGGGGATCTTCCTGACCCAGGAATCGAACCCACGGCTCCTGTGGCTCCGGCACTACAGGCGAATTCTTTACTGCTGAACCACCAGGGAAGCCCTCCGATATTATTATTACTATCATCCAATAATAAAGGTTTAATAAGCTGCTGCACAATAGAAACAGGAGAACATTATACATCCATTAACATATGAAGACTGTACAAATATAGGAAAATGTTTGTTATATAAAAACATGCAAATGGAAACTGTATGCAGAAAGGCACACAGAGTAAGATTAGAACTAAAGTGCGTGCATGTGGGCAGTAGCTGGAAAGTAACCTGCCAAAAATAGGTGCACGGGTAAAATGGGGGGTGATGTGTGCATGTGGCTTCTTATAAAATTTAACAAGCCACTCCCCCTGCCACCAACCACTTTTAGAAAATTGAAAACCTTTTTCTCCAAGGTGCAGACTCTTGTGACTGTCTTCCCCAACCAGCTCCTCAGCTGGCTGCCTGGGATGTTCCTTTCAGGAAGGGCAGTGCCTTCCAGTCCAAGGAGCAAAAACCACCAGACCACCTTCCCAGTGGCAAGTGACACAGTCCCAGCTATGGAAACGGAAGGCAAGTGGGCCAAGGCATTCTGGAGATGGTTTTCCTTCCCAATGCTAAGGGATGCTCAGAAGATGACCTCCCGTTCTTCACTACAGATTTCATCCCGGAACTGCAGCAACGCTCCTCAGCCAGCAAAGGAGACAGGGCTCGCGCTAAGGATGGCTGCAAGGCAAACACAAGCACCCAGGTCCATGAGGCTGTCTCTAGGCTAACACAGAGATCCTGGAACCACCCCCCACCATCTTCAGACTTCCTGTAATGAGTGAAAATGCACTCCTATCACTGAAGCCATTCCAGCTACAGTCTGAGGAAACTTGCAGCTGAAGGCACCTTGGTATCTTCATCGTGTCTACAGATGAAGTTCAAACTCCTTCGCTCTCCTTAGCACCTGCTGGGGCACCCGACCTCCCCGCCACAATACCACAAGCCAGCACCTGCCTCAGCACGCTTTCTCCTCTGCATGCACTTTCTCAGTCTAGAAAACCTCACATTCAGCCCTCCTTCACATTCAACAGTAACTACGGAGACTCCTCCTGCAAAACCACCAGTCCCTTTGCAACCTCCTGAGTTCACTATACATACATGCCTCATAAGCCACCTTGAACACGTATTTAGTTCATCCCGCCTGACTGTGAGGGACTAGACACTCCTTGCACACACATTCTGCTTTGCAGAACCTCTGACAGCAGCTGCAGACAGCATGAGTCTCGCCTTTCCTCTTGAGTACTTTACTGCGTGCCCCCTAAGAACACCCTTTACACACACACAGGACAGTTGACAATTCAGGAAACTTAGCATTGATATGGCACTTAATACTGATTGCCCTTACTCAGATCTGGCCAGCTGTCCCCAAAATGTCCTTTATCACATTTCTTTTTCCTGTTGCAAAATCCATTTCAGATAAAGAAGAAAAAAACACACTGCAAAACAATTAAAAAAAAAAAACCCATTTCAAGATCCCAACACATTTAGGTTGTCATGTCTCTGTCTTCTCCTTTATCCTAGAAATGGCCTCCAGACTTTGTCTTCCATAACTCTGAGATTTTTGAAGAGGGTAGGTCAGTTGTTCTGTGGAGTGCCCCAAGTGTGGGGTTGCTTCCTCAGGCTCAAGGACACTTAATTATGAAGCGACAGCGGGACTTCTGGATACAGAAGACAGCAAAGAGAACCACTGACCAGGGCTTCCCACAGGCGACCTCCAAGCTCCTGTGCTTCCATGTGGCTTTGGGGGTTCCATTCCACAGCTGTCATGCTATTGTGTCATCCTTAACCTGGAGACTCACTAAGGTCTCCAGACACAAAGACCACGTGAAACAGAGTAAAATAAATGAGAACAATCGTCTAATATACCTAACATTTGTATTTGTTGCCTTCCACATGTACACACATTTCTCCTGACCACTATTTTAGAAAAATCCAGTGTGTGCATATGTTTAATGCGATATTTCTTACTCCATGAACAAGAAAATGAAACTCATTTAAACAAAGACAATGGAAGCCACTTATAACAGACACCAGGTTTCCTTCTTACCTGCCAGGAGGGGATGTACTGTCAAGCACTAGAGATCAGAAGAAGGAAGTGAGCTACAAAAACTGTACATTCAAAGTTTGGAATAGCCTGCGGATGCTCCCGACTGATTCTTCCAAGAGTCCCAAAGCACTTTTCTAGGAGAGGGCGAGCAGGCCAGGACAATGGTAGGTAAATTCAGAAGAACAGATAACCACAGCAAGGTCAACATCAGGGTCCCTAGTCCAGCGTAGGAAGCGGGAGTTGGGAATGGGAATGCAGAAAGAACACTCGCAGGCAGAGAACAGGAGTTCAAATCCTGGCTGAGTCAATCAGCCCCGCGTCCCTGGGCAAGCAGCTTAATCTCTGCGTCTTAATTCCCTCAACTGTGAAACAGGGACAATGGTATCCCAGGGCTACACGCTGACAGCTGCAAAGGGGCACTTTGCCACTGACACCAGTTATCTCCACTGACACCAGTTATCTTAACGCCATCCTGCACAAAAACTTCACTTTTAAAAGTTCACCACGTGCTGCCGATCTCGAACTGATGCATTTCCTTTTCTGGTTCTGTCTTGCTCTAGTCCCAGGGCACCTGCACCTTCTGTGGCGGTGGCAGGTGCTATGTCCATGCCTCGTTTCTGGCTTTGGTTTTTATTGGTCTGCCACACTGTGTCCACTCTTTCTCATCCTGTTTCAGCACAAGCACATCTCACAGCTGTCTGGGTGCAGGAAGGGTTGACTGACTGCTGTGTCCTCAACTACCCAGTCCAAACATGTATGAACAGGCTAACAGCCACATACATGGTACAGTCTCTGTAACAGACAGAAGGGGGTGTGCAGTGCTTGTGGAAGGCATACCCCACTCACACCATCACACTTTCCTCACCATTACTCTTCCCTGTTCTCTAGTTCAAAACGAAACATGACACAAGAGAGCGAAGCAGGAGGCTGTTGCAGCACAACACAGCTGTGATTTCCACACACCCAGTGTCCCCACACACAGGTTGGGCAAACACCAGTCTGAATCATCGGAAGTTCCGAAAATTCAAGACTGAGCGCCACCACTTCCAATCCCAGGAAGTTCATGTCTCTCCACTACATCAGCACGGGATGGGCCCAGGAGAGGGCAAAGCTGAGGATGCAAGAGACTCGGGGTCAACCTGCTTTCCAGGGACACCCTCAGCAGAAGATGAGCCCCATCACACAGCCAACAGCAGACACTGTGTCCGCAGCCACAGCCGGGAACAGGGATTCTCGCCCCCTCAGGACTTTCCAGCTGCACCAAGGAACTCAAGATAGAACATACACACTTTGGGGAGTCAACCTCCACAAACGACTCTTCATTTGTGGCTGGAAGACACTGGGAGAAGGAGGGGTGCGAGGCTGAACCTCTTCCCTCTCCATCTCCACCAGGTCCAGGCTCCCCTGTGCCTCTCAGCTAAGCTGACCTGGGAAAAGCAGCTGTGGGCGCTCAGGCTCCACCACGCCCGGCGAGGCTGCAGCGCCCGTGGCAGCGGCTCAGGAAGGAGAGAGCTGAGCAGACCCAGTGCCTCGGGAGCGGGAGGGCTTCACCACGTGGAACCACAAGGGCCCTCTCCCCTCTGGACCACAGACCTCAGTCCGGGGACGTCACGCCAAACACTGACCACTCCCCATGCCGCAAGACCCATTCCAATGCATCACAACCAGAAGGCAGCGTTTCACCTTAAGGAATGATCTACTGTCAGAGGCGCTGGAAAAGGCTTTTTATTTTACAAAATCAAACACCTGGCAAGCGACTGACTCAATCTTTCCAGCCAGTAACATCTGAAAAGTTTTGTTTGAAAGCAATTGTTTAAAGTGCATCAGCTAATTAAACAAACCATCTAGAAGACACTTCTTCCCTCAGGTTTTCTGAATTCTCCTCTTTCTGTCATAATATCTTATTTTCGTTGAATTGCATTCAGAACCCCAGATCCTCCACATCAGCAGAACTGATTTTTCTCTCAAAATGTGTACAAACCAGTTTATTACACTGTACTGGCCACAAGTATGAACTCTTTCTTCCACAGTTTACAGACATAATGGGTGAATCTTAAAATCGTACTATCACCTTCTTGTTACAACTCATGAGGCTGTAAACGCCACAAACACAGGGATTAGCAGAGGAGCCGGGACAGCTAATTGCAAGCTGAAAGAGAGAGTGCAGGCCAGAGAAGAGTGCCTGAGCTATAGGTGATACACAGTATCAATGTTAATAAGTTACTTTGTCTAGCCCAAGAGGGCAAGCAGTAATTTTAACATTTATTACTATTTTCCTAAAACAGAAACAAAGAGAACAAAATTCAACAATGAATTTTCTTGAAATGTTACATTATTTTGCTCATCCTCCTCTTCACACCTTCTTCCTGCTGCCTCTCTATCTTCCAGAAAACCAGCCAAGTCTATTTCCTCTCTGGCTACATCTTGGCATCAATGATCCTCTATCCCACCTGTGATGAAAAGATTAAAAAGCATAATGGAGAAGAAGAGATGGTGGTATTGGAAATAAACTACCCAAGAGTTTAGACGCTGCTTTGTATATGTGCTTCTCTATTTCTGAGCATGAAACTCCCCTCCCAAGGGTATCTTCTCTTCCCCACTTACCCCTATTTCTCTCTGCAGCCCTTTTGCCCCATGAAAAAGGTCTGCTTTCTTTAAAATCTTTTCAGAATTCTCTAGATTCTCTTTGGCTTTATTAAATCATCTCTTAAATGCTCTCTTTCAAAAGCTGAGCATCTTTATTCATCAACCTTGGAAATTTTTACAAAAAGAATTTTCATTCCTGAGTCAAAACTGGATTAAAATAAATAAATAAAAATCACCTTGATCCAAAAAGGGCAATGCATCCTGAAAAAGCTCACATCTAAAGATGAGGAATCCACAGAATGTTAGACATTTTCACAGGGTTTTCAGTCTTAGATGACCTGGAGACCAGTCAAGGCCTCATCAGTGCATCTATTAATATACTGCTAATCAGATACCAACAACAGAGGGAGCACAGTCTGGGGTAGTGAGGAAAGTGCCCAGCCAGAGTCTCATTCAGGCCCATCTCTGTCCCTTACTCCTGCCTCCTCCCTGTGTGTGCTTCTTTAGCTCTAAGCTGGAAAGGAAAACTGTACCTGCCTCTAGGATCACTGGAGAAGGAATTAAGTCATACACTGTGTACATAGCACTTAGCCTGGCATGCAGTGAGGGCTCAGTAAATATTAGTCATTATTATTACTGTCACTGCCCCATCTTCCAAAGTTGCTATGAAGACTGAACGATACATGCACACCAAGGACCTGGCACCCTACGCCTGGTACAGAGTTCATGCCAGCAATTGTCCCTTCTGTATGGTAAAGCCCTAATAATCTGACAATTCTCCTAGATTTAATGCTCATATTGCTTCCAAAATTCTTAAAGATTATGCAAATAAATAAATGAACAACTTTCCAACAATGGGGAAATAAAAACTTTTTTAAAAAACCTAAAGGAAAAGAAAAAAAAAGCACTAATTTATTGGCATTTATGCCATTACAAATAAACTTCAGGCATTTAGTCACATTCTTAAAAGACATCTAATCTAACCCCCTCCCTTTTTTTTTTTTGGTTACAATAACTATTAGGAAATAATTAAAAGCAAATTCTTTCTAAAGTCATCTATGATTCAGGCTTCAATATTTAATGCAAATACATAAATTAGTAAAAATAAGGTTTTACTTTATTCTGAACAGTGATTTTATATTGAACAACAACAAAAAATGCCCTTCCTCAAGATCACTATCTGCCCAAGAGCCAAAGTGGGCTTGGCCAGGCGATCCCCCTCCTCCCAGGCCTTCCTCAGGGGAGCAAAGTCCCTGCTCTCAGGCATTCCTTTCAGGCAGGGATGGCCAGGTTCACCAGAGACTTGTATGAAAGGATTATAAGATAATACTGAGTGGAAGCTCTCTGTCACACTGGACCCTAAATCAGGAGAGTCCTGGACTTGCAGCCAGCCTCTGACCTCATCTGATTCCCTCAGAAGCCCCAGGGAAGGGGGAGTGCCATTTCCCAGACAGTTTAGGACAATTTATAGTTTCCTAAATGAGGTCTGTGTGCTGCCTCCTTCAGCCCTGAGGGGAGGAGAAAAGTCTTCCTGGGACAAAGGTGGGAAAGAAGGTACTGTCAGAAGGTACAGCCACCATTAGACCAACCATCAACCACCAGCAGCCCCAGAATGGGGACCAGATAGCTTGGCCTGTAGAAAGGGGCTCACTGTTCTCCAGCATTCCGGCAGAGAAGGGTAGTGCTGGCAACCCAGTTAAAAGTCCGAGAGGAGGAGGAAGTGGGGGTGGAGCGAGGATTCGGCCTCTGCAGGAGCAACCCCTAACCTCAGGTGCTAGGCCACCTCAGACTCCTGGCCACAGCGTACGTACAAGCAAGCAGCCAGCCAGAGACGGGTCCCCTGGCCCAAATGCTGAGAGCTGCAGCTGGTAGGCAGCAGTCCCATGTCAGGGGAAAGAACAGCCTTATTCTGAACTTAAAGGTGTCAGTGTACAACATATGGAAGTGTGTGTGGGCTAGGAGAGAAATGAATGCATTTAGTCTAAAAAGTACACCACCATCCAGACAATGGAATATTATTCAGTTCTAAAAAAAAAAAAAAAATGAATTATCAGGCCATGAAAAGACATGGAGGAACCTGAAAAGCATGTTACTAAATGAAAGAATACAATCTGAAAGACTACATACTACATGATCTCAACTGTCTGACATTCTGGAAAAGGCAAAACTATGGAGGCAGTAACAGTAATCAATGACTGCCAGGAGCTTGCTTTTTTTGGGGTGGAGGGGGGACAAATGAGAAGGAACACAGGGGATCTGCTGTTCAGTCACTAGATGACCCCATGCGCTGGAGCCTGCCAGGCTCCTCTGTTCATGGGAGCTCCTCCTGCACGGGATGTCATTACCGTTCCCTCTTCCTGGGGATCTTCCTGACCCAGGGATCGAACCTGCATCTCCTGCACTATGGGCAGACTCTTTACCACTAAACCACCAGGGAAGCCCAGGGGATTTTTAGGGCAGTGAAAAAACGCTGCATGATACTCTAATGATGGATACATGCCATTGCACCTTCGTCCAAACACATAGAATGTACCAAGCCAAGAGTGAACCCTAAAGTAAACTACAGACTCAGGATAATTATCATGTATCAACGAGGTTCATCAATCATACCAAGTGTACACTCTGGTAGGGGATGTGGATAATGGGAAGATTAGGCGTGGGTAGGGGGAGGGAGCATATGTAGGAAATCTCTATACAACCTTCCCCTCAGTTTTGCTCTGAAGCTGAAAGTGTGTTAAAAAATTGTCTTAAAGGGGGGGTGAAAAAGGGTATGCCATAAAATTACAGATAAATCACAAACGACCGACAGGTACAAAATGATACGGAATCACAAGCTGAAGAATAACTTGTGTATTTATCAGCTATATTAATAACATACACAAAATAGCCAGTGATGTCTATGCTGGGTTTGAGTGTGCTGCTTTTAAAGCTTTAAGGCTCCACCAACATACAAACTTGGAGGACAACTGGATGATTCACTCAAAATTACAAACACACGTTCCTTTCCATCATTAATTCCACTTTGAGGAATCTGTTCTACACAGATACATGTAGCTGAGGAGACCTATTCATTATGGCACTGAGGAGACTGGAAACATGACCATCCACCGGGGGGAACAGACTGAACCAATCACAGCTCCTCTCACACAACGGGAACCAAGCAACTGCAGAAAGGGAGAGTGGGGAAGCTCCCATGTGCGGCTGTGTACAGGTAGGCAACCATGTGGACAGGGTGCAGCTTCCAGTAAGAGGACAAAGGCAGGACGGGGCAAGGGAGCTGCAAACATGCTCTCTGCTTGAAAACCACCCCTGAGGAAAGGGCCAAGAGGACCGGGGGAGGCTCTCACTTGACAGAGTTGTGTCGGGTTTTGAACAGTGTGAGTGAACTACCTGTTTAATTAAAGAAACTGACGTTTTTAGGCAGCCCCTGGGGTGTCCAGACCCAGGCGATTAGCTTCAGCCCAGGTGATAATGCCTGGAATGCTTCCAGATGCTCCTGGTTCCACTTGGAAGTGTTTACAGTTTGAGGATGAAATCAGAAATGGGTTCAATATTACTTTAAAATATTTTTAGCATTCAAACGAGTTTGAAAGGCAGGAAAATAAAAAGTACTTTAAAGAAGGACTTTTCAAAACTACTATCTTTTCTCTAAAGAAATGTGATAATCTACATATAATGTTTTGTACCCAATGCAGTAGTAAAATATGCACTGCTGATGCTGGGAAAGTGACATTATTTCCATATACTCGAAGAAACGTTAGTTGGCCGTCAGGTCTTGCAGCTTCAAGCACATCAAGGAAGCTATCTCTAACAAAAGGATTCTGCTACAATCAGAGCTTGTGGCAAAGAAAGTGATGACTGGACACCACACTAAATAAAACACAATCATATTTTCCCATCCTTGGACAACACCTCTAAGTTAGTTTACACTCTGCTCAAATCATTCCTGCTACAGATCTAAAGGTTTTCAAGAGGGAATTCCAGTTCTCCCCATTTCACAGATTCTTCTAACCACAAATACTAAAGATGTTTTGCTGTGGGCTTGACTTACTTTTAAACTAGTTTTTAATTTAAAAACAATCTATTTATGCTTTAAAATTAAAAAAAAAATTTGGAAGAATATATAGTGAAAGTGGAGGACTCCCACACCTAGGAAAAACAATTTCCAGGGATTTCCTTCTGAAAATATTCTATGCATGCGTTAGTATATCTTTCTACCCCTAAAAAGGGTCTAATTATCATTTCTGTTCTCCATCCTATTTAACAATTCTGAAATTTATCTTCCATCTTAAATACCTATCAATTTCCCTCACCAGATGTGTGATGGCAGAGAGCTCAGCTACTCCTCTTCTGAAGGACAACTGCGCCACCGTTAAGATTTTGCAATATGTAAACTGACTAAATTAACAGAAACGTCTGGAGTGAATATGAATATTTTCAGAAGTCCTACCAAGCCAGAGACTGATTTTTACTTTATCTACTTGGTGCAGAAGTAGGCTGTGTTAAGCTACAAGTTATTTGTATGTCAACTAGTAAGGTGGTTAATAAAAACCACAGGTTTAAAGAATTTTTTCCAGAAACTGGGAAAAAAAACCATAAAACAGAACTCTGGTGTCAACCAGGGTCACATGATGTGCAACATAATGATAGCAACAAAATCTCTAATATCCTTTGAGATGAGATTAATGTTTAAAACTTTGATTCTTCGTATTTACAAAGTATAGCACAAATACAAAAATCATTCTGGGTTAAGTACAGCGCCAAAACATTTTAACATTTTAAAAAAAGGGATTTTTTAGAATGATGCCTGCTTTTCAATTATTAATACTTCTAACAGCTCTGAGATATTCATCAGTCTGAAATGCACCTAGACTGGATCAACGTACCCATGTGTCACTTTGGGAAGAAGGAGTAAGCAGAGGAAGCCTGTGCTTACATACACAGTGTATCTCCTGCATGACATACAAGAAACACTAGTTGCCTATGGGGAGGGGAACTGGTGATTCTGGAAAAAGGAGAGGAAGGCTTTTCACTAATCAGCCTTTTGTACTTTTTGGAACACTATGAATATGTCACCCAGTCAAAAGAATTAAAAAAAAAAAAAAAAAAAACACTTTTTTAACAAAAACCTCCTGTGTGTACAAAAATTTCCTAATACCTTGAATAAGAATATTACAGTTGACCCTTGAACAAGCTCTTGAACTGCACAGGCCCACTTAACACACAGATTTTTTTCCAACAGTAAAGACTACATCACTACACAGTGGTTGGTTGAATCTGAGGATGCAGAACCATGNTCCTGTGTGTACAAAAATTTCCTAATACCTTGAATAAGAATACTACAGTTGACCCTTGAACAAGCTCTTGAACTGCACAGGCCCACTTAACACACAGATTTTTTTCCAACAGTAAAGACTACATCACTACACAGTGGTTGGTTGAATCTGAGGATGCAGAACCATGTATACAGAGGACCCACGTTAGGGAGACACAGTGAAGGAATTGGTATACAGAGGCAAATTTTATATGGATTTTTGACTGCAGGGAGGGTTGGCACTCTGACACCCCACACTGTTCAAGGGTCAACTGTAGTTCTGATTCTTAGGTTGTTGTTCATAGGGTCTTTTTCCTGCTCCCACAAATACAGTTGCGGAGTGAGAAGGCAACTGTCAGCTCTCACTGCACATATGAACTTGGATGGAAAATACACCTGGAAAAAGATGACTGAGCCTCCTGGAGAACAAGTCACAGTCACTTCTTCCAATCACTCTGAATGTGATGGGTTTCTAAAACTCTGAATTGCTTTTTAAGCCCCAAATGGACAGTCTGGATTCCCTGGGCCAACACTGCAGGCTTCCCACGAGGTAACCTTGCTTTCAGGTGCCCAGCCTGACTCCCCCCAATAGTCTGTCCTGCAACAAGCTCCAGTGCCCTTCCCCTAAGGAGTTTCCCTGATCAGCCAGCCAGGAGCACCTGGCTCTTTCCCATCAAGACACTGCTTTCAGTCTGCGATTAAGACAGGCACTGGTAGGGCTGCTGGACTGCCTGACTGCAACACTACCCTCTGAGGTCCAAGAAGACGGGGCCACACTGATATAATCACAGCCAAGCAGTGTCCACACATAATAGGCACACATAGATAATGTAAATGATATAAGCATTTTGATATTTGTTGAATAAAAGAATAAAGAGGGGCACAGTTGAGACTGGAGCCCAGGCCCACCAGGGTCGAACGACACTAGCAGTCTCCCCCTCTCAGAGGCAAGGCCACACTGCCTCCAAGTGGCAATTTATTGAATGTAAAACAAAAACAAAACTGTCTCTTGCAAAAACTTTACTTGCTCAGAAGTGTGTACCTCCAGACCACCACACTTGCTATTTATGCTGTTCCCTATGCCTCGAATAGTACCTCTCGTGTCTTATTCATCCTCAGGTCTTGGTTAGCTCCTCCAGAAGGCCTATCAGGACCGTTCCGAACAGCCTCTGTCCTATGCCCCAACCAGGGCCTCCTTTCCAAGGCGCTCAGTTGCCGCTGACACAGCTGCCTTCCGCGAAGGCAGACCCTGGGCCCACCGTGTCCCCTAGATTTCCAGGGCTGACACATACTAGAATACTTTCTGCATGAGTGAAAAATCTAGAATCTAAACCAAAGTGTTTTTTTTCAAAGTGTATTTTTAAAAATGTTTTCCATCTTTAAAAGTTGGTCCCTTTAGAGGGACTTGGCCTTCAGGTATCTTAAAGAGCAGTCTCGGCAAATGAGGTAAGTAAATCTGCCTGCCAATGCAGGAGATGCGGGGTTGATCCTTAGGTCGGGAAGATCCCCTGGAGAAGGAGATGGCAACCCTTCCAGTATTCTTGCCTGGAAAATTCCATGGACAGAGGAGCCCATGGGCTACAGTCCATGGGGTCGCAAAAGAGCTGGACACAACTTAGCGACTAAACAACAAACATGACTGTGGGCTGTGCTGTCTGATGCAGCAGCCAACAGATATATGTGGTTATTAACATCTATATTAACTACAATTAAAGAAAATAAAAATGTCGTTCCTGAGTCACACTACTAACAGTCTAAGCACTCACTAGCCACACGAGTCTAGTGGACCCAGTCCTGGAGGTGTGGGTCTAGAAGGTGGCCACCAGCACTGAAAGTTCAACAGGACTTACCACCATGAGAACTCTATAGAGTTTCCAACAAAGGAAATGTCCAAAACCACTCTTACTGTTGAGAAGGAACCAGTTTTTCCTTCAACTTTCAGACTGAAAGTCATCACTGTGAGCTAAAACAATGAGTTAATCTTTCAATATGATTTTTCAGAGATTTTTAAAAGAGAAGTTCAACTGTGGGTGGGTTCTGCTCTTCAAACAAAAAACAATCCCAATAGCAGTAGAGGCACAACCAAAACGACACAGACAATCTATCAATGCTGTATGCCTCTTTTGTTATTTTCAATAAAAATTACAACTAAATAAAATGTAAAAAAGATCCAATGTAAAGATGAACACAAATTAGGGAGAAAAATTCTTTGTCCACCATGGGGCAATCTTTACTAGCAAAACCCATAAACTGCCGTACCTAAAATATGTAGGTGGTTCAGAGTTTGTAAAAACACGCCTACCAATGCAGGACACTTGGGTTCAATCCCTGGGGTGGGAAGATCCCCTGGAGGAGGAAATAGTAATCCTCTCTAGTATTCTTGCCTGGGAAATCCCATGGACAGAGAAGCCTGGTGGGCTACAGTCCATGGGGTCGCAAAGAATCAGACACAACTCGGCAACTCAACAAGAACAACAACAAAAATCTAGAATGGAAAAAATAGTAAACTCCACTGAAGTCACTTCCTATTATGGAATCTGCAGGAATAGAAAACTCCACAAAACAGCAAGCAGCTGAATCCACCCCTTTCAAGATCAGTGGTTGCTGAATCAAAGAGGAAATTAAATTTCACTGATATGTCTTTCAACCAATCAGCATGACTAAACTGGAAAGTGACTCAAAGGACGTTTTCTCCCCTAACTCTGTTCTCTAAAAAAGAAAGACCATTTGTATAGTTTCTCTGTGCTCACTTTCTTTCCCAAGTCCTAACTTAAGTCCCTGTTCTGAAACAATACTACAAAAACAGTTCCATTTAGACTTCAATTTTCCAATAAAGAACAATTTTAAACTACAAACAGACTGAGTGAAGTGTGTCATGCTCGCACCCATGTCCTGGGACTTCAACCTCAGCTCTCACTCACTCCTCCGCCGGCACGGGCGGAGGCCGCGCTGGCCATCATGCTCTACGGGAACTGGCAGTGTCGGCATCTTCTGTGTGCTCAGCGAGGACGTCCACGGATCTGGTTCTGGGTCAGACCCCTCACCTACATCAGCCCGTCCTCACCACCCAGGAGGAAAATGAATCTAGTACTTTCCCATACAATGATTCAACAGTAAGTGCCACTGCAGCTGGCTAAAAGACAGGAACCACAGGAACCGTGTGTGTGTGTGTGTGTGTGTGTGTGTGTGTGTAGGAACCGTGTGTGTGTGTGTGTCTGTGTCTGTCTGTCTGTCTCTGTGTGCGCTCATTCATGTCTGACTCTTTGCAACCCCAAGGACTGTAGCTTGCCTGGGATTTTTCCAGGCAAGAATTCTGGAGTGGGTTGCCATTTCCTACGCCAGAGGATTTTTCTGACCCAGGGATCAAACCCACGTCTGTTGCATCTCCAGCACTGGCAAGTGGATTCTCTACCACTGCACCATCTGGGAAGCCCACAGGAGCCCAATATGCAAAGCTAATCAAACTAAGAAGAAATGCAAAATTTTAGGGGGAAAGACTCTACTTTAGACATGAGATCCATCCTCCCCAACCAAGTTCTAACGTGCAGTCAGTGGTCCAAGTCACAGAGCTGAAGAGCTGGATACTGAGGTCCAGTGTCCACTGAGTGGAAGCCAAGCTCCTTCCTCCCTACCACACTGCCTGCCTTCCAGTATAAAAAGCTCTGACATTTCCTTCAACTCTGAGTCATGGTTAGAAGGTTCTACTTTTAATCAAGTGACAAACACTCAAAATATTTTAATCCAAAGGAACTGGGTCAAACTCAGTTCAGTTCAGTCACTCAGTTGTGTCCAACTCTTTGCGACCCCATGGACTGCAGCAAACCAGGCTTCCCTGTCCATCACCAACTCCCAGAGCTTGTTCAAAGTCATGTCCATCAAGTCAGTGCTGCCATCCAACCATCTCATCCTCTGTCGTCCCCTTCCCTTTCTACCTTCAATCTTTCCCAGCATCAGGGTCTTTTCTAATGAGTCAGTTCTTTGCATCAGGTGGCCAAAGAATTGGAGCTTCAGCATCAGTCCTTCCAATTAATATTCAGGACTGACTTCCTTTAGAACTGACTGGCTTGATCACCTTGCAGGGGACTCTCAAGAGTCTTCTCCGACACCACATTTTAAAAGCATCAATTCTTTGGTGCTCAGCTTTCTTTATGGTCCAAATCTCACATCCATACATGACTACTGGAAAAACCAGAGCTTTGACAATATGGATCTTTGTCGGCAAAGTAATGTCTCTGCTTTTTAATATGATGTCTAGAATGGTCATAGATTTTCTTTCAAGGACCAAGCATCTTTTAATTTCATGGCTGCAGGCACCATTTGCAGTGATTTTGGAGCCCAAGAAAATAAAGTCTCTAACTGTTTCCATCGTTTCCCCATCTGTTTGCCATGAAGTGATGGGACTGGATGCCATGATCTTGGTTTTTGGAATGGTGAATTTTAAGCCAACCTTTTCACTCTCCTCTTTCACTTTCATTGAGAAGTTCTTCAGTTCCTCTTTGCTTTCTGCCATAACGGTGGTATCATTTGCGTATCTGAGGTTATTGATGTTTCTCCCAGCAATCTTGATTCCAGCTTGTGCTTCATCCAGCCCGCCATTTCACACGCTGTACTCTGCATATAAGTTAGATAAGCAGGATGACAATATACAGCCTTGATGTACTCTGTTTCCAATTTGGAACCAGTCTGTTGTCCCATGACTGGTTCTAACTATTGCTTCTTGACCTGCATGCAGATTTCTCGGGAGGCAGGTCAGGTGGTCTAGTATTCTCATCTCTTTAAGAATTTTCCACAGTTTGTCGCGATCCACAAAGTCAAAGACTTTGGCATAGTCAAAGCAGAAGTAGATGTTTTTCTGGAACTCTCTTGCCTTTTTTATGAGCCAAAGGATGTTGGCAATTTGATCTCTGGTTCCTTTGCCTTTTCTAAGTCCAGCTTGAACATCTGGAAGTTCTCAGTTCACATATTGCTGAAGCCTAACTTGGAGAATTTTGAGCATTACTTTGCTAGTGTGAGATGAGTGCAATTGTGTGGTAGTTTGAACATTCTTTGGCATTACCTTTCTTTGGGATTGAAATGAAAACTGACCTTTTCCAGTGGCCACTGCTGAGTTTTCCAATTTGCTGGCATATTGAGTGCAGCACTTTAACAGCATCATCTTTTAGGATTGAAATAGTTCAGCTGGAATTCCATCACCTCCACTAGCTTTGTTCATAGTGACACTTCAAGTCAAGACTCACTTCACTCTGGACTCCAGGATATCTGGCTCTAGGTGAGTAATCACACCATCGTGGTTATCTGGGTCATTAAGATCTTTTTGTAGAGTTCTTCTGTGCATTCTTGCCACCCTTTCTTAATATCTTCTGCTTCTGTTAGGTCCATACCATTTCTGTCCTTTATTGCACCCATCTTTGCATGAAATGTTCTCTTGGTATCTCTAATTTTCTTGAAGGGATCTCTAGTCTTTCCCATTCTACTGTTTTCCTCTGGCTCAGATCATGAACTCCTTATTCCAAAACTCAGACTTAAGCTGAAGAAAGCAGGGAAAAACCAGTAGACCATTCTGGTACGACCTAAATCAAGTCCCTTACAATTATACAGTAGAAGTGACAAATAGATTCAAGGAATTAGATCTGATTAAAGTGCATGAAGAACTATGGACAGAGGTTAGTGACATTATACAGGAGGCAGTAATGAAGACCATCCTCAAGAAAAAGAAATGCAAAAAGGCAAAGTGGTTGTCTGAAGAGGCCTTACAAATAGCTGAGACAAGAAAAGAAGCTAAAGGCAAAGGAGAAAAGGAAAAATATACTCAACCCAAATGCAGAGTTCCAAAGAATAGCAAGGAGAGATAAGAAAGCCTCCCTTAGCAATCAATGCAAAGAAATAGGGGGTCAAACTCATATAGCCCATAATTGTCAAAGCAAACCCCAATTATTTGATATATTTCTATAGTTCCTGAGTGTTATCATGCAGTTTGTTGATAAATCCACCAAAATCCACGTTATTCAAATATGGCCCAAGCCTCACTCTACAGGCTATTATAAAGAACAGTAGCTTATTTTTCTTGTGATTTCACTGGGTATTCTAACTACAAAATCAAAACATGTCCAGGTGGTACAGTTTTGATTTTTAAAAAATTCAAAATATTTGGGGGCAGTACAAAAGGAAGCTTTTGAACTATGTAAAGATTTTACTTCACAACAGAATTCTACAACCCCGTTAAACAGCTACAACTATTATAAAACATCTACCACATAAACTAAGGCACAGGTGTATTAGAAAGACGGGCAAATTAAGAGACTGTCAAATAGCAGCAGACGGGACATCTAGAAATAGGAAAAGTCAGATTTAACCAAGTGAAAATTTCTTCAGTATTAGATTTTACTATTCTTAGAGATAGTTCAACTAAACATTCTTTTGATTAATGGAAATGAAACACGGGGGAAAATGTCACATGGGATGATATCCAAGTCTTTCTAAGGGTAAGGTTTTAAAAGACAGGAATTTGACTTTTAGACATAGAGCTCAAAAATAGCCTTAATTCCCCAAATTTAGAACAAGAAAACACCCTAAAGGCAGATTTTTCTAAATCAGCAGCAGTTATTCTGTGTATTGTCTAAGAACACGGAAAAAAAAGCCACTTTTGCTTACTTCCATGCCTCTCCTAAAGAACCAAGCCCCTCCCCCCCATCTCTGATTCACAGCTCTTCAAGTCAAAGCTCGAGCTGGGCAACCCCTGCACATGGCTCTTCCCCAGCACCCCTGTTGGCAATCACAGCCCCACAGAAAGTCGCCAGCGTCCCCAACAGGCACTGGTGCAAGTGCAGACATCCTGCATTGATGCCTTGCTGTGACATGACAATTCCTGAAAGCTAAGCCTAGATTGGACGGGGAAAGTGTGGCACCCCTCACCCCCCTACTCCCCAGTTTGTGCAGGAGTTGTGGACACCATTCCAGATCCTGAAAGACTCCCAGGTATGGGACAGTCTTCTGATGAGGGATGTGCCACTAGGGGAAGGGCTCAGGGGACATTGGGCACATGTGCTGAAAATCAAGAAAGCATGGCCAGGAGCCTGAGGGCATCTGAGAGACCAGCAGGGACAACCTGAAAGGACTTAGGTGCAGGCCATGGGCCAAGATCACACCCATAGAGATGAAATTCTCTGAGTAGCCAAAGCACTTTTCCCAGCACACAGAAAGTGTAGAAAACCAGCAGACTTCCCAGGGTGCGGGCATCAAAGAAAAGAACACCAAGGGCCTACCTCTGGTGCCACCCTCACCCGGACACCCAGCCCTGGGCTTCTGCACAAGGGGCACTCAATAAAAAGCAGGTGAATAAAGGAAGCTTCCTTCAATTGCCCATTCTGAGTTGTGTATTTGGGCACCAAATTGCATTTTTCATTCTTTTCTCAAGTTCTGTTTCTTAGTCTTCTCTTCGTCAACACAGTTCTAAGCTACTAGAAGGCATCACCCGGATCTCTGTACACTTATGGCATAAGGGGCACCTCAGATGGAAGTGTGATACACACACTAAATAAACAGATTCACACGCTGGCTGCCTAAACAGTCCGTGACATATGCTTCAAAATTAGTAAGAATTTTCAGAACATACCTCACTGCTTAAGTTTCTGCAATTTTAAAATTTCATGGCCATCGTGTTCCCATTAAAAAATAGTTGAAAATGGAGGCAAAATAATCAATAGTGCTGATGGAAGAATTCCTGGCTATATGCTGAATGTGCTCCACTACAACAGACCTGCCCACTGGTGTCCCATGTGGGCGCGTGCATGGGGCTGCTACTGCTTCCAGAACCACCAGCAAACATGGCTACAAAGCACACCCGCTTCCCCTGGTCCAGACAGTGCTGTCGCCAGGCACCTCTCACACATCATCTCACCCAGCCCCTGGGGAAGGGAATGCTCATTCTATTCCACAACTGAGGAAACTGAAGATCCTCAGAGCACCAGTCTCACATCACCTCGGAGTCACAAACTGCAGCCTCAAGACCAAACCCCGGCTGCCGGTTTCTGAAACCAGAGTTTTACTAGTTTCCTGGCATATCCGTGGACATACCACCCAGAGCCACTTTCATGTTGAAGTGGCAGCACTGAGTGAGCAGCTGTAGCAGAGACCACGTGGCCTGCGGAGCCGAAATTCTGTCCTCTGACCCTCTACAAAAAAGGTCTGTAACCCACACACTTGGGTATTGATGCTGCAGCCCCTCCAAAACTCAGAGCCCAGAGCACAGGAAGGCTGGGGAGAGTCTGCAGGCAAGAGCCTCAGCCATGACCAATTTCTCCTGAGCACAAATCTGCTCTTGAGCAACACTTCCTTATGTGTCCCTGGAATATACCGAAGAGCTGGTTTGAATGAGATAGAGAAGTGCTGTCCTCATTACGGATACACCAACAACTAACCTGGCTGAAAGCAAGCCTTCCTCATATTGAACAGCTCACAGTAAGGAACATTTCATCTTAACAAGGGAAGGAAGGCATGCTTTAGCAAAATCATTTTTAACTATTTTGTCTTCAAACACATTAAGTGAAAACACAAAGTCGGCACTTACATAGCCCCAAGTAATCACATACTTTGTCACATACGACAATGGCACAAGTCAGAAGTTGTAAAAGCACAGGCTAACAATGCAAGCATTAACTTCCGACTATAGGATTAAGCCTAAGTCCCTTTACAAGTCATTCTCAACCACGTTGGAGAATCACACAATCAAATTCAAGCATTAAGCAGGGATAATTTCCAATCTTTTGCTCTACTATGACAACTCCCCTGGTGGGATTCATACTTACCCCCACCCCAAGCAACTTCAAATGTGGCCACTGTCCTCATTCCTCTCAGTTATCCAAGAATCCCTACTTTTCTACCAACTAAAAGCTAAGCAAAGACATGAAAAGCCCTAGCCCTAGAAGTCTCTACAAAAACTCACAGCTCCTCTTTAGCTGGCACATAGTAAAGAGATGAAATAACCCAAGACTGGTCCTCAATTATTCACTGCAATAAACAGGTGAGACCGTGTAGACCCTGGATAACATCCTGCAGAGCCAGAACAGAGGGGAGGGGGCACCCCTACCCCCGGAGGGGAGCATACTCTTGCTTGTCCACTCCCCACCCCCCGCCCCCACATCCCCATAAAGCTGCTGACAAACTTTCCCCACTTGCTGGAGTTATGCTACTGAAGCTTGCCAAGTATGTAGTCTCCTGAGTTCATGATTCAAGTAAATTCTGTGTTTCTGGATGCAGATTCATAAGATGAATATATAGACTTTAAAGATCTAGGTTAGGTTTGGCTTTCACTCTTTGCATTACTTTCAGTAGATCACCTCTCTCAAGTCTGGTTTCTCACCCAGAATTGGCAGAAACAGTATTTTCCCTTCCCACCTGACAGGATGCTGTTGAGGATCAAACTGAAGTGATGGGGAGAAAAGAACTCTTGAGATGTAAACCTAAAAGGTCATCATTTTGCTGTAAAAGGCAATTTGGTTGGTAATGGTATTTACACCAAGTATCTTTAAATACAGTTATCTACTGCATTTAAAGGGATTCACAGTATACAATGTAACCACAACTGCTTAGGGACATTTACTGGAGTAGGAAATGGCAACCCACTCCAGTATTCTTGCCTAGAGAATTTATAGACAGAGGAGCGTGGCAGGTTACCGTCCATGGGGGTCACAAAGAGTTACACATGATTGAGCAACTAATACACACTAGCAACACATATATAGCACGAGATGAAATATACCTATTCAACTTTCAGAAGGCAATCCTACAAAACTTTTATAGCAGATTTGTTGAATGTATATTTGGCCTCAATAAAGCTGACCAAAAAAAAAAACCTCTACTGCTTGCCCAGGTATTTATTTCTTCCATACTGTTAAATCATGACTCTCTGCTGCTGCAAGACAGTAATACACTGTTTTAATTTGGAAATATTAAACACAAAAATTTCCAAAACACACAACAAACTATACACTGGTAACACAAAGTCCCACTGCTTATAAAGGGTGCCAAGTAAGTGAAGATGACCATTGTGAGAAAGCATCTACATCCTCAACGCAAAACAAGAAAACGCTACTTCTGGACCCTGTGCAGAAGGGCTGGACTGCAGGCAGCATCCTAGTTGGTCAGCTCCTCAGCATCATGTGTACTATGCTCGGGGCCCAGGGCCTGCCCATCAGACTCAGCTAACTGACAGGATGGCTCCACAGGCCAGTCCCCAGAGACAAGCACTGGATCATGACCGTCCGAGTCCCTCCTGCTTCTCAGGCCACCAAGGCTACCTCCTGCTCCGCCTAACCCTTCAGCTCTTCCCATTCGGGCACCCCCCCCTCAAATTTTATCACATGAGCAGGGAACACACCTTGCTCTGCCTGGCTGAACTTTATCCCAGAAACCACACACACATATCCCTCACTAAAATGAGGCTGAGTCTCTCAGAATGTTATTGTCAGGTCTCTCCCTGCTTTTTCATCTATTCAAACGCTTCCACTCTGTGTGTGTAATGTAATTCCTTTAGTCCTTTATTTGCTTTAATATATGTCCTTAAAATCTCTATTTTAGACTAGCAATTATGGGAGACAAAGTTACACCTTGTTTAACATGTTCAATGGTGATCCCTTCCATGGCCCCCACACTAATGGACCATTTCACAACAATGTGACGGTGACTAATATGCAACCAAGGGCCCAACATAAATATAATGGTGAATTTATTCTTTGGATTATTTAAACAGAGCCATTAAAAACTGATTTTTTTGTTCCACATTCACAAAAAAGCCTCCATGCCTTACAAGAGTCAAATAAGGGGAAAAAGTGGGCAAGAGTAGAAAATCCTTTCTGATAAAACTCTGTTGTGATTAGCAGCACATTAAGTATCTAACCATCCAGGAACAGAACTGCCCCAAAGGCCAATCCATTGTGCACCATCCTGGAAACAGCTGAAAGTATATAGTGCAACAAGCCTCTGTTAAAGTTTCATGTTACTAATGTGTCCCTCTTTATAAAACAAAATCTAAAATAACCTCACTTAACAATAGCAAAGATGCAAAGCCATTCAAAAGTTACCAGTTTCAGAGGACAAGCTTCAAGGCCGAACTTGTCTGGTATGATCTACATTTCATATGTTCAAAGATTTTTCACTCAAACATGTCAAGATTAATGAAGCAAAGGAGATCTATTCTGCAGTAAAATCAAAGTATTTTCATGGAGTGAAATCAGAGCGTTTAACTCTTGCATGTTTCCACATCTCTCACTTCAGATAAGCCGATTTTACAAAATTAACATCAAACTCAATTCTTTATCAGCTTTTAAATAGAGAATTATTAGTGACTTACATATCACCCACCAGACTTACTCATTCCTCTCCATTGCTTAACAAATTTATTTCAACCAGACAAGAATCTCATGACTGATTTGTTTTTTGTTTTTGATTCTCTCACTTCCACATTAAATAATAGTCTAGGAACTGTATTAAAACTGCAGCCACAAAATTCAAGTTTTGTCTCAACAGGAGAAAGAGATATTTAGACCACTAGTAGAAAAACACTAGTGGTCAGTCAAAGAAATATTTGCACAAGCTGAACAGCTGTGTCTACTGCAAATCTGAAGGCACTGCTGCAGCAATATAATTCAATTTGGACCCATTCATTATAAACTGATTTTCAGATGCTGCTACTGCAAAACCGTAGTGGAGAAATGCAAGCAGCACTCGGAATCAAATCGATGGGTAGCAGAGCACAAGTTTGTGTTTTACTGCAAAGGAGAGGTCTGAAAGAGGAAACACAGCTAGTACATAACGCTACCGTGAACCAGCCCAGAAGAACCCAGAATCATTAAACCAATAGAAAACTAAAATACTTCTCTTTAGGTAACTGATATGAGTAAGGAAGAAAGTCTCCAGACAAACTGTTTAAAAGATGTATTCAATATTCTGATTAAAAAATTTTTTAATGGTAATTCCTACATTCCTGAACATAATTTATATATATACATATATACATATATATATATGTACATTGTAGGAAAAACACAAGCTCCCCTGGAGACTGCAGCCCAGATGAATCTGCTATTTAACTTTCTTCCGAAGTTATACACGTGAAATTAACACTCCACAGCAACTTTTATGACATCTTGCTAAGAAGTTCTGGGTTGTAAAAAATGGAATGGCTTAGGTGACCAGTGACAAGAGTTTCCAAAATAGCACTAAGCATTTTCCCAGGAAGTACATTCCAAGAAACTTATAAGTCGTAACTCACGGGCTGGCTACTGTTAGTAAAGTCCCCTGGTCGCAGCCTTGTGTATATGTTACCGATTCAGAAAACACTTCGGGATTCCTTTCGGCTGCACTATTTCCTTCTCTCACTAGCCAGCGTACTCTCCGCTGTCATCCCTCCAGCCAGCCACGGTTGTGTGGACGGACACACGGCGGCAGTGGGAGGCAGACGGAATCACCACGCAGAATACACACGCTCCACTTCACTTTTCCTCCCTGGAAGTACCACTCGGTCTCCCAGCTCCGGGCGATCCAAGCGCACCGGGCACATGCCGCCCCACTCGGGCCCCATGACAGTCTTCGGACAAACTTCCCCCTCGGCGGCGGGGGTCCAGGGGAAGGGGCTGCGCGGGCCTTCGGTCCGCGGGCCCCGCACAGCCTGCCGCCGAGTTGGGGTCTCCTGGGGGCACTCACCTCCGGATGGGGCTGANATTTTTTAAAAATCCTCTAAGCTCTCTCTCAGAAATATATCCAGGACTTCCCTGGTGGTCCAGTGATTAAGAATCTGCCTGCCACTGTAGGGGATATGGGTTCGATCCCTGGTTGGGTAAGATTCCACATGCTGTGGAGCAACTAAGCCCACGTACCACAACTACTGAAGCCCAAGCACTCTACAGTCCATCCCCCACAACAAGAGAAGCCACCACAATGAAAGCCTGTGTACAACAACTATAGAGTAGCCCCTGCTGGCTGCGACTAGAGAAAGCCCACACACAGCAATGAAAACCCAGAGAAGCCAAAAATAAACAATAAACTGTTTTTAAAAGATAAAAAAAAATCAATTTAGAAGTGAGCAAAGGATCTAAATTGACAAATTTTTCAGAAAAGAGCATGTATAAATGGCCAATAAGCCAATAAGCACATAAAAGATGCTGAGCTTCATTAGCCATCAGGGAAAGGCAAATCAGCTTACAATGAGATACCACACCACACCCACTAGGATGGCTGGAATAAGACAGACAGACAATAAGTGCTGGGGAGGATGATTAGAAATTGAACCTTCATACACTGTTGATGAACATGTAAAATTATGCAGCCACTCTGAAACAGCCTGACAGTTCCTCAAAAGCTTAAACAGAGAGTTCCCCCTTGACCCACTAACTGTACTCCTAGGTATATGTGTATAATCAAGACAAATAAAAGTACATATCTATACACACGTACATAAATGCTCACAGCAGTATTATTTGTAATAGCCAAAAAGTGGAAATGTCCACCAAAAATATGTGATCTATTCATACAACATAATATTATTCAAGAATAAAAGCAATAAAGTAATAAGACATGCTACAGAGTAGATCAACTTTGAAAACAGTGTGCTAAGTGAAAGAAGCTGATCACACAGCACCATGTATTGTATGATTCAGTTTATACGAAATGTCCAGAATATGCAAATCTATAGAGACAGAAAGTAGATCAGTAGCTTTGGGGGCTGGGGATCTGGTGATTATTGGCTTGAAAAAAAAAAGTATCGGTTGCTCAGTCATGTCTGACTCTTTGCAACCGTATGGATTGTAACCATCCAGGCTCCTCTGTCCATGGAATTCTCCAGGTGAGAATACTAGAGTGGGTAGCCATTCCCTTCCTGACCCAGGGATTGGACCCAGGGATCGAACCCAGGTCTCCCACATTGCAGGTAGATTCTTTACTATCTGAATCACCAGGGAACCCCCAAGAATACTGGAGTGGGAAACCACTCCCTTCACCAGGGGATCTTTTGTGAGGGCTGGGGAATTATTGGCTTAGGGGTACAGATTTCTTCTAGGATAATGAAAATCTTCTAAAATTAATTGTAATACTAGATGCACAGTTGTGTGAATACACTAAAGGCCATTGAATTGCACATTTTAAATGAGTGAACCGTTGTGTGTGTGTGTGTTTTAAAGGATCTCTCTGTATGTTGCACTGAGAATAGAAATGGGAGTGTCGAAGGGGCAAACTTGGAAGTAAGAATTCCAGGAAGGACACTTCAGCTAGGTGGTAGTGGTCTGTCTAGCACTAACAGTGGATATGGTGAAAGTAATTGTATAGATGTATCTTGAAGGCCAACCAGGCATCCTGGTGAATTAGGAGCAGGGTGAATGAAAAAGACAGGGGTTAAAGATGACTCTCAATTTTATTCTGAGTAACTGGAGGGCCAGAGCTGCTGTTAACTGAGATGGAGAGGGCTGAAGGTGAAGCAGTTTGCGGGAGAACGTTAGGACTTGGATCTCAGCATACTCATCTAGGTTTCAGTAGATGCTTTCTCAGGTTAAAGTGATCGCTCTCCTCGTCTTTGTTTACTGAGGGTTATTCAAATGAGTGATGAATTTTATCAAACAGTTTTTCTGAATTTGAGATAAATACACATTTTCTTCTTTTATCTGTTAATGCTGTGAAACACACAAGCAGATTGTCTAACGTTAAACCTTTATTCTGGGACTGCCCTGGAGGAGGGGAGCCAGGTTCAATCCCTGGTCCAGCAAGATCCCATGTATCTCAGAGGAACTAACCCCATGCCCTGCAACTACTCAGCCCAAGCTCTAGAGCCCTCAAGCTGCAATTGCTGAAGCCCATGCACCCTAGAGCCCATGTTCCACAACAAGAGAAGCCACCACAATGAGAAACCCATGCACCACAACTACAGAATAGCTCCTACTGGCCACAACTAGAGAAAGCCTGCACATAGCATCAAAGATCCATCGCAGCCACAAATAAAAGGTTTAAAAAACCTTCATTCTATTCCCAAATAAACCTTACATGATCATAATCTGATTTTATTTGTTTCTCTGCTATTATCATATTTTTGTTGTTGTTATCATTTTTAATACATTGTTGGACTTGGTTTGTTAATATTTATTTAGGAGTTTACATTGAATCTTATAAATGAGATTGGTTAGTAATTTCTTCTATTCAAATTGTTCTTGTCTCATAGAACTATTTGAATTGCTCTCTTTCATTTTTTCTTCTTGGAATAGTTTGCTTCATAGTTGGTATGAGAATAGTTTGTATAAGATAGGATACATTCATTCCTTGAGTGTTCAGTAGAATCCACCTATGTGACAAACTTTATGTGTGTTTGTTGGTTTTGATTTTTTATGGATAGAATTTTAACGACTGAATCAAATATTAAGGTTTTAAGTTAATACACATATAAACTTATTTTTCAAAATTGCCCATTTTACCTGTTTTTTAGAATATGGGTATGAAGTTATTCAGAAAGCTCTCTTTTTTAAGAAAAAAATCTAATGTTTATTTATATTTTCTCTATTTTTTGTGTATTAATCAGTCTCACAAGAGTTTTGTCAACTTAATTTTTTTTATAAAACCAGTTTATGTTTGTTTTTTTATCTACTTGCTTGGTTCTTTGCTTTCTATTTTATTAATTCCTGCTCCATATTAAAAACTATATTAATGTAAATAATAGAGCAGCCTGCTGCTGCTCCTGCTAAGTCGCTGCAGCCGTATCCAACTCTGTGCGACCCCATAGATGGCAGTCCACCAGGCTCCCTCTCCCTAGGATTCAAAGAACACTGGAGTGGGTTGCCATTTCCTTCTCCAATGCATGAAAGTGAAAAGTGAAAGTGAAGTCGCTCAGTCGTGTCCAACTCTTCGAGACCCCATGGACTGCAGCCTACCAGGCTCCTCCGCCCATGGGATTTTCCAGGCAAGAGTACTGGAGTGGGGTGCCATTGCCTTCTCCAGTAAATGGCCTGCTGCTGCTGCTGCTGCTGCTACTGCTGCTAAGTCGCTTCAGTCGTGTCCGACTCTGTGCTACCCCATAGACAGCAGCCCACCAGGCTCCCCCGTCCCTGGGATTCTCCAGGCAAGAACATTGGAGTGGGTTGCCACTTCCTTCTCCAATGCATGAAGGTGAAAAGAGAAAGTGAAGTTGCTCAGTCATGTCTGACTCCCAGCAACCCCATGGACTGCAGCCTACCAGGCTCCTCTGTCCATGGGATTTTCCAGGCAAGAGTACTGGAGTGGGATGCCATTGCCTTCTCCGGGTAAATGGCCTAAACACCCCCCAATTAACTAAACATCCCCAATTAATGGGAAAGAAAATCATTATATTGGGTGAAAAGACAAGATAAAACTATGTGCTATCTACTGGAAATTTTAAATTTTCTTTCAAATTTCTAATTATACTTTTGTTATAAAGACAAAAATAATTAAAAATAACAGGATGGGAAAATAGCACGTAAACACTAATCAAAAGAAAAGCTAGAGTAAATATCTTATAATAACCATTATAATCCATTATAATCTTATAATGGAAAGAATATAAAAAAGGATATACATACATATATATAACAATCATTTTGCTGTATAGCAGAAACTAACACAACATTACAAATCAACTATACTTCAATAAATACATTTTCAAAAAAGAAAACCTAGAGTGACTATATTAATATCAGACAAAGTAGGTTTCAGAACCAGGGATACTACCAGGGATAAAGGAGAACATTTTACAGTGATAATGTCAATTAATTAAAAGCACATAATAAAACTAAAAGTATATGCATCTTATAGAATAGCTTCAAAACATAGGAATTCAAAAAGCTGATAGACCTGGAAAAATAGATAGAAAAATCCAGTTAGACTTGGAGACTTCAACATACTTTTGTCAGTAATTGACAGAGCAAGCAGAGGCTCAATGCAGATATAGACTTAAATACCATGGCTAACAAACTTGACTAAATTAACACTTACAGAACACTGTACCTAACAACTGTAGAACACATGCTGTTTTAAAACACCCATGAAACATTCACCCAGATAGTCCATTGGTTGTTTAGTTGGTAAGCTGTGTCTCACTCTTGTGACCTCAAGGACTGTAGCCCGCCAGGCTCCTCTGTCCAAGGGATTTTCCTGGCCAGAATCCCGGAATGGGTTGCCACTTCCTCCTTCAGAGGATCTTACCGACCCAGGGACTGAACCGGAGTCTCCTGCATTGAACCTGAGTCTCCTGCATTGGCAGGCAGGTTCTTTACCACTGAGCTACCAGGGAACGCTTCTAGCCCAAGATGGATGAGTCATGGTGGAGAGTTTTGACAAAACATGGTCCACTGGAGAAGGGAAGGAGAACCACTTCAGTATTCTTGCCTTGAGAACCCCATGAACAGTGTCAAAAGCACAGGGTAGGCATGCAGTAAATACATGTGGGATGAATGAAAGGCTGTATAAACAGAGACTGGAAGTAGGAGGGGAGCTCTCCAAGGAAAGCAGAGATGTCAAGGGAAAAAGGTTCCCAGAAAAACAAGGGGCACAGAGAAGGGCGCTACTCTGTTAGCCCCCTGGTGTCCCGCTTTCCAGGCAGACTCACCAGCTGCCTTGCCCAGAGCAGCAGCATGCCACTGATCAGCAGGCCCTGAGGATCTGGACCCAAGCCCTCTTTCGACGGCATCTTCAGCACCTCTTCAGGTTCACACTCTTCGTCCACCTCATTCCCTATGCTCTCCAGGGCTCAGGGAGCACATCTCAGGCCTGGGTATTGGTCTCCTGCCTGGGGCGGCTGCTCCACTTCCTATCCTTTGTGTTCTACTGCTGCTGCTCCTGGGGGTTGATCTCCAGCAAGTGCTGCTTCAAGCAGCTGGTGATCTCACGGCCCACGTGCTGGATGAAGATGCAGCTGTCTCCGGACACAGTGATCAGTCGTAGGTGAACTTCATGCTGGTGATGATTTCTGAATGGCCGAACATCTTGGCAATGTACTCATCCATATTCTGGGTCATAAAACTAGTTTGAAGAAGAGTAAGAGAATTTCATTCATATACAGTGTTTCCTGACCATCATTGAAATTAGAAATAAATATTGAATAAGAAAAAGATATCTGGAAAATAACCAAATGTTTGTAAATTAAGTAACATGATCTTAAATAACCTATTGCTTCAAAGAAGAAATAACAGGGACACTGGAAATACTTTGCACTGAGTGAAAACAAAATCATAACATATCAAAATGTGTGGAATGTACCTAAAATAGTGCTTAGAAAAACTTTCAGCATTAAGTACTTACATTAGAAAAGAGAAAAAAGCTCCCAAATCAATGAAATAAGTTTACAAGCTTAGAAACTGGAAACAAAAGAGAAAATTAAGACCAAAATAAGCAGAAAGAAGAAAATAAAATAAAGAGTGGAAATCAATGAAAGAAAATAGAAATGCAACTGAGAAAATCAATAACACCAAAAACTGGTTCTTTGAAAATATCAATAAAATTGATAAACTTCTAGAAAAAATTAAAATGTCCAATATCAGGAATTAAAGAGGAAAAACCAAACATAGCCTGATCGGAGGGATAATAAAAGAATATTATGAAAAACTTTATAGCAACAAGACCAGAAACTTAGAAGGAATGGACACAAATTACCAAAATTCACTCAAGGTGAAATAAATGGATTTAATTTATGAAATTTAATTTAATTTAATTTAATGTCAACGAAAAACATTAGATTTGTAGTTTAAGATCTTCCAACAAAGAACATTTCAGGTCCTGGTGGCCTTACTCATGAATTTGACAAAACATTTAAAGGAAAAAATGAATTGTCCCCAAGGTTGTCCAGAAAACAGAAGAGGAAGTCATTTCATTTTATGAGGTCTTCATTCCTCTACTCCAATATCAGGCAAGATTACCAAAAAGTTTGCAGATCAATATTAGTAATGAACATAGACACAAAAAGCAAATTTAATACATCATGACAAGTGGGGAATGCCAGGTTTAATGTGTGAAAATCAGTCATGGCAATTAACATATTAGCTGACTGTGGTGGGCCTAGAAAGAGTCCCTAAAGGGTATCACGTCAAATTCCTAGGATCTGTAATGGTGATGTTATTTAGAAGAAGGGTCTTTGCAGGTGTGATTAAGTTGTGTGTGTGTGTTAGTCCCTCAGTTGTGCCCGACTCTTTGCGACCCCATGGACTGCAATCTACCAGGTTCCTCTGTCCATGAGATTTTCCAGGCAAGGATACTGGAGTGGGCTGCCATTTCCTTCTCCAGGGGATCTTCCCAACCCAGGGATTGAACTCAGGTCTCCTGCACTGTAGGCAAATTCTTTACCGACTGAGCTACAAGGGAAGATTAAGTTAAGGAACCTGAAATGAGGAGATTAATTCTTTATTATTCGGGTAGTCCCTAAATCCAGTGACCAGTGTCTTTATCAGACAAAGGCAGAAGAGAGCTTCCCTGGTGGTCTGTGTTAGTCACTCATCGTGTCTGACTCTTCGTGGCCCCATGGATTGCAGCCCACCAGGCTCCTCTGTCTATGGAATTCTCCAGGAAGAATACTGGAGTGGGTTGCCATTTCCTCCTTCAGGAGATCTTTCCAACCCAGGGACTGAGCCCACATCTACTATGTCTTCTGCACTGGCAGGCAGATTCTTCACCATCTGAACCACAAGAAACTTCCCTGGTGGTCTAGTGGTTGAGAATTTGCCTGCCAATGAAGGGGTCATGGATTTGATCCCTGGTCCAGGAAATTCCCATATGCTGTGGAACAACTAAGCTCCGTGTGCCACAACTACTGAGCCAGTACTCTAGAGCCCAGGAGCCACAATTACTGAGCCCCCTTGCCTCCAAGTACCGAAGCCCATGCACCTACAACCTGTGTTGTGCAACGAGAGAAGCCACTGCAATGAGAAGCCTGCCCACTGTACTGAAGAGCAGCCCCTGCTCACTGCAACTAGAGAAAGTTCGAGCACAGCAATGAAGACCCAGGATAGCCAAAAAAAAGTAAATAAATAAATGAATCTTAAAAAGAAAGGCAGAGGGATATTTGAGACACATAAGAGGAGACAAAGACTTAAGGGAATTGATTGACATGGCTACAAGCCAAGGGACACCAGGGCCACCAGAAGCTGGAAGAACCAAAGAACAGAACCTTCCCGAGACCATTTGGAGGGAGTGTAGCCTTGTTGACATTTTGATTCCAGACTTGTGGTCTTCGGAGCTGTGAGAGAACAAATTTCTGTTGTTTTAAGCCCCCAAGCCTGCAGTAATATGTTATGGCAGTTCCAGGAAACTCATACATTGACTACAAAAGAAAAACCTCCTGACCATCTCTTTTGATGCAAAAAAAAATTTTTTTTACAAAATTCAATACCTAGTCATCGTCTTTTTTAAAACAAAAGAAAAAGAAGAACTCTCAGGAAACTAGAACACTGAAGTAGAAGTGGAACTTCCATGGGCTTCCCTGATGGCTCAGTGGTAAAGAATCTGTCTGCCATTCAGGAGACATGGGTTCGATCCCTGATCTGGGAAGATCCCACATGCTGCAGAGCAACTAAGCCCACAAGCCACAACTATTGAGCCTGTGCTCTTGAGACCAGGATCTGCAACTACTGGGCCCATGCACTGCAATTACTAAAGCTCTCATGCCCTAGAAATCGTGCTCTGCAACAAGAGAAACCACTGCCCACACACAACTAGAGAGTAGCCCCTGCTCACTGCAATGAGAGAAACGCCTTCGTAGCAATGAAGGCCCAGCACAGCCAAAAGTAAATAAATAAAATTATACATATAAAAAGAATAACTGAACTAGCAAATCAGTAGAAAAGCACTCCTTCAAAATAAGAAGGGATTACATATATTCGTTGAAAAAAAAAAACTTTAAAAAAAGAAGTGAAACTTCCTCAATCCCATAAAGGACAACTACAGAAAACCTACAGCTAATAGCACGTTCAGTGGTGAAAGATTGAGTTATCTCCTTCTTAGATTAGAAACAAGGCAAAGATATCCATATTCACCCATCTTATATAAGACTTAACGGAGGTCCTATCCAGCACAATAAAACATGGACGGGAAATGAAATGCAAACTTCACTTCTTAAAGAAAGAAGTAAAACTATTCAGAGATGACATAATTGCTTCTACACAGAATCCTAAGGAATCTAGAAAAAATAACAGAACTAATGTGTGAGTCTATTAAGGTTACAGGGTGTAAGGTCAATATGTAAAACTCAATAACAAAAAAAACAACCAAAAAACTCAATAGCACTAACAAAATATTGGAAATTGATATTAATGAATGATAACATTTATGTTTTAAGTTATACTACAGTAGTTAAAGCACTTATGAATAATTTGGACTTCAACTTTTTTTTTTTTTTTTTTGGCTGAGCTGGGTCTTCATTGGAGGGAGCAGGCTTAACTGCTGTGGCATGTGGGCTCTCAGCTCCCCAACCAGGGATCAGATTGGAGTCCCCTGCCCTGGAAGGAAGACTCTTAACTACTGGACCATCAGGGAAGTCCAGCAATAATATTTAAAATAGCATTAAAATATGAAATATTTAGGAATAAATTTAACAAAAACAATGTGCAAGGCCCATACCTTATAAACCACACAACATTTCTGAAAAAATTAAAAACCTAAATAAATGAGGAGAGATACTGCTATGATCTGATTGTTATCCCTCTAAAATTTACATGTTGAAATCCTAATGTGATAGTATTAGGAGATGGGGTCTTTGGAGGAGAATAGGTCATGAGGGTGGAGACCTCATAAATGGGATTAGCATCCTTATAAAAGAGACCCCAGAGAGTTCCCTCACCCCTTTCTTTATGTGAGGATACAATGAGAAGCCTGCAACTGAAAGAGGGCCCTTGCTCAACCATGCTGGCACCTTGATCTCAGACTTTGAGCCTCTAAAACTGTGAGAAATAAATTTCTGCTGCTTATAAGCCACTCAATCTGTGATTTTGTTATAGCAAACTTAATGGAATAAGACCAGTACCATGTTCAAGAGCTAGAATACTCAATATTGCTAATATGTCAATTTCCCCCCAATTGATCTATGGATTCAATGCAACCCCACCAAGATTTTTAAAAGAGAACTCACAAGCTATGTAAAAAATGTTTATAGAGGGCTTCCCTGGTGGCTCAGTGGTAAAGAATCCACCTGCCAATGGAGAAGACACAGGTTCGACCCCTGGTCCAGGAAGATCCCACATGTGCAAAGCAACTAAGCCCATGTGCCACAACTACTGAGCCTGTGCTGTAGAGCCTGAGAGTCGCAACTACTGAGCCACAGGCCAAAACTGTGAAGCCCATGTGCCCCAGAGCCCGTGCTCTGCAACAAGAGAAGCCACCACCATGAAAAGCCTGCACACTGCAACTAGTGTAATTCCTGCTTGCTGCACGAGAGAAAAGTCCATGTAGCAACAAAAGATCAGCACAGCCAAAAGTAAATAAATAAAAATTCAAAAATGTATAAGGAGGCACTCAGCGCAAGCAGCGGCGATGGCCGGGCGGGCCTGTGCACTGAGCGTGGCCGAGAGGAGCTACCCTACGTGGGAGGACAGAGACAGCGGCCGAGAGTCCCGGGCTGTGACGGCGCAGGAACAGCTGAAAGGAGCCACCCCACTTCGGAGGTCAGAGACAGCGGCCGAGAGTGCCAGGCTGCAACGGCACAGGAATAGCTGAGAGGAGCCACCCTGCGTCCGAGGTCAGGGGTGGCGGCCGGGAGGAGCCATCCTGTGCCTGAGGCCAGGGTCGGGGGCTGGGAGGAGCCACCCTACGTCTGAGGCCAGGGTCGGGGGGCTGGGAAGAGCCACTGATTGATTAGCACTCAGCATGGGTGGCTGCGACGACCAGTGCACTCAGCGTGGCCTAGAGGAGTTGCCCCACGTCCAAGGTCAGGGTCACGGACTGGGAAGATCAACTCGCATCCAAGGATAGGTGGAGCNGGATACAGGATGCTTGGGACTGATGCACGGGGATGATCCAGAGAGTTGATATGGGGTGGGAGGTGGGGGAGGAATTCAAGATTGGGAACTCATGTACACCTGAGATGGAAAAAAATAAAAAATTAAAAAAAAATGTATAAGGAAAACTGAGGGGAACTAGCAGCACGAAAATGTCACTCTGGCCACTGCTGTGTAGAAGGGATGGGAATGACAAGAGGAGAAGTAGGAAGGCCAATTAGGAGACACTTGCTGAGAACCTGGGCTAGAGACTGTGGCAACAGTGAAAATGAAGATGGAGAAAATGGGCAGTGTTGAGAGAGGGTTAGGAGATAAATACCAAGAAATTTTGGAGATCAAGCATGAAGGTAGGGGGACCAAGAACAGTTTCCAGGACTTCCCTGGTGGTCCAGTGGTGAAGAATGCACCCGCCAATGCAGGGGACACAGATGTGACCTCTGGTGGGGGAAGATTCCACATGCTGTGGGTCAGCTAAGCCTGTGCACCACAACTACTAAAACCCACTCACCACGACAAAGAGTAGCCCTGGCTCATTGCAATTAGAGAAGGCCTGCACTCAACGAAGACCTAGCGCAGCCAAAAAAATATTAATTAATTTAAAAAAAAAAAGAATGGTTTCCAGATCTCTCATTTGGGAAAATGAGTGAATAATGAAGGCATTCATTGTGAAACGGAACCCAAGAAAACTAGTTTTAAGACATGAAATAATGATGTCCTCTAAGGGCATGATAGGTTAAAGGATCCGCTGACATAAATAAAAGGACGCATTCATTAAGAGACACTTTGGACCAGAGGTTCACATTCAGGAGCACATTCAGCAGAGACGGCCACTGAAGACACAAGTGGATACAACACCCGGGAGGTACAGAGAGCAGGAACAGGGAATCCAAGGTGTCCAAGGACGTGTTCTAAGCATGTGGAGAATGAGCTTAATCGGGAGAAAGTATTAGGAGAAACTAGTTTGGGAGTTACTGCTTTAGTCTTCTTGCAATGGTAGCTTAAGATTCAGGCAAAGGAAGTGGAGACACTTGGACTGATTCCAGTGATATTTAGGACTTCTACTCAGGTATGGGCAAGGAGCTCCTATTGGATCAACCCTTCTGCAGAACACTACTTCAAATTCTGGACCAAACATTGAAAAAAGCACCTACTTAAAGGCTCTGGAAGGAAACCAAAAGCAATACTGGAGGGGCATCAACACTTGAAAGAATGGAACTGCATTAGCTACTTCTCATTTTTTATGGTTTCTAGCCTGAGGGAAGGCTGCAGTAACCACCATTCCAGATGGCTAAAATTCCAATAGAAAACATAGCTTTACTGGGCTGAAGAAACAGAGGACGATTTGTGACAAGCGTAGCTGCTGGAAAGGAAGGAGAAAAAACCTGGAAAGAACAGAAACAGAGATGGAGTGCTCCAAATTCTGTGTATAAACTGCTCAAATCTTTGACTGACTCATAAACAATGCGTGCATTGGCACCAAGTGAAGGCTAAAAGAACTGACCTGAGTTTCAGCTGCTGCCCACTATGGGGAAGACAGAATTTGCAAACAGAATCCAGCCAAGTTAAATGTTGGCTTAATAAAAACTCTGTTCAGAGGAAGATAATGGGATCCAGAGTCTCTGCAATATATCACTCACAGCTCAACATTATTAGACATACAAAAACATAGGAAAATGTGACCCACTTTCAAGAGAAAAGATAATCAATGGAGGCTGACCTCAAGACAAACAAGATGTTAGAACTAACAGACAAGGATGCTACAACAATTATTATAACTTGCACTGGACATTTAGGGCTGCTGTAACAAATACCACAGACTAGATGGTTTACCTAATGAAATTTACTTTCTCACAATTCCAGATGCTGGAAGTCCAGGATCAAGGTGCCATGGGGTTGGTTTCTCTGGCTTGCAGATAGTGGCTTCATCTTTGCTAGTCCACATAAGTCCTTTCCCCTGTCCACGCACGTACCTGATTTCTCTTTCTTTTCTCATAAGGACTCCAATCCTATGGGCTTAGCACCTAACCATTATGACTTCATTTAAACTTGTTGCTGTTCAGTCGCTAAGTCATGTTCAACTCTTTGTGACCCCATGAACTGCAGCACACCAGGCCTCCCTGTCCTTCATCATTTCCCAGAGCTTGTTCAAACTCCTGTCCATTGAGTCGGTGATGCCATCCAACCATCTTGTCATCTGTCATCCTCTTCTCCCACCTTCAATCTTTCTCAGCATGAGTCTTTTCTAATCAGTCAATTCTTCGCATCAGGTGGCCAAAGTATTGGAGTTTCAGCTTCAGCATCAGTCCTTCTAACGAATACTGGGGACTGATTTCCTTTAGGATTGACTGGTTTGACCTCTTTGCAGACCAGGGGACTCTCAAGAGTCTTCTCCAACACTACAGCTCAAAAGCACCAATTCTTCAGCATTCAGCATTCTTTATGGACCAACTCTCATATCCATACATGACTACTGGAAAAACCATAGCTTTGACTAGATGGACCTTTGTCAGCAAAGTATTGTCTCTGCTTTTTAATATGCTGTCTAGGTTGGTCATGGTTTTTCTTCCAAGGAACAAGCATCTTTTAACTTCATAGCTGAAGTCACCATCTACAGTGATTTTGGAGCCCAAGAAAATAGTCTCTTGCTGTTTCCATTGTTTCCCCATCTATTTGCCATGAAGTAATGGGACTGGATGCCAAGACCGTAGTTTTTTGAATGTTGAGTTTTAAGCCAGTTTTTTCACTCTCCTCTTTCACATTCATCAAGAGTCTCTTTAGTTCTTCACTTTTTTCCATAAAGGTGGTGTCATCTGCATATCTGAGGTTATTGATGTTTCTTCCGGCTATCTTGATTCCAGCTTGTGCTTCACCCAGCCCGGCATTTCACATGATGTACTCCACATATAAGTTAAATAAGTAGGGTGACAATATACAGCCTTGACGAACTCCTTCCCCAATTTGGAACCAGTCCATTGTTCCATGTCCAGTTCTAATTGTTGCTTCTTGACCTGCATACAGATTTCTCAGAAGGCAGGGAAGGTGGTCTGGTATTCCCATCTCTTGAAGAATTTTCCACAGTTTGTTGTAATCCGCACAGTCAAAGGCTTTAGTATAGTCAATGAAGCAGAAGTAGATGTTTTTCTGGAATTTTCTTGCCTTTTCTATGGCCCAATGGATGGTGGCAATTTGATCTCTGGTTCCTCTGCCTTTTCTAAATCCAGCTTGAATGTCTGGAAGTTCTCAGTTCACATATTGTTGAAACCTGGCTGGAGAATTTTGAGCATTACTTTGCTGGCATGTGAGATGAATGTATTTAACCTTAATTACCTCTTTAAAGGTTCTATCTCTACACACAGTCAGAGCTGGGAGTTAGAGCTATAATACACGAATTAGGGGGCACAATTCAGTCCATAAAATAATTGTTCTCAAGGACAATATGTATATAAAGATAGATAGATAGATAAACACACATTTAGAATATAGCATATCTCAGGACAGAGGACAGGTACAGAAACAGATAAAAATAACCAAATGGAAATTCTAGAAAAATATAATTTAACTAAAAATTAATTTGATGGACTTGAGAGCAGGTCAAACACTGTAGAAGAAAAGATGAGTGAACTAGAAGATAGGATAATAAAACTACCCAAACTGAAGCTCAGAGAGAAAAAACAAGCATGAAAAAAATGACTTCAGTAACTTGTGGGACAAGAATCACATGATCTAACATGAGTAATTGGGGTCTTAGGAGAGGAAAGAGAATGGACAGAAAAAATTTTTGAAGAAATAATGAATGGAATTTTCTTATATTTGATAACATACTCACGGATTCAAAAAAGTCAGGAAAACCTAAGCTGCTGCTCCTGCTGCTGTTAAGTCGATTCAGTCGTGTCCGACTCTGTGCGACCCCACAGACGGCAGCCCGCCAGGCTCCTCGTCCCTGGGATTCTCCAGGCAAGAACACTGGAGTAGGTTGCCATTTCCCTCTCCAATGCATGAAAGTGAAAAGTGAAAGTGAAGTTGCTCAGTCATGTCTGACTCTTAGCGACCCCATGGACTGCAGCCTACCAGACTCCTCCATTCACAGGATTTTCCAGGCAAGAGTGAGTGGGGTGCCATTGCCTTCTCCAAAAACCTAAGCTAGATAAGTACGAAGAAAACTACATTCAAGCACTTCCTAGTCAAACTGTTAAAAACCAAAGATAAAGAGAGAGTCTTTAAAGCAGACAAAGAAAAAGTGACACAATAGATAATAGCGCAACAAGGATCTGGAAGACACTGACTTCAGAGGCAAAGGAAGTCACAGACAGCCATGAACGGATGATACCGACTTCCCATCAGAAACAGTGGAGGCCAGGGGACAACGGAATGCCATCTTTAGATTAAGAGGGAAGAAAGGAATCTATCAACCCCCAATTCTGTACTCAGTGAAAATTCAGTGAAAAATCTTCAGAGCATATATTGCCGGCAAAACTTTGCTATGGAATTGCTAAAGGAAAGTCTTCTGACTAAGGAGTAACTGTATCCTGGAAAACTGAATTTTCAGAAAGAAATGAATGATATTGATAATGGTATATATATGTGGGGAAATAGAAGAGAATATTTTCCCTCTTAATTCTGTCAAAGCACATGTAACTATTTGAAGCAAAATTTAAAGGGTTGTGTTGATTGTGAGGTTTACAATGGGTGCAGATACAGCAAACATGAAAACTAAAGCATACAGGATGGGGGTAGGGAATAAATGGACCTGTACAGTTACAAGGTTTCTACATTTGTGGAGCAGCAGCATGGCATTAACTCTTAAGTAAACTGGGAAAAATTAAGGAGGCACAGTGCAATCCCCAGAGCATTTACTAAAGAAATACCACCCAGAGGTATCATCAAAATATTCAGTTAATACAAAAAAAAAAAAAAAAGGCAGGAAAGGAGAAATACTGGAACAAAAAGAGAAAGGGCAAACTAAAACAAATGGTAAAATGTTATACCTAAATCTAACCATTGAAATAATCACATCATATGTCAATGAACTAATAGACACTAATTAAAAGGCAAAAGTGGTCAGAGATTATCACACTAAGTGAAGTAAATCATACAGAGGGAGATAAATATCATATGACATCACTTATTTGTGGAAACTAAAAATTGATACAAATGAACTTATTTACAAAACAGAAACAGACTCACAGATTTATAAAACAAACATGGTTATCAAAGGGGATGGAGAAGGAGGGTAAATCAGGAGGTTGGGATTAACATATACACCCTCATGGCTCAGATGGTGAAGAATCCGCCTGCAATGCAGGAGATCTGGGTTCGATCCTTGGTTTGGGAAGAACTCCTGGAGGAGGGCATGGCAACCCACTCCGGTATTCTTGCCTGGAGAATCCCATGGACAGAGGAGCCTGGTGGGCTACAGTCCATAGAGTCGCACAGAGTCGGACACAACTGAGGCAACTAAGCAGCAGCAGTATCTGTTACAGTACGTACTTTCAATTCAAATTCAATATATAAAATAGATAATCAACAAGGACCTACTATGTAGCAGGGAATCTACTCAATACTCTGTAATAACCTACATGTGAAAAGAATCTGAAAAAGAATGGATATATGTATTGTTGTTGCTGTTGTTTTTGTATAGTCGCCAAGTTGTGTCCTATTCTTTTGCAACCTCATGGACTGTAGCTTACCAACTCCTCTGTCCAATATGTATGCGTGTGCATGTTCAGTTCAGTTCAGTTGCTCAGTCATGTCCGACTCTCATGTGATGCCCTCTGCAGCACGCCAGGCTTCCCTGTCCATCACCAACTCCCAGAGCTTGGTCAAACTCATGTCCATCACATCGGTGATGCCATGCAACACTCTCATCCTCTGTCATCCCCTTCTCCTCCTGCCTTCAATCTTTCCCAGCATCAGGGTCTTTTCCAGTGAGTCAGTTCTTCATATCAGGCGGCCAAAGTATTGGAGTTTCAGCATCAGTCCTTTCAATGAATATTCAGGACTGATCTCCTTTAGGATGGACTGGTTGGATCTCCTTGCAGTCCAAGGGACTCTCAAGAGTCTTCTCCAACACCACAGTTCAAAAGCATCAATTCTTCTGTGCTCAGCTTTCTTTATAATCCACCTCTCACATCCATACATGACCACTGGAAAAACCATAGCGTTGACAAGACGGACCTTTGTTGACAAAGTAATGTCTCTGCTTTTTAATATGCTGGCTAGGTTGGTCATAACCTTCCTTCCAAGGAGTAAGTGTCTTTTAATTTCATGGCTGCAATCGCCATCTCCAGTGATTTTGGAGCCCAGAAAAATAAAGTCAGCCACTGTTTCCCCATCTATTTGCCATGAAGTGATGGAACCAGATGCCATGATCTTAGTTTTCTGAATGTTGAGATTTAAGCCTACTTTTCCACTCTCCTCTTTCACTTTCATCAAGAGGCTCCTTAGTTCTTCTTCACTTTCTGCCATAAAGGTGGTGTCATCTGCATATCTGAGGTTATTGATGTTTCTTCCAGCAATCTTGATTCCAGCTTGTGTTTCTTCCAGTCCAGCATTTCTCATGATGTACTCTGCATAGAAGTTAAATAAGCAGGGTGACAATATACAGCCTTGACGTACTCCTTTTCCTATTTGGAACCAGTTTGTTGTTCCATGTCCAGTTCTGACTGTTGCTTCCTGACCTGCACACAGATTTCTCAAGAGGCAGGTCAGGCCTGTCTCTTATACACATCTNTCCAGCATTTCTCATGATGTACTCTGCATATAAGTTAAATAAGCGGGGTGACAATATACAGCCTTGACGTACTCCTTTTCCTATTTGGAACCAGTCTGTTGTTCCATGTCCAGTTCTAACTGTTGCTTCCTGACCTGCATACAGATTTCTCAAGAGGCAGGTCAGGTGGTCTGGTATTCCCACCTCTTTCAAAATTTTCCACAGTTTATTGTGATCCATACAGTCAAAGGCTTTGGCATAGTCAATAAAGCAGAAATAGATGGTTTTCTGGAACTCTTGCTTTTCCGATGATCCAGCAGATGTTGGCAATTTGATCTTTGCTTCCTCTGCCTTTTCTAAAACCAGCTTGAACATCTGGAAGTTCACGGTTCACATAATCCCACACCTACAAAAGGTATCATGAATTCCTACTCACCTATTACCTAATTTAACACTTATTCACAATGTCATCCTATATTGGTTTCTCCTCCCCACTCCAAAGTATTTTAAAATAAATTTAGTGTTTCAAAATTTTAAGTGGCTATATTTTACCCAATAAAGGAATTTGTAAAAAAGCAAAAACATATAAATTCAATAAAACTTTTAGAAGAAAAATAGGAGAAAATCTCTGCTATCTTGGGTTAGTCAGAGTTCTTATATATGACAACAATAGCACAATACATAAAAGAAAAAAATGATTAACTGGACTTCATTAAAATGCAAATCTTTTGTTCTTTAAAAGACACCATAAATAAAATATAAAAGCAAGTAATGTACTGGAAGAAAATATTTCCAAAATACATTTCTGTTAAAGCTGCTTCTTGGTCACTTCATAGGCATAACATTGTAAACAAGTTGCAGTGTGCTCTGTCCCCAGGACAGATCTAGAGAAGATGCCTGCATGGGTCCTGGGAATGGACTTTGAGCACTACGGGCTTTTCCAGAGTGCGCTTTTCCAGGTATGCACCCAGGCTGCTATCAGGTCATAGGCTCTGATTTGCCAGTAGACGCTTCATCCTGTGGGAGAAACCATGACTGGAGGGCTCTCTGAAGTGTAGGTTCAGGACAGGTAATTCTCATGTCCACACTTTCCATTCTGGAAGATGAAAAGAAACCCACATCAAGGCACACTGCTGTGCCTATAAACTTGGAAAGATTGACAGACACACAGAGAGAATAGGTTTCATTCCAAAAGCCGACTATCAGAATGATGGTGGACTTCTCAATAGCAACCCCAGAAGCCAGAAGACAAGGAAACAATACTTTCAAAATTCTGGGGGGAAATGTTATCTAACCTGGAAATCTATATCCAGCCAAATTTCAAGAGCATGAGTATAAAGCCAACCTCAGACATACAAATTTGCCTATCTGGTAGTCTTCCCATGTCTGCAGTTTTGCCTTCCGAGGTTCCAGTTATCCTCAGTCAACTATGGTCTAAAAATATTAAATAGAAAAACTCCAGAAATAAACAATCCACAACTTTTCAATTGTGTGCCATTCTGTGCAGTACGATGAAATCTCACTCTGCCCCACTCCACTCTACCTGGGATGTGAATCATCCCTTGGTCCCGTGGATCCTGCCCGCTAGTCACTTGGTAGCAACTCAGGTATCAGACCCATGATTGCCCTCTTGCAGCACTTGTGTTCAAATGATCCTTATTTTCCTTACCAGTGATCCCAAAGTATAAGAAGAGCGATGCTGGCAATTCAGACGCACCGAAGAGAAACCTAAAAGTGCTTCCTTTAAGGGAAAAGGTGAAAGTTCTTAATAGTGAAAGAAATAAATTGCAAGCTGAGACTGCTAAGATCTATGGTAAGAATGAATCTTCTGTCCATGAAACTGTGAACAAAAAAGAAACAATTCATGCCAGTTTTGCTTCCGCTCCTTAAACTGCAAAAGTTACAGCCACAGTGCAGGTAAGTGCTTAGTTAGAAAAGGCAATAAATTTGCACAAAAAGATGTTTTGAGACCACATTCTCATAACTTTTATTACAGTATACTGTTATAATTTCTGTATTTTATTTTTAGTTATTGTTGTTAATCTCTTACAGTGCTTAATTTCCAAATCAAACTTTATCACGTGTATATGTATAGGAAAAACACAGTGTATATAGGGTTCAGTGCTCTGCAGGGTTTCAGGCATCCACTGGGGGTTTTGGGTAAGGGGCTCATGTACATGTAAGGGGCTCACAGGTGGCTCAGTGGTAAAGAATCTGCCTGCCAATGCAAGAGAAGCAGGAGATGCAGGTTCAGCCCCAGGTTGGGAAGATCTCCTGGAGTAGGAAATGGCAACCTGGTCTAGTATTCTTGCCTGGAAAATTCCATGAACAGAAGAACCTGGCTGGCTACAGTCCATGGGGTCGCAAGGAGTCAGACACAACTGAGCAACTAAGCATGCACGCTTTCAGCCACTTCCACAGGCTGGTGTAACGGAAGCCATGTGGTGTGGATTAGTTGCTCAGTCGTGTCTGACTCTTGAGACCCCATGGACTGTAGTCTGCCAGGCTCCTCTTCCATGGGATTTTCCAGGCATTATACTGGAGTGGGTTGCCATTTGCTTCTCTAGGGAATTTCCCTGAATTAGGGATCAAACCCACGTCTCCTGTATTGGCAGACAGATTCTTTACTACTGAGCCACCTGGAAAGCATCAGTTGACACCAGAGACCTGGTCAAGTTAGTCTCCAGACAAGAAAGGCAGCTTAGGAATTTCACTTTCTGAGTGACAGCCCTCCTTACTAGGCACTGTTTCCAGAAACTGGGCCAACACTGTCATCTTGGGCACCACCCACAGCGGGGTTTCTGCTGTGGGGACAGTGGAAACCATCTTCAAGGTAGAAGGCACTGCTACCTACTTGCAGGCTGTGCACCAGTTCTGTCTTTCCAAAAGAAAAGATGCGCCTTGCACAGACCGATGCTGAGATGGGACCATGAACCAGAGCCTGAGTCACCTAATTCCCCGTGCCTGAGTTAAAAACTAAAGGGAAAAAAAGACTAAACACAACTAAATTTGTGTATCACCTGCTTAGTTTTAGAAACTCGTATTTTTAAAAAATCATGAGAAAAAACACAATGACCAAAGAGACCATTGTCTATTAAGGATGAAAACCTACCGAAGAACATCGTCAGCTTTAATGAAGGGCCAAGGGAGTCACCTGGGCACCTACGATGACTGGTGTGTGTGCAGGGCCTATGGTGGGCTGGGTATGGATGCCAGGGTGGGGCTGGACTCTGCTCAGCCACCCCTGGGACTCCAGCAGGTTCCAAGAGCCGAGAGCAGGGCCCAGGGGACAGGGCTTTCCCTCGTCCAATGCTGAGAGCAGATAGGCAGACGACACACAACAGAGGCCGACTGAAGAGGCACACGTGTGGCATGACAAGCTTCTCCTGACACGCACTTGGTGCCGTGCACTATCTTCTGTGGCCACTGTGGTGACCATATGTCATTAGCACTACTGCCACTGGGCCACGGTCAGCCGTGGGGACGGTTAGGAGTTCATGTAGGGGCCCCTCTTGAGCCCGCAGTGGCTGTGACCCAGTGTGATTCGGGCCTCAGCCTCTCCACTGCCTGCAGGGGACGCGTGTGAACCAGGTGATGCTGACATGCTGACAGTCAGGGCTGTCCCCCTGGGGCTGGGACAGGCACAAGTGGACGCTGAGTTCTGGGATGCATTGCTTAAAGTGGTCAGGGCCGCAGGGGCCCTTCCATGATGCGCCTCACCCCCCAATCCCCTTTGGGGCTGAAGGATCTAGCTCCCCGACTGTGAGAAACGCTCTGGGAATTACCCTTGACTGGGGAGACTTGTCTCATCAGGGTGCTGTCCCCTTCCTGGGAGTCTGCACCCAAGGTGGTGGATGCAGGGTTCAGGGCCCACTCCAATCCCGTGGTGAAGGGCCACCTGCCACTGCAGCCCAGCGGCCTCCTGCTGCTCCCACTTCCTCACTCCCTGTAGGAGCCCCTAGTAAACCTCCTGCGTGCGCCCCTCCTTCCCTTGTCTGCTTCCTGGGGGCCCAGCCCCCCCGCCACAGCACCTGGATTGGTGTCCCAGGGCTGCTGCGGGTCTCACAACACATTAAGTGTGCTCCCTCACAGTCTGGAGGCCGGGAGTCTGAAGTGGAGGTGCCGCAGGGATGTGCTCCCTCCAGGGGCTCAAGGGGAGGGTCCTCTCTGTCTCCTCCAGCTTCTGGTGGCTCCAGGTGCTCCCTGGCTTGTGGCCACATCGCCCCAACCCCTGCCTTCATCTTCGCATCGTCACAGGGCCATCTCCTCTGTGTGTCTCAGATCTTCTGCTCCTCTCTTCTTTTTTTAATGCTTATTAATGTGTTTGGCTGCATCGAGTCTGAGCTGTGGCCCATGGGATCTTCACTGGGGTATGCGGGATCTTTTGCTGCCATGCAGGTTCTCTAGTTGCCCTACAGCATATGGGATCTTAGTTCCCCGATCAGGGATCGAACCGGTGTCCCTTGCATCGGGAGGCGGATTCTCAACCACTGGACCACCAGGGAAGTCCCTCTCTCCTTTCTCATAAGGGTATTTGTCACTGGAGTCAGGGCCCACCCAGATAATCCAGCGTGAGCTCACTTCAAGATCTTTACCTCAGCGACACCTGCAGAGATCTTTATTCCAAATCAGCTCACAGTCTGAGATGCCAGGTGGGCATACCTTTGGGGGCTCCAGTTAAGCCCCTGTGGCAGCCAGGCTTCCATTTCTTTGGCAACAGGAAGAGCAAATTGTGAACTCCCAGGAGGGCAGGGGTCTCTGTTACATTCGTACCAAGGGCTCCAGGGGCCCCTCAGAAGTGAGACAGCACAAACAGCCCCATCCACCACTATCCTATAACGATAACCGTGAGGGCGACACAGAGCATGAGGGAACGCAGACCCTACCCGCACGCCAGCACCTCCACAGCTGCAGCCACTGGGACAGTGTCTCCCCATACCTGTAGCATGCCAGCACAGGCGATGCAGGGATATCGTGGTCGGGGGAGAGAGAAGAGGTGTGACAGTATGGACAGCTTTGGAAACAGCTTATTGAGGAAAAAGAATAACCATCTTCTGGGTGCAGTTTCCCAGTTAAAGTCCAAAATACTTCATTGGAACCAAGCTAGCCTCAGGGACCCTCCCCAGTAATACGGCCCTGAGTTTCCAGCTGAGAGACTGTGCCAGGTGACACCAGACTCCACTGGTAAGTCCAACCACTTCTCACAAAGCGGGGAATGTGCTGTTTAAAGGAACATCCCTTGGGACGTTCTTCCTTGCTAATCTGTAGTCTGGTGTCTTGGAAAGTGGCCTCGTTTGGGCCAGTATTTGGATTCTATCCACTCTGCTCTCCCCCAAGGACCCCAAGCTCCTCAGAAGTCAACATAGAGCTGGGATGGGAGGCGCCCCAGCTGCCTCTTGACTACCCCCTCCTTCAGGGAAGCCAGACAATGTGGCAGGACTAAGTCCACTGGAGGTGAGATGCAAGGATCTCAAAAGGCAGGAACTGAGGGGGACAAACATCCAGGGAGGACGCAGGGTGACAGGTGAGAGTGAGATGTGATCTGGCATGCTGGATGAGGTGTGGCTCCCCAGAAAACCTTTGAGCTCAGAGGTGCTGAGGATATGAAGTCAACTGTGTGGCGCTCTTTCCTTCCGCCCACCCTGCTCCCCTCTGTGATGTTTGTGAGTATTTGGGGGCAGGGGGAGGGAAAGTATCACGAGACGAGTCTGCGCCACATTCAGGGACTTGTGGCTCCTCTGTGGTCGCATGAGGCCACTCTCGCCACATCCTCAAGGTTGTCTTGAGGTTCAAAGAAGGTGATGAAGGGACTCCAGCAGGGCTAGTCAGCTCATCCTTGGGGTTTGCGACCCACTGGCAGGTGACTGGCTCAGAGCCTCTGCCGCGCACTGTAGAGGAGCATCACTGAGCAGCGTGTATCGTGATCGTGGGGAGCAACGGACTCAGCGCCTGGCACCCTGCATAGCTGTGAGCAAACTCCTTCCTTCCTGCGGGCCAGTGGTGCCAGGCAGCCGAGAGGACACCGTGGAACTAGGGATGGAGGGCAGACTGTCTTCACGTCGCCGGGTGGGCGGCCACAGTTAGCTTAGTTTAACTGAGTTACACCTTAGTTGGCTGTAAGGTGCCCAGGTGGGGCCGGGAACCTGTGAGAGGTGCCTTGATCATCACCTCACAGCATGTTATGGTTTTTAACTCACTTTGAGGCACACAGGTGTTTAACAACTTGCCTAAGGCCAGTCCCAGCTAAAGCTGCCGAGTGATGCCTACTTGGGGCTCTAAACAAGGGTTACAGTCACATTTGGTCCACATGACTCATGACGCGCAGAAGCTCTTAAAATGCTGTGTACGTGGTTTGGCATTCACACATCCACGCACAGACGCTGGGCCTGCTCTGTGTCCTGGAGATGACGAGTAAGGGCTTTGTGGCAGAAAGCCAGTGAGCAGGGATTCTGCTGCTAACTCAGTTAGCACCGTGACGAGCCTTGGCGCCCCAAACACAGGCTGGAGGGTGCTTTGTCGCAGGGAGGGGACCAGATGGGAGCAGACCTGCATCCTTCTGTCTCACTGGGGTGGGGGTGGGGCCTGACTTCGGGCAGGTGGAGCCAGGGCCAAGATCTAGAACTCTCAGGTCCTTGGTCACTCTCTCCTGCAACTTGGTGGCCTCCACTCTCCCCAGTGCCCCTTTGTTCCTCTTGACACTTCTCTCTACCACCCTTCCCCCCACACACACACGTAGCCACGAACTTCGACAGGTGCCTCTGTTCTCACTTAACTGGTCTGGACACTACCAAATAGCCACAGGTACACCAGCACACACATGCTCTCCCGAAGGTCAGGGCGGGCTTGGCCTACTTAGACAGTGAGGTGCTCTCTGGAGGGTACACACGCTTCCGGGGCAAATACACACATTGGCCATCAGGATGGAGGTGAGGTCGAGGCAGGTCAGCCCACTTTCTCCTGACCCTCATCGGTTCCTGCTTTGCCCCCAGTAAAAGCCCCAACTCCCTCCCTCTGTGTCCAGACCACCCAGAGTGCAACCTGAAGGTCAGTTGGAGCATGAGTAGATACTGATGGGCTCACGGCATCCCCTGATGGGAGGGCAGCCAGCCCCATAAACACATTCCCATGGCCAGCACGGTGATGTCCAGTATATGGAGTGGGGCCACAGCTCTGAACGGTGATGAATTTGGACAGCTGATGCCCACTGAGCACTGACTATGTACCGAGTGTAGCACTTCCCACACCTTATTGGGTTTAATTCTCTCAACAGCCCTGGGGAGCAGACACTGTTCCCCTTGTTCCCATTTTACAAATGGATCACTTGGAAACTTGTTTGAGGGCAGGCCCGGCTGACCCAGAAGTCAGAGCATCTGATCCCATTGCTGCAGAGGCATCTCCTCAGGGACGTGGGCTCCCCAGGGCGTGAATCTGCTCTTAATTGCAGAGATGGGAGTGACCAAACGAGTTCTATCACATACCATCCCCGAAATCCCCTGGAAGACTCCACAAGCACCTCCTGCTGCAGGAAGAGGAAGACACAGCAGCCTCTGGCCCCACTGTCCCATCCCAGTCCCATTCTGCTGAGCACCCTTGGGGGGTTGGCCCCTTCAGGCCATGAGCAGCCCTGACCCTGACCGTGCACAGTTGGGCAGCATCTGGATTCAGGCTTACGTCTAAAGCCTGGACACAAACTCCCCGCCTCAGTAGGGAAATCTTAGCTTGGGGCCTAGGCTGGGCCCATGACTGGACTTAGACATTTTTGGAAACATTAACTTTTAGCTGACAGATCTGGCTCCACCAGAAGCTAGCTGCTGAGACCAAGAAATGTCTGGAAAAGTTACCCTCAGCATCATGGCGCCAGAGGAAGGACTCAGGCTTTGGAGATCTGACTTCTAATCACATGTCTGCTGTTCCCTATAGTGTGATTCAGGGGAAGTTCATTCAAGATTCCCAGCCTGGGAATATAAGTTGGTGCAGCCACTATGGAAAACGGCATGGAGGTTCCTCAGAAAACCGAATGTAGAATTACCGTATGACCCAGCAGCCCCACTCCTGGGCATACACCAGGACAAAACTATCACTCAGGGAGATGCATGCTCCCTCACATTCACAGCAACACTACTCACAATAGCCAAGATGTGGACACAACCTAAATGTCCACTGACACATGAATGGATGAATAAGACGTGGTGCATATACACAATGGAATATCACTCAGCCATAAAAAAGAATGAAGTGATACCACTTGCTGCAACACGGATGCAACATGAGATTATCATACTAAGTGAAGGAAGTCAGAAGAAGACAAATACCATACGATATCACTTACATGTGGAATTTAGAATATGGCACAAATGAACCTGTTTACAAAACAGAGAAAGACTCACAGGCATAGAGAACAGACTTGTGGCTGCCAAGGGGGTGGGGAGTGAGCAAAGGAAGGATGGAGAGTCTGGGATCAGCAGATGAAAAACTGTTATATACAGGGTGGATAAGGTCTTACTGTATTGCATAGGGAACTGTATTCAATATCCTGTAATAAATCATAATGGAAAAGAATATTAAAAAAGAATGTCTATATGTGTATAACTGAGTCATTCTACCATACAGCAGAGATTGGCACAACAGTGTAAATCAATTATACTTCAACTTAAAAAAAAAAAAAAAAAGATTCCCAACCTGGAATGGGACTGAAGACATCTCCTATGGTGGTTTTAAAGTATGTCTGCAAATCCCTTGACAGTCTTCCCTTCAAGAAGTGGAGCCTAGCTCCCCTCCCCTTGAGTGTGGGCTGGACTTAAATGACTCGATTCCAACTAATGAAATGAAGCAGCAGTGCTGGCTTCTGACCTTGGAGTGGGTCATAAAAGGCACCATGGCTTCCTGCCTGTCACCTCTCTTGCTCTCATCTCTCCCTCCAGAGGAAGCCAAGTGCCACTTCATGAAGGGTGGCACACTGGTGAAGGACCAAGATGCCCAGCCAACAGCCATGTGAGGGTGCCATATTGGAAGAGGATCCTCCAGTCCCAGTTTGGCCTTCAGATGGTAGCAGACAGAGCCAATACCTCAATACCAACTTCTCAAAAAACCCTGAGCCAGAACCACCTAGTGAACCTGCTCCGGAATTCCTGACTTGTGGAAATAGTGAGATAATCAGTGTCTGTTGCTTTCAACCAGTAAGCAGAGACATCACTTTGCTGACAAACGTCCATACTGTCATAGTATGGTTTTTCCAGTAGTCATGTATGGATGTGAGAGTTGGACCATAAAGAAGGCTGAGCACCGAAGAATTGATGCTTTTGAATTGTGGAGTTGGAAGAGACTCTTGAGAGACCCTTGGACTGCAATGAGATCAAACCAGTCAATCCTAAAGGGAATCAACCCTGAATATTCATTGGAAGGACTGATGCTGAAGTGGGGCTTCCCTTGTAGCTCAGCTGGTAAAGAATCTGCCTGCAACGCAGGAGACCTGGGTTCAATTCCTGGGTCAGGAAAATCCCATGGAGCAGGAAATGGCAACCCACTTCAGTGTTCCTGCCTGGAGAATCCCATGGACAAAGGAGCCTGGCATGCTTTAGTCCATGGGGTTGCAAGAGTCAGACACAACTTATCATCTAAACCATCACTTGATGCTGAAGCTGAAGCTCCAATACTTTGGCCACCTGATGGGAATGAACTGGCTCTTTGTATCAGGTGGCCAAAGTACTGGAGCTTTAGCTACAGCATCACTCCTTCCAATGAATATTCAGGGTTGATTTCCTTTAGGATTGACTAGTTTGATCGCCTTGCTGTCCAATGGACTCTCAAGAGCCTTCTCTAAGCCCACAATTCAAAAGACTTATTGGAAAAGACCCTGATGCTGGGAAAGATCGAGGGCAGAAGCAGAAGGCGAGAGAGAGGATAAGATGGTTGGAGAGCATCACTGACTCAATGGACATGAATTTGAGCAAACTCCAGGAAATAGTGGAGGGAAAGGAAGCCTGACATGTTGCAGTCTATGGGGTCACAAAGAGTCGGACATGATTTAGGGACTGAACAACAACAACAGGACATTGGAGGCATTTTGTTACATGACAAGAAGTTACAGATACATACATTCACCTCAAGTATCTGTCAAGATTCACTGGGATAACACACACAGAGGGCTAGATGCCTGATGAATGCAGGGTCTGATTAACTCCTTTCCACTCTTAGGTCTCAGCAGTCCCCTCCCCAAGGGGCTAAGGTTTGGNTTACATGACAAGAAGTTACAGATACATACATTCACCTCAAGTATCTGTCAAGATTCACTGGGATAACACACACAGAGGGCTAGATGCCTGATGAATGCAGGGTCTGATTAACTCCTTTCCACTCTTAGGTCTCAGCAGTCCCCTCCCCAAGGGGCTAAGGTTTGGACTGTGAGTTATGCCCACTCAGGGGCCAGCCCTACAGCAGGTTCCTGGCTTCTTTCCCTTTCCCCTCAGCAGGACTCTTGTCTGTGGACAGTCACCCTGGGGAAGGACTGCTGTCTCTTTTATACAAAAGATCAAAGGAATTGGTTGACTCTTGGAGTAAAAACTTCAACTTGTACCATGGCTACAAGACTCCTGTGATAGGTCCCACCCCCACTATTATGCTCTAGGTTCCCATCTTCCAAATGCCCCTCAAACTTGCCAAACCTCTGCACGCAGAACATTCTTCCCCAAGACCTTCACGAGGCTGCCCCTCATCATTATTTTGAGCTCCACTCAGTGCCACCTCCTTAGAGTCCCACCCCAGGTCACATCCACTACGTTATCTTATTTCATCCTTTTTATAACCAGCTAAAATGACCACTTGCCTTGTTTATTGCCTAAAGCCCCATATTGCTGGAGAGCAGAGTTTTGCTGTGATTATTCTAGGGGCTGGAATATTTATGGGCCAAATGGCTTCTTGAACATCAATCAAATTCCCTTTTGAATGTTCTGCAGGCATCTTTCATGAAGAATGCTCTGGAAAACCTTCTATAAAGGGAAAGAATTGCCTCCAGACTTTCTAATAGCAGCTCATACCTGCACCATAANTGATTAATTGCAGTCTATCCTCAATTTCATCCGGAGTCCTCCGGCAGACCCTGACCTTCCTTCTATCTCTACTGTCATTTCATGTTGATGGCAGTACTGTAGGTGTGGTCTTTTGTGTCTGGTTGCTCTCACCGATCGTGGTGTTTTCAAAGTTTATCTGTGTTGTAGAGTGTGACCATGCCTCATTCTTCTTTACGGATGAATAGCAGCCCATTGTATGGATGGGTCCTATTTTGCTTATTAGTNGTCCTCCGGCAGACCCTGACCTTCCTTCTATCTCTACTGTCATTTCATGTTGATGGCAGTACTGTAGGTGTGGTCTTTTGTGTCTGGTTGCTCTCACCGATCGTGGTGTTTTCAAAGTTTATCTGTGTTGTAGAGTGTGACCATGCCTCATTCTTCTTTACGGATGAATAGCAGCCCATTGTATGGATGGGTCCTATTTTGCTTATTAGTTGATGACACATTTAGGTTATTTGTATTTTGGGGCTTTTATGAATAACACATCTATGTGCAGTCACATTTAGACCTTTGTGTGGACAAATGTTTTCATGTCTCTTTGGAAGGCAGCTACGCTCACCACTGTACCAGTGTTGCACTTCATGTCTCTTTGGTAAGTATCTAGACATGGAAATTACTGGATATTATGGAATATTTATGCTTAACATCTTTAAACACTGTCAATTTTTCTTTTCCCAAGGTGGCTATACCATTTTAAATTCCCATCAGCAATATAATTTTAGTCCTCCGAATGCTTGCCAACATTGATTTCTTTTTGACGATACCCTTCCTAGTGGGTGTGAAGTGGTACCTAATTGTAGTTGGGTTTTTTTTTTTTAAGTCCATTTTATTTCTTTTTGGCCATGCCATGGGTTTGTGGGATCTTAATTCCCTGACCAGGGATTGAACCTGGGTCCTTGGCAATGAAAGCACAGAATCCTAACCACTGGACTGCTCGGGAATTCCCACCTAACTATAGTTTTAACTTACATTTTCCTAATGAATGATAATGTTGAGCATCTTTTCAAGTGCTTATTGGCCATTTGAATATTTTTGTTGAAATGTCTGTTCAAATCTTTTGTCCACTTTAAAAAGTAAATTTTTAGTTTTATTATAGTGTTAGATTTACAGAAAAGCTGGTGAGAGTACAGACTGTTCATATACTTCACTTCCAGTTTCCTCTGTCACAGTCATTTGAGGTGATTGTGGTACCTTTGTCACCATTAACTGAAGTTCACACTTTGTTGTGATTTCCTTAGTTTTTACCTGAACTCCCTTTTCTCTTCCAGGGCTCCATCCTGGACACCTCGTTACATTTAGTTGCCATGTCTCCTCGGGCTCCTCTTGGCTGTAACAGTTTCTCAGGCTTTCTTTTTAAACCTTGATTTTTTGATAACTTTAGCAGTTTTGAGGAGGACTGGTCAGATAGTTCGTGAAATGTCCCTAACTGGGATCTGTCTGATGTTTTTCTTATGATTAGCATGGGGTTCTGGGTTCTGGAGCTGAAGACCTTGGAGGTAAAGGGCCTGTTGCATCTGCTCCTGCTGCTGGAACAAGTACTGCAGACTGGGAGACTTAAACAGTAGTTTATTCTCTCACAGTCTGTAGGCTGACAGTCCAAGCTCCTGGTGTGCCCAGAGCTGGCTCCTCCCGAGGCCTCTCTCCTTGGTTTGCACACAGCCACCTTCGCCCTCTGTCCTCACTTGTTCCTCTCAGTCCTAATCTCCTCTTATAAGGACGCCAGTCATGTTGGATGAGGGCCCATCCCAATGACCCCACTTAACCTTGTTGGTTGTTTAGTCGCTAAGTTCTGTCTGACTCTTTGCAACCCCATAGACTGACTCTTTGCAACCCCATAGACTGTAGCCCGCCAGGCTTCTCTGTCCATGGGGCTTCCTGGGCAAGAATCCTGGAGTGAGTTGCCATTTCCTTCTCTAAGGGATCTTCCCTACACAGGGATCAAACCCAGGTCAGATCTTGCCTGCTTGGTTGACGAATTCTTTACCATTGAGCCACCTGGAAGCCTTAATCATCTCCTAAAAGATCCTCTCTCCAAATACATTCACATTCGGAGGTACTGGGAGTTAGGACTTCAGCATGTGAATTTTTAGGGGACACAATTGAGCCCATAAGCATGCTGGTCTCGTCATATTGAGGGCCCATGCTGCCAACATGGCTTGTCACTGTCGACTTACCACCTGGATCACCTGGCTGAGGTATGTTGGTCAGGTTTCTTGGCTATGTGGTTACTCCTTTCTTTCCATTTTCCATACTGTGCTCTTTGCACTATAAGGCGCAGCCCACACTTAAGAAGTGAGTTTATATTCCATAAAATTCCTAGAAGAAATACAGGGGTAAAGCTTCATGACTTCTGTTTCAGCAGGAGAATCTCAGGACACCAAAAGCACGAGCAACAAAAGAAAAAACAGACATATTGGACTTTATTGAAATGAAAACCGTGTCTCAGTGGACATTATCAAGAAACTGAAGAGACAACCTACAGAGTAGGAGAAAATACTTGCAAATTCTGTGTCTGATAAGGCCTAGTATCCAGACTATACAAAGAACATAACAACAAAAAAACAGAACTCTAGCTTTTACAAATAAGTGCTGTAATGAAGACCCATACACACAAGTTGTTTTGCATGTTTGAGCAGATCTGCAGAATAAATTCTCAGAAGGGTGTGTGATTTTCTGATTTTGCTTGCTGTTGCCAAATTGCCATGCACTGAGGGTGAACTGTGGTTTTGGAGAAGGCTCTTGAGGGTCCCTTGGACAGGAAGGAGATCAAACCAGTCAATTCTAAAGGAAATCAATCCTGAATATTCATTGGAAGGACTGATGCTGAAGTCGAAACTCCAATACTTTGGCCATCTGATGCAAAGAGCTGACTCATTGGAAAAGACTCTGATGCTGGGAAAGACTGAGGGCAGAAGGAGAAGGTGGCGACAGAGGATAAGATGATTGGATGGTATCACTGACTCTATGGTCATGAATTTGAGCAAGTTCTGGGAGTTGGTGATGGGCAGGGAAGCCTGGTGTGCTGCAGTCCATGGGGTCACAAAGAGTTGGACACGACTGAGCGACTGAACCAAACTGAGGGTGTACCAGTCAGATCCCCACCAGAATTTATTTCCAAACTTGCTCTGACATATGCCAACACTGATAAGAATCCCAAATAAGTGTTATTCATCAGAGCTCCAAACGGGAAATAGTCCAGTGACCCTCAGCAGGAAAATGGAGAAATAAATCACAGTCTCATCAGACAATGGAATAGTATAAAGCAAGGAAAAACGACAGAGTTCTGCTACCCACGAGGTGGAGGAATCTCACAGGCATGTCAGTGCCCGAAGGAAACCAGATACAAAGCAGTGTTTCCTGTGGGATTCCAGTGAGATGAATTACCCGTGAAGTTGAAAGGAAGAAGCCATCTATAATGACAGAGATCAAAACAGGAATTCCCTTGGATGGGGGGAGGTTGATGACACAACACAAAATCGTCCCTTACACTGCTCAGGATGCCCTGTACTTTGATCTGTATGATAGTTAGGTGGGTGTATACCTACATATGAAACTCACTGAGCTGTGTGTGCTTCACAAATACTATATCTCAATAAAAAGATTTTTTTTTTTAAAAAAGTGCCAACACTGATGTGCAAGCAGCAGGGCCAGGGCCACAGGGAGGGTCCTTGGAGTGGAGGGTTGCACAGAGGCCCTGTGTCTCTTTTGTCCTGTCTCGACCGGCTGCCGGTGCCAGGGGTCAGGAGGGGAGGCTCACAGTCTCTCCGCCGCCCAGGACTCCCCCGCAGCTCAGAGGTGCAGGGGTGCTGCTGTCTCACTGCCCAGCCCCACCTCCCCCTGCCCGGACGGCTCTGCACCAGCTGTGGAGCAGCTGCCTGGTTATATATAGCCTTGGGCTCCGCATGAAAGGAGCCTCATTCAGCGGCTCCTTCCTCCTGCCTTCAACTCTGCTCTTGAGCTGCCCTCCCTGCACTGCAAGCTTTAATGTTTCTGGAACGTTCCAGGTCCCACTGCTGGGCTGCACGTAGCTGTGGGGGGTGGGGGCGGGATCTCCCCTGCAGAGCCAATTCCTGGGGCTCTTCTCTCCTGACATGACCTCAGCTCTCTCAGACTCAGGCCAGGCCCTGGGGTCTTGGGCCCTCAGCTGCTAGGCTGTCTTCTGGGTGAAGGAACACTCACGGGAGGCTGGGGAGCATTCAGTCACTTCCTGGGAAGCTTGATGGTGGTCCTGGCCCTGCCCCTTCAGGATCTCCTAAGTCTCTGGCTAAAGAGGCTGCCAGCCTGTCCCCCCCTCTTCTCCTGTGCCTGGTGCAGGCCCCCAGCCCCCGAGCTCCCAGGTCCAGGAGAGCTTAGTGAGGGGCTAGACCCTCCCGCCTCATCCACCCCTCTTCCAGTGGGACTTCTGGAGCCTTGAGTCTTTCCTCCAACCTCTCTTAGGCCCAAGTCAGTCTTGTTCCTCTAAGCCAGGTTGCTCCCTCCACCACCCCACATCTGAAGTAGGGGCACCTCACCAGCTGCACAGGGAAGGAACCAACCCCAGTGCCTTCTGGGGTTCAGCTTAAAACTCCATGAGAGTACCACACCCTCCCCCCAGGATCACCCCCCAACACACACAAGGTGTGAAACTCCAGCTCTTCTGTGCCACCAGAGGCAGGACACTTACTGAAGGAGACATGTTCTGAAAATGGGATCCAGAAATGGATTTAAAAAGCAAATCTACTTTAAAAGCAGTGAAAGTATTTGTCTTCTCTCACACTCTCTCTCCTTTTCTTTTTCTTTTCTCCCCCCTCCCAATTCCCTCTCTTTCCTTCCCTTCTTACTTCCTTCTTTCTCTCTGAACTTCTTTCCTCCCCACTTCCTTCCTTCCTTCCTAAACTGGAGGATCCCCTAACTGGGGGGCCGGTCAGGGAAGCCAGATGTACGTGGAGGTTCCTGGGCTCAAGCTGAGTGAGTGGAGGCCCCCAGGAGGTGGGATCGCCCAGCTCTGTGGACTGAGTGCCCCGACTGGGAAGGGACGTTTTTTTCTGGAGCTGAGGAAGCTGTGGCTTGTGTGCTGCTGACCGGTCAGAATCCCCCTTGGGCCCGGCCTGTGCGGAACACGTGGGGGCCAAGGAGTTTTTGGCAGAAACACAAGAGCAAAATTAGCTTTCGTCCTCTGAGTCTGTGGCTGCCGGCCAGCGTCTCCTTCCAATGTGAACCTTCTCATTTTCATTCGGGAAGTTTTTTGTCAGGTTTATTGCGAATGAAAGGGAGAGCAGACAGAAACAAAGTGACATTTGCTGAGCTGGCTGGACTGTTTCTAAATCTATTGTCAAGCACATGAGAGAGCGAGAGAGAGAGAGAGAGAGAGAGAGAGAGAGTGTGTGTGTGTGTGTGTGTGTGTGTGCGCGCGCGCGCGCGCGCATGTGCACGTGCGCACGCCTTTCCAGGGCACTCACCTTGGTGGGTGCTTACACTCAAGTTGCAGACAGGCCTTATTTTACAGCCAGCCTGGGGTCCCTGTGCTTGTGCCTGTCCCTGCGTGCATGATACGTGGGCATGAGGCTGATGGATGGCGAGTGCCACTGTCAGCCACCACTGGAAACATACGCAGGATAGATGGGCACTAAATCCACTGGATAATGGAGAATCCTAACCAATTTCATTGGCATCAAAATTTTATGTTCCTGTAAACTTATGAAAGCCATGAAATTAAACTGACTGCTTCACAACAGACCAGAGTGAGTAATCTAACTGAAAAAAAGAAAAAGCCCTCCAGAAAAATTAATTGATAAACCAAAGCCCAAACTAATGCCCTTCTAAAAATGGAGACTGGGATCCTTCAGTCTTAACGTTTATTGCCAGATCCCTTTGGCTGTGAGAATTCGTTATACAAGGTCCTTTCCTGTTTTCCAGAGGAACATGTGGCCTAGGTATGCGAGCTGCGTCTCTCGGGTTGGTGATGGACAAGGAAGGCCCCATCTCCGAGCACGCAGGGAAGGTCTGGGGGCCACCAGGTGACAATCCTAGTGTCAGGAGAGCCACCGGGCCACCAAAGGAAAGCTACTTAAAGCAATGCTTTCTGACTTCCACAAGAGCTTGATAAATGGAGGGGAGAGGTGAACAGTGTTTCCTTCGTGGACAAAACCCCTCTGCCAGCAGGGCATTTGTTAATACAAAACATCTAAACACCCTTCTCCTCTCCTCCTATGCACATTGCTTGCTGGCTAGGAGGGTAAGGGTTTTCTCCTAATAGATGGTTGGTTTGAATTTAAAAACAAAAGAAGAGTTCAATTGGTCTTCTCCCAGGAGGTGCGCAGCTTCTCTGTGTATCATGTTTGCTAACCAGGTTCACACACCTGTTCACCCAACGCCGGCTAAAACAAAGTCAAGCTCAGAGTGAAGAGCGATATACTCCATGGTTGGTGCAGCAACCCTGACCCCATTACACGGGGAAACCACATTTTATGAGTCTTCGGCTGGTGGGCTGTTTTCAGAATACTCTTACAACCCAGGGAATTGGCTGTTGTGTGTCTAAGCAAAAAAATTGGGAAACTGGGCCAGTGAATCAACGCTTACTTTGGATCTGTACTACTGATCCAAAAAAAAAAAAAAAAAATCACTGGAAAAAATGAGCCCCTTTCTTCTATGTTGGCTCAAAACAGTCCAAAGAAAATAATTTTTGTCTCCCTCCTGTCCATGAGCTCAGCTCAGGGTTGAACAAACTTCAGCAAAATCACAGCAAAAGCTCATTCCCCACCCCACCCCAACTCCCCACATCCTTTTTTCTTGCCACGGAGGCCTCCCCGGGCCTTTTTCAGCAGGAGAGACCCCCGGGCAGGGTAGGGGGGAGTACTTCTTTGTCCTCTTTCTCTACTTGTCTGTCTGTACATGTCCTGCTGGAGGGAAGGGGCTTCTGAACCTTCTGATACTGACAGTGGCCCTTGAGGCCCTGGACACTTGTAGCCACTCAGCATTCTGGATACTTGTTCTCAAGCAAAATAGAGCTGATGGTGGCCTGGTGGAAGCAGGCTGGACCCAGGCTTCAGCCCTTTCTCCCTGAAATTCCTGAGTCTGGATTAAATTGGAACAACCAGATTTTGACTCCTTGGGCGGCATGGTGAAGCTCACCTGTGAGCTCTGTGAATGGCATTGCATTAAAAAGAGGTCTCAGGAGGGTGGGGGAGATCCAAGAAGCAGGGGATATATGTATACATGGGGCTTCCTGGGTGGCGCTAGTGGTAAAGAACCCATCGGCCAATGCAGGAGATGTAAGAGACCTGGGTTCAAACCCTGGATCGGGAAGATTCTCTGGAGAAAGAAATGGCAACCCATTCCAGTATTCTTGCCTGGGAAATCCCATGGACAGAAGAGCCTGGCGGGCTACAGTCCGGGGGTCACAAAGAGTCAGACACAACTAAAGCAACTGAGCACACACAGCTGATTCACTTTGTTGTACTGCAGAAACTAACAACACAACACTGTAAAGCGATTATACACCAATAAAAAAAACAATAAAATAAATCTCAGAAGTCTCACGGATAAATTCATTTTCTGGTTGATAATTTAAGGTAAGCACATTTTCCACTTGGAAATTGTGCCATGCCAAGAATAAACAAACAACAAAATTTGAGTTAATTATACTGTATTTTGAATTATTCTCCCAGCTTTTCTGAATGTATCACATAATGTTTTTTTCTGATACAGTAAAACATTTGAATATACAATAGATTACAAGGTCTGTCATGACGAATTAAAGATAATGTGCTCTTTAATCTATTTACAGATACAGCTTTACAGTTCACGGATACAATTCTTCCTGTTTTTTGGTTGTTGACAGAACATAAGCAGTTTATTACATTATTTTTAATATTTACAATTAGGCTCCTTCCCTTTATCTGGAAGGAAATGGAGTTCCCCTCTCAGCAGTGCTTTCATCTTGTGGAAAAGAGACAACGGGAAAGTGCAGATAAGAAGAAGGTCGGAGGGGAAGAGAGGAAGAACCACGAGCAGGTTCAATAAAATGTGACAATTAAAAAAGTAAACTATCCATGCTTTGGAATGGAAGGACGATTTACTGCCTTCCATGAGTGCTGTTCTCCACAAACACGTGCAGTGTGCAAGAATGCCCATTCTAGGATGGAGTGTGCAACCACCCAAGGCCAAAACGCTGCTGGAACAAAACTGCTGTTGCCCCTTCATGGTGATACAACGATGTAAACAAGGAAAACATGCCCCGGCGACCCGTCAGGACAAAGCTGTCAGGATGGGGTGACACTGCCCTGTCGTGTTGCAGAACTGGTTTTGGTAGGAGGATGAGTGCATGGATCGGGACAGTGGATATTAATTTAGTAACTGGATCACCCCTGGGACAAGCTCCATGCTAAAACAATGTCTGTTTCGAATCATGGAATCAACACAGGGTTTCCTAGAGGATGTTAAGGCTTTGGGTTTTTCACGGGTACTTGTGTGTTATTGGTGCTTCAGTTGAATGCAGTGGCATGACGCAGGTGTGCCCAGAGGCCTCTCCTGGCACAACCCACCTGATGGCTTATGATGTGGGGCAGTGGTGGCACCCAAGGGGCTGGGCCCCTGCTGTGTTAGGTCACAGAACGCTGGAGTCCCCACTTTGCCGACATCCACTTCTCTAGGTGTTCCCTGCTGGTCCTCTTCTCTGTCCCTGACCACTCCCAGATCCAAGGACAGCTTTGGGGACTCCAGGATCATGTGTGGCATTGGTGGGAGTCTATTTGGCTTCCACAAGGGCCTGAGAGTCTGGCTTGCTGCTGCCTGGGCCAGCCCAGGACTGGAGGGATGAAGAATCTCTTTGTGAGTCTGGATCAGGCCCCAAGCCCCAGCTTGCTGCTCGGGCAACTTCTTGAGGCTAAAACTGGAAGGGACTGGCAAATGGTCTTCTGAAGGGTGCTGGGTGCCACAGGCCTGCCCCAGACCTAGCAGCAGCTTGTGCTGAGGGGTTTGCAGCATCTCAAGCTGGGCCAGAGCATGGGGCTTCCTTCCTGTACTGCAGAGGGATGAGAGAGGAAAGCCAGTCTCCTCCTGGTGGCCAGACTGTCTCAGGCATGTGGGATGGTCATGCTGGCACTACAGAGCTCCTGCCAGAGGTCACCCATGAGGCTGTTGCTATGGGAACAGATGCGGGAGCTCTTATGTTTGCGGTGGTGACAGAAACCACCCGTCAGAAGGAACACAAACGAACTTTTTTGGAGTCTCAGTAACTACTGAATGGTGAGTTCACAAGAACACATCAGGTTTTCTCTCAAAGCATGCGGGTCTGAGTCTATTGTAATTCTGCCAACATAACGGACAGTGGCAGATGAGGAAATCTGGAAATGAGCTGCTGAAGGGACTGAAGAGGCACACTGTATTGGCTACATAAGAAAAGTCACTTGAAGAATGTAGATCACTGTCTGTGTGATTCATGCAATAAATTCATTTTGTCTCATTTGAAATATTTTTTTGTAAAAGGATGCTTTTATCCTAACGTATCTGGATAAGTGCTTCAAATCTCTTTTCTCTTCCAAGTAATTTTACCTTATCTTCTTAGATTTAGGTTTTAGTTGAATCAATTTCCGAAAGCTCGCGTAAGTCACATCCTTCAATATTAAAAAATAAACAACCAACCGAATCCAAAAGCTCTCTAGGTATTATGGTAGATTAGGGTCTTTAGGAGTCTCTGGAAGTCCGTGACTGAAATTTTGGGAAAGCGCAACTCGCATGCAATTAATAATAGAAACAGGAGACCAACAACAACATTCAGCCATGCTCTTCTGCGCTAAGTGAACATTCGAAATGTATCTGCGATGCCACCAGAAGTCTTTACTCTTGAAGAAAAAGAGATATCATTCTGGCAAATCAAACTTACCAAAAACAAGTTCCACCAACTCACCATTTTGCCAAGATTTGCTTCCAAAAGGCAACTGTCTGTTTCCTCTGTCCTTTGTAAAGAGTCAACAAAGTTGGTTTTGGCNTGTATCTGCGATGCCACCAGAAGTCTTTACTCTTGAAGAAAAAGAGATATCATTCTGGCAAATCAAACTTACCAAAAACAAGTTCCACCAACTCACCATTTTGCCAAGATTTGCTTCCAAAAGGCAACTGTCTGTTTCCTCTGTCCTTTGTAAAGAGTCAACAAAGTTGGTTTTGGCATGGAAACTGTGAATTATAACATTTCAGGTTAAATGGCTAAATAATGTTTTTTTTCTTTTCCCTCAAATATTTCCCTGAAATACTGCTGGAGATGTACATACAGCTATATAAAGGCATTTCAAAAACAACATACCATCACATATAACAATAAATTTATTGTGTAATCAACAGTTTTGGGGGGGGGGAAACCCAGATCTTGTGTTAAAGGGATGTGATCTAGTTCTGTTACATTAGCAGGACACACATGACACCAACATAATCTGTGTTTCACACGGACCTTTCTGAAGGCACCCACGTGTTGCAAACTTTGCCTCCATTCCCTGATGGTTTTGGTTAGCAGATGGACACAAGTCCATACAGACACTTGAGTAAGCTGAAAACTTCTCCATCCTAAGCAGACACTAGACAATGATACCTTAAACATTCTACACATAATTCAAGTAGCCAGTCTTCCAAAAAGAAGGGGAGAGGGAGAGAAGGGGAAACAGATTTACGTTGCTAGTCTCTTGCTGACCTACTGCCTCATCTCACTATTTAAATGCACAGTGTTTCACCCCACCACCTGGATTCTTTGTTCTTTTCTTGCAAAGGAAGGGGCTGTTAAGCCATGAGATGGTCTGAGTTGACGGGTGATCTGTCTCTGGCTGTGAAGCTGGGAGTCACTGGAAAGGACTGGCTGAGGATGGCCAGCCACTCGGAGATTGTGAACCTGAGCTTTCAAACCTGTTGGACAGAAGAAAACTCCTCCACCTTCAGTGAGGTATGGTGAGGACAGAAGGGGTTCCAGGTGCTTTGAGTTCCTTGGCAGAAAACTGTCATAGAATGAGAGGCTGCCTTATGTGTAGAGGCACATTTGCATATGTGAGAACTTAATTTTGTGGCTGAAGAGTTACTTTCTTTAAATCAATAAGCATCTGCTCGAAGTTTTGCCGTTGGTTTGTCTGTACTCCTGAGGTTTGGGAGTGAGGCGGCATAGTACTGAAACCTACTTGGGAGGTCAAAGGTGATGGTGGGCAGGGAGTGGAGGCCGCGGGTAGAGGGGAAGGAGGCACAAGTGTCCCTGGAGAGGAGTGGCCTCCATGAGACCGAGACCGGAGCTGGGGACTGGAGGCTGCGAAGCAGGGAGGGTTGGAGATGGAAGCCTTGGGCGCCAGGGTGTCTGTGCCCAGGGGACTTCCAGCAGAGCATGCTCAGCCACGTCACTCCCCTTCGGCTTCCTTCCCGGAATTACATGGACAAGTCCAAACGGTTCCTGCTTTCTGCGATCACTCCTCTTGCCCTGTCAACCTACAGGGCAAGAAAATTGCTTGCTGAGAAGATGGAGGAGGTCAGAGGAAGACGGAGGAGGAGCAGCTCTGAGAATGCTGCAGCCTGCTGGAGGCCCCTTGGAAGGAGGTGGGATGGGCAGAGGCTGTGGTCCTCTGACCCCCAGCAATTCCCCTGGAGGCAGTGGGGGCACGCTTCACTGAGAGTGTGGCTCCTGAAAGGCTGCCCCCAGCCTGGTCCGTCCAGGCCAGTCCCTTGCCTTGCCCAGCTCTGAGACCCCAGGCGCCATCTGGAAAGGCCTGTTTTAAAAATAAAATATATGACCAATGTGGAGCGCCCCCTCCCTCATGGAGGGGCTGACCCAGTACTGGGGCAGCTGTTTTTTCTGAGTGGTACCTCCTCTGTTGCCCTTTCTTCACAGAGAGGATGAATACTCCGTGAGACCATGAACATGAAAATCATCAATAACAGATGACACTAAAGAGCCACCATTCAAAAATGTCAACAAGGACAGGGGTGTCTCAGAATTCTTTTCCATTTCCTTGTGGGGTTCCTAGTGGGAGAGCCATCAGGAAAAGCAGTGACTGATCCCAGGGGCTCCTCAAACAGCCTCAGGTGGCATGACACAACCACCACCTGAGTGAGCTTTGGCATGTCACAGGTACTCAGCGCATACTGTCTGAATGTTAGTTGTCTGCTGGAAAGACTCTGACAAGCTTCGTCTTTATACTGAAAAGTTCTTTGAGTGGCTCTTCAGATGTACTCAGGTAACTCAGACATTAAAGTCTAAAATATAATTGGACTGGAAATGCATTTATCAACAAGCAGCATTCACCTGTTTATTCACATTTCCAATGGAGAGTTCAGAAATGCATGGAAACTTCACCCATAGATGCTTGTAATTAAAAATCACCATCCATCCTGTTATTGTAGATCATGGGTATTTTGGTTTGGATCGAGGAACATGAAGTGAGTTTATTTTTATGTGCATTTTTTTTTCTGGAAAAAGGAGTCACAGCTTTCATCAAATTATCAAAGCCTCTGTAAGCCCCCCCAAAAGGTTAGGAATTGCTGCTGTTGATGACTGAGATTTCAGGAAGTGCTCAGATTGCTCAATGTCTGACTGCATAATTCCTTCCTCCTTCCAACTTTCAGGCCCAAGGATGTGAGAATTCCCCATGCTTGGGTCATGCTGATGTAAAGTTAACAACTCTTTGGAGTCATGTTATTTAAAAAATAATTTTTACAAAGGAAGAGTATAAAAATAGACACTTGGGGAGATTTTGAGTTTACGCCTATGTGGTGTGCAAGTGTGTACTTTTTCTTAATCACTTCCTCTCACTATCTGCTGCCCTAGTCCGCTTCCTCTCCCTGGCACTTGGGATCCAACCCAGGTGGTCACCATGACAGATTTACAACAGAGAAAAGCCGCCACGCGGAGAGATTTCAGCTGAAAGAGAGAACTTGTCTCCAATCCTAGCATAAGGTCCACATGACCACCACAGTAAACCACACCACCGGACAAGCTGATGTGACCCAAAGCCCCCAGTTACCCAGAGACACATATCAGGCAGGACATTCCAAAAGCTCAGAGATCACTTCCCAAGAGACCAGAGAAAAGGCCAGCCCTCAACTTGGGTAAGGTCAATTCTTCACACTTATTTAAAAACTGTCTCCAAAATGCAAGCTAAAGTATTTTTTTTAAAGGGATAGAATAGATGAAAAGGAAAGTGAAAGCGAAACCACAAATGGTAAGACCTGGGGCTTGCTGTAAGAATTAGAGGTTGCCTTTCAAGACTGTTAGAGAAACCTTGGAAAGTCCCTGGGGTGTCCTTTCTAAGAGAGAAATGCAACAAAGACTGCTGTTCCCTCATCTCCTGGAAAGTTCCTGAAGATGCCTGCAGTGCAGACTCAGAGGAAAGAGCACCCTCGTCAATGAGTGCTGTCCTCACGGATTCCAGGATGACCTAGACGCTGGGTGCCTCCGAACTGATGAGCAAGGCCTGGGCCACGTCTGCAGCCCCCTTCCCTGAGTCGATAAGAGGATCCTTGCTTTGCAGTTGCACCTAAATACCGCCAGGAAAAACCACAGGGAAGGTGCTAACCCCCAGCAGAGCCAGCATTTGGCTCCAGGTATGGAGGTGCTGTGAGCCCCTGTGACATGTGAAATGGCATGTGTATTTTCCAGCAAAGACACTCTGAATTTAAACAGATTCTGAACTGGATTTGTGACCTTCCCCATGACACAGGCCTCCCAGAACTCTGCAAGGGAGAGGCTATGTGGGCACGTCCTTTTAAAAAGCTGACTTTATTTTCTCAGTCAGTTCCTTGAGATATTGTGGGAGAAACTCTTTAGGAGGCCTAATAAAATCAGGATATGGTCACAAGCAAAATTTGTGCTGTAACCTGCTTCTGTTAAAAGTCCCATATAGAAATAAATACTTCTCAAAAAAAGTTTACTATAGCAAATACAATCACTACACACACACACACACACACACACACACACACAAAAGGGTTTTAGTTGCCTTGTTTTCAAAGTCACAATGTAAAAGACCCGCAAACCCTACTTCAGCCACAGATGGCTGGCAAGGAAGACTGCTTTAATCTCGGAAGTGGTACCAGTCTTGTCAGTGAGGAAATACCAGGCAGCAAATGTTGAGATTTTAGAATATTTTAATGTTCATTTCTTTGGGGTGGTGGGGGGTGGGGTGCATTTTGAAATTATCAGGATTAACAATTTAAAAAGGGTAGAGCGAAGGAAAGATGGAGAACTCAAACAGTTGGTTCTCAAGAATTTAATTTCAGATTCTAGGCATGACGTGATTTTCCAAAACAACCACCAAAAAGTGCTTACCTCGAAAACCTAGAAATGCAAACGCAGACAGACCTTTGGAAACTACAAATCACGACAGCCCACGTAACGGGAAGCACGCGGCCCTTTGGCTCTCAGTGTCAAGTGCAAATGTGCGGGCGTCTCCACAGCACGGTCAGGGTCACGGAGCCATGGGGAGTCTCCAGGCTCTGTGAGGGTTTCATAACTGATGCTCTATGTTTACCTGCATTGGATACAATTCTGTGTGCTTGTTTATATGGATTTGTATATGGAGAATTTGATCAGACCTGAGGCCAAGAAGAAAACAGCGACTGCAACTCAAAGCAACTATATTTACACACATTCAATTCTGAAGTATTGCTTCCTGCCCTAAATTCACAGGAGGTATGCCGCTCTGAAGGATGCCTCCACCAAATTGAATCGGGAGTGCCTGAGCCTGCTGCTCAGAAGCCTGTCTGACTTCAGCAACTGGCTGTGTCGGAGGCCCAGTGTGGCCCCTGTGGACACTCCGTGGTTCTGTGCTGAGGTACGCTTCTGAGCAGCAGCTGGGAGGGACCCGAGTCATGAGTGGAACACCCAGAGGGAACACCTGCACTGGTTGCTTAGGAAGGCTCCGGGTGTTTTTTAAAGACAATTTAAACCGTCCTTTGAAGGATCCCATTTGCACAATGCTGAACTGGACCAGCGGGGGTTACCACGCTATCCCTGTATCTGCAGCCCCTTGGCTTCCTAGGAATCACAAACAACCTTTGCAGGAGGGGAAGGAAAAAAAAGAGTTTGCAAGAGAGGAAATGTGTACAGAACAGCAGAAAATTCAGCAATGGCCCAGCAGCCCCTGGCCAACAGGGTTGCTGCAGAGCCTGGAGCCCAGAGGTGGGGGAGCAGAGGGTGAGGGCCATACATGACACACACCTTAATACTGATGGAAGGAACCCCTGACATGCCCACAACCCCAATGGACAGGCAGAACATCAGGTAGTGTTTTTAAGAAAAAATAAAAATTCTGTGATATTTTATAAGAATACATTCTTTAGAAGCAAGAGGTATTGTCACAGTCATCCTTTCTCTGGCATTGGAAGACCAACAGTCTGACAGTAAAACCTGAAGGCAAATCCCCCTGGACATGGAGATCCTGGCTTATGACTGCGCTGCTGGGGGCCATCCCAGGCACGTCACTGGGGAGCTGGCTGATCCAAGTCAATACTTGATGGTGCCAGGGAGGGCAGATTCTGAGTTTGGCAAAGAGGAGTGATAAAGGGACTTGGTGTAGATGCAAAAGCTACAGAGATTTGCTGGGGACGAGAAAAAGCACAGGGCACGTTGGTGAAGTCCTCACACAGAGAAGGACCTCGCCCGCCCCTACTGCACGGGCTGCAGCCGCCTTGAGGGAGGTGTCATGTGACTGTGACAGGACAGCTCTGGCCTGAGTTCAAATCTACATAAACTTCAGACTCAGTGTGGCAAAACAATTACAAGGGGGATTACGGGATTAGTAACAAAGCGCACAGAAGCGAGTTCCTTGGGTTTTCTGTACTCCCCCGGGTTCCAACGCCTCATCTACATCCGGACGATTCTGCCCCTACTGACAGTGTAAGAGCTCCACCTAAAGAGGACTGGGGTCCACTCACCAGGCCCGATCCCACCACAGACAAGCACTGTGCAGGCTGAGAACGGAAAGAATGGAGAAACTTCCCAAAACTGGAGGCCAAGTGTTGCCTGCCAGCCCTGGTGCTCGGCCCTGACCCACTTCACACCGAGCCGTTCTGACCCAGTTCCTGCCATGGGTAGACCCCATGGGCGAGGGGTAGGAGCCGAGCTTTTGCTTTCAAAGTGGTGGCCAAGGGAGCCCCGACCCAGAGCATGGGCCATGCCCACTGGGGTCGTCCTCCTCAGGGGAGATGGCCCAGTGTGGCTGGAGCTCTAATGGCCCCATCTTCATCCTTCTGCTGTGACCTACCCCCAACTCCAAGCCTAGTTCCCTTCGCTAGAGAGAACAGCCCAGCAACCCTCCCCGAGACACACATGGTTCCTGATAAATAAATAAATAAATAAATGCAACCCTCAGATGTTTATTTTGTGTTTCCCTCTGGGAAGAGTCACCTTCAAAGACGAGCCCCTCCACTCCATCTGGAAGACCCCTCAGGGCGGGGGCAGAATGGAAAAGGGCTTTTATATCCCTGAGGCCTGGGTTCACAAGCTGTGAGACCGGTTGGCATTTGGAATCTTGGCCTGCATGAGGAGGAAGCCCTAAAGCCGCTGGGTGTGGGGGGCCAGTGGGTGCAGTCACAGCCCCCGAGGGCCCGATCGCCCTAGAAGGTGCGGGTAGGGGGCTGCCGGCTCCTTGTGGTCCTCAGCCTGCACCCCCAGCACCCAGCCCAGTGAGTTACTGGCACTTGATCTCATATTCATGAATACAAGTATGTGTGCGTGTATGTGTTTACATAGAAAGGTCAGGTCACTGGAAAAAAACACTAGTATGTATACAGGAAAAAAAAAACCCCTCAAAAACATTATATTAGCAAAAAAAAAAAAGTGTCTCGTGAGAAAAAGCAATAAAAATCTGATTTTAACCACAGCTTCTGCTTTAACGTCCGCCACCATCCAGAGCCACACCCTGGCTGCGCCTCCCTGGACTCCAGGTCGCGCCAGCCCCTGAAGGCACTTGTTCTCCACGCTTCTGACGGTCACACCGAGTAGGGGAAGGGGAAGGAGGTGGATGAAAGTGAACCCTGAATGACTGTGACGCACACAGGGGTTAGGGCTTCAGTGACCACGCGACATGCCGTCAGGGGTGGGGACAGTGGTGCCTGGATGGACAGAGCACCGCGGGTGGGCTGGGCCGCTTCATGGCCTCTCTGAGACATTGAGCTTCGTGAGTTCGTTGGCTTCCTCCATCCCTGCTTCTTCACAGTCGCTTTTCTCTATGGCTTTGCCGAACCGACACCTTTCTTCGGCTCTGATGGGCTCCTTCCAGGGTCTCTTAGCAGACGGGTGAGCGTCCCTGGTCTGGGCGTTGTTCTCGGAACCCGGGGACACCTGGTCCGGGTTCTGAACAGAAGGCACCAGGCTGGCTATCTCGTCTGTTGGGGAGCGTCCGATGCTGCCATCCACCTGGACCCGGATGTCGGGCGAGATGGACAGCTGGTGCTGAGGCACCAACCCACTGTCCGTGCACTTGGGGTACAGGTAGGTCTTCATCTGGCCTTTGCCCTTGACGTTCACCGTCCCTCGGTAGTCGAACTCATAGCCCAACTTGCTTAGGACACGGTAGCTCTCCTCGCTGACCTGGATGCGGCACTCCACCCCTGTGGTGTCCATCCTGCTGGCGATGTTGACCGTGTCCCCCCAGATGTCGTACAGCAGCTTGGTGGTGCCAATGACGCCCGCCGTCAGGGGCCCGTGGTTGAAGCCCACCCTGAGCTTGAAGTTGAACCACAGCATGTTGTTGTTGAAGTCGTCCACCACACGCATCATCTCCTTCGCGAACTCGAAGAGGATCTGCAGGTGCTCCTGTGGGTGGCTGCCGTCGCGGCACTGTGTGGTGTTCAGCCCGGACGCAGCCATATAGGTGGCCCCGATGGTCTTGATTTTCTCGATGCTGCTGTAGTCCGGCTTGCTCAGGAGCTCGTCGAAGTCCCCGATCAGCTCGTTGAGGACCCTGTAGCACTCCTTGCCACCCTCATAGTTCTCCTCGTAGAACTCGCTGAAGTTGACGATGCTGGCAAAGATGACGCCCCCGCTGTCGTGGTTCTTGGAGTAGGTCTGGGACACCTTCAGCTGCTCGGCCACGTGGTAGGGGATAATGTTCCTCAGCAGCCAGTCGGCCTGGTCCCTCATGCTCTGGATCTTGGTGCGGTGCAGGTCCGCCTCCACATCCCCGTGGTAGTGCAGGCGGTAGCTGACTTCGAACTCTCGGTTCAGGAACCAGACCAACAGGAGCAGGAGGAAGAAGACGAGAATCACCTCCTGGCCGATCAGGCTGGCTGGGCTCCTGCCGTCGTGAGGCAGCGAAGCGTTGCACAGCTTCCTCGTGGAGCTGGAGGGGAAAGAGAGGAGAAAGGGCGTGCCTCCTGAAGTGTATCTTTAAGTAAAGTTTACTGCCCAGCACTTCCAGGTCTGGGCCAGCCCTGCCTAACCAGCATCCTCCACAGAGTTCTGTGCAGCTCGAACCTTCCATCACCTGCAGCTGCCGAGTGACCTGTTTCTGTTTAGAAAGATGTGGCAAGGTAGAGTCACTCTTGTAAGATTTCTATATTAAGTGCTCTGTTTTTCAGAAGTCTTTAGCTCCTTGATTTTTAAAATCTTGTCTGTTTCCCCAACTTTCTATTTTGAAAAGTCTCCACCTTATAAAAAAGATTAGGAAACTAGCAAAACACACATTTGTATACCCTTCTCCTGCATGAAACTGTTGTCAACACCGTGCTACTTTGCTTTCTCCCCCTTTGTCAATACACACTCCACACATGTGTGCACAGTGGTACACACGTGCATGCACGCTCACCCAGGCACACTTTGCTGAACATTCTGAAAGTAAGCTGCAGACACCAGGCCACTTCAGTCCTGAACTGCTCAGGACCTGTCTCCTAAGAGCAAGGCCATCTCCCTGGGAACCACACCACACTACCATACCCAAGATATTTCCTATCCTCTGATACTTTGATACAATCTGCCTGCCCCCTCCTTCCCACCCCCCTGGGTTAGTTCTGTTTTGCCTGAAGTCATTTAAGACAATTTTAACATTTTTTAAAGAAATATAAAATGTATACTTTTAAGAGTAACATAGTGTAAGAAACTCAGACATATTATAAGTAATGGAAAATAAGTGTCTTTCCTATGCAGTGCCCTTTCGCACTGTTCTAACCCTTGGCTGTGCTGTCACAACCAGACGCTGGCTGAGGTGCTTGACTTCACCCATCTTTGGGCTTCTAGGAACAAGATTGCAGGCGGCATTCCCAAGTGCATCTTTGTGCATATGAAGGAGCCTGTCTGTGGGATATACTCCTGAGCATGGACCTGCTGAGTCATGTAAAATACTGCACACTTAGAATTCCAGTAGAAATGTCCAAACTGCCCTTCTAAGGGTGGAACCCATTTCTCTTCCTTCTGATGACTGAGTCGGCTCGGTCTGTTCTGCGGCTCCACGCAGTGTCGTGGAGGTGCGGCAGGGCCACAGCTGGCACCCGAGGACTGAAGATGAGCATGGGCTACTGCCTCTTCTAAAGTTTGTTCCTTAAACAGAATTTTTTTTCTCACTTAAAAATACTACATACTTAGCATAGAAAGGTTAGGGTAAAAGTAGAAAGAAAGAAAAGATTCACCATCATTGCACTATCCAGAGGCGATCACTGTTAATGCTTGTTGAATTTCCTTCTCATCCTTCTTCTATCAGCTTACATGGCTGTTACTGCTCTGCTCATGTAAACTGTTCCCTGCTGTACTCTAAAATGCACGGAGCGGGCTGCTGGGTCACTTACAGGAATATAATTATGTACAAAACAGATGGATTCTGACTGTAGACAGAGCTGTGGCACAGAAAGCTCAATTCTGTAATCAGAGTGCTTTAAATGAGTTTTACCATTAGCAGTAACTTAAGGATATTAAAAATAATGAAATTGACCAATCTGGCCATAACGCCTTCCATGAAACAGTTCCAAAAGCCCCAGCCTTGGTGTAATGGCCAGGTTGGGTCCCCCTGAAGAGCTTTGGGACCCTTGGGCAGGTCATGCCACCTTTCAGGTCTGTTTCCTCATGTGTAAACAGAAGATGGACTGGAGTATAGCTAAGCCTCTACCGGCCCAAGGGCCTATGCAGAAAGGGCCTGAGGCTGTGTCGTAGAGAGGCCCATGGGCAGGGTGCCCTAGGCTGGCATCAGGAGCTTGGCTTTGGGGCATTCTCACCAGTCCCTGAGGAGAGGGGCTCACTGTGCCCCTCTTTGTACAAGAGTGTTTGTACAAACAAGAGTGTATGCTGAGCACTTGCCCTTTTTCCAGAAATCTGGGATTTTGGAACATGCCAGGCAGAGGGTGCCCATGTGATGCACTTCCCTGTCACAGCTCATTGCTGGGGGATTCAGTGCATCCTGCAGGACCCCACTGAGAGTAGACTCTTGAACACAGGCATCTGGTTTCCTCAGGCCTTTGTCTTATGCACCCTTGCCCCCTGATGATTGTGCTTTCTGTCCTTTTTGCTGTAATAAACCATGTTCATGGGTACAACCATATGATGAGTTCTGAGTCCCCCAAGAGAATGATCGCTGGGGATGTGTGGTCTTGGCGACCCTTACTTCATGCCTAAGAACCAGGAACCAAAAAAGACCTCTGTGGCAAGATTCACCACACTTCACTCATTAATTTTGCCAACAGTCACTTAAATGAATGGCAAAACATACTATGAATCACAAGCACTAAACATAACTATTTTAGGTACTGAAACAGATCCACATGCAGCCCCTTAAGCCCTCTGGCTGGCCCAGAGGAGGGGAGAGTCTGCAGGAAGGAGTCTTCCCTGCGTGAGCTCCTTTCCTTGGCTGAGGAGTTGGCCTTTCCTTCATTTCTCAGAAGAGGTAACACTGAGGAACAGCGTCTTTATGAGGAGATGTCACCAAGGCTTCAAGTCATCTTGGAACCAGGCATTGTAGAACCCAGAAGGAGAAGTGGGCAGGGTGTAGATGTTGACTGCGCTGCAGCCAAAGCCAGCAGTGTGGCCCAAGCCTGGGACGGGCATGAGCCAGTCTGCTCTGGATGGAGCAGGGGAATGTGAGACGTGGGCGCTGGGAGAGGGAGAGGGAACAACGGCACTGCCTGCTCCGGCCTTTGCTTAAAAAGGAGGGAGGTTCAAAAGAGAGGGGATATGTGTATACCTATGGCAGATACTTGCTGAGGTTTGACAGAAAACAACAAAATTCTGTAAAGCAATTATCCTTCAATTAAAAAAAGAGAGAGAAAGAAAAAAGGAAGGCTCCTAGTGCACAGACTGTCATGTCGTGCCCTGGGCTGCCCTGCAGCCAAAGAGATCTGCCACCAGCGGGTGAGAGAATTACCTCCACTCTACACCTATGTTTCTTATTCTACTGCAGAGGGATAATGAAGGCAATAGCTCTACTCCTAAATGCAAACAGTGAAGGTCAGTCCTTAAAGGAGGGATTTGATATGAATAAATGCAAGAGACAACTCAACAGGTGGACAAATGGAAGTTACAGTAAGAGTAGAGTCCATTACCATGGAAGAGAGGGATTACACAATAGAGAGAAACAGAAAACAAAGACCACTGGTCGTCCTAGCCAGCTCAACATTCTGGTGTATTTCAATGCCATTTAAAATCTACCCCTAGGACTGGTGCAGGGACCCAGGAGGACGTGTGATGGGGAGCTTCTGGGCTGCAGTACTGTTCCACTTCTTGGTCTGGGTGGCAGTTAAATGGGTGCGTTCACTTGTGAAAATTCACTGAGCTGTTCTCGTCATCTAGGGATTTTTCTGTGCATATGTATTCTACTTCTATTGTCACTTTAATTCTCCTTCCCACCATCTAAATGTACACAGATACTTAATTTTTTAATTATAGAAATAGAAAAAAATTACCACTCACCATTAAATCATAAGTATTACATATCTTACTTTCTAAAATATATAATAAAACACCTACCTGTAGCTATAAAACATATGCAATTTTACATAATAAATGAAAGATGAAAAAATCATGAATGCTTTCCATAACTTCCATATTTTAATGGCTACAATATTTGGGTACATGTTTCATAACTAACTTCTCTTTTACTGACAACTTAACTTGCTGATGAACTTTCAATATTATAAAACACTATGATCAATATTTGGGGGGATGTGGCCTTTACCAAATGCTGAATTATTTCCTCAGCAGATAAGCTTAAAAAATAGAATTATTAGGCTAAAGGTGACGAACATTTTTAGGATTATTTTTTATAGACTGTCAAGTTACTTTCCAAAACTATGGTATCATTCTGAAAAGTAATGAAGCATGGCAGAAAAAGCATGGCCTGGCAGTGAGGGAGGCAAGGGTGTAAACACTGCCAGTTACTAGCTGTATGTCCCCAGACAGGTTCCTTAACTTCTCTGAGCTTCAGCTTCCTTATCTGGAAAATAGGGACAAAGTCTCCTAATGTATCAGGTTATTGTGCAGATTCAACAAACCTATATTAAACACCACCATCAATTCATAAATGTGCCATACCCTGGTCTACACTGGGTATCTGCATGGTAACATTTTGAAGGAAAAATTTAGATCAGGCCTTAATTAGTTCTTTATGTAACAGTCCCACAAATATTTTTCTCAGTCTGCTGATACCATCCACTCAGTCAGTCTTATTTTTTTGTGAATGTGGTTTTATTTATTATCTATAAGACTGGAAAGTTATCTCTGTCTTAGAGACTTAAGAACTGATTAATTTTATTTTTTCTTGATATTTATATACTTTTAGATAATTTTAAAAAATTTTGAGTTCAATTTATTTAGAATTAAATTTGACATTTATAGTAAGGAGAGGACCCAACATATTTTTTTTCAAATTTCTAGTCAGTTAATTTAAAATATTTTAGTGAATAAAATACTTTGATTTGTGAGATTTCCTTTGTAACAGTTGTATAAAAAAGGTCATATATAAAATTAAACCAAATCTAATACCAGAATCCTTTGCTTTTTGAAAGTTCGCTTTTCGCTGCTTTGCTTGGATGAAAGATCTATATTAGAATCTGTTTTTGCTAATGAAAGAAATCTGAAGGGGATTTTGGCCTTTAGGGAAAAAGGCAAAAAGTAAAAATAGTGTTCTGCGTCTGTTCTGCAGTGAATGTTAGACAGCCAGCGCCACCCTGAATGGAGAGAGTTCCTCCCCAGGTATCGCAACATCGGCCACCACAGCTCTGAGCTGTGAGCATCAGTGCTTTACCTCGACTCATTCTGTGCCTCCGATAGCAAGCTGTGTCCTAAGGTAACTGCTTTTTCACACTTAGGGTTAGGAAAGTTTTCACAAGAATGCTCCACTGTCAAGAGAGCAGGAGAAACCTGCCTACATCTTAGCAATCATTTATTTTCCCAATAAGGTATTCTAAATATGATCTGTTATTTTAATAAACAGATATTTTCTGCTTACTCTTTTAAGAGTGAGTATGTTGTTCTTTTTATTCAAGACACAACTGTTTTCAGGAAGCTTAGAAATACCAGCAATAATATAGTTACTCTCATTTATTCAGATATAGGCACAATGTTAAAAGCTTACCTGAAATTCTGCACTGCATCAAGGTGTGAAATTACAGTGGAACTGAAATTAAAATGCAGAAAACTATGATTATAAAAAGCTAGGAAGGCACTATACAAAGGAATCTGAGAAGAGTTTAAATAAAAACAACTTTTCTATTTTCAAGGTGGAGTTCAAGGTAGACAGTTAAGGACAGTAAATTTTAATTATAATTTGATGCTGTACGCTAANGCATCAAGGTGTGAAATTACAGTGGAACTGAAATTAAAATGCAGAAAACTATGATTATAAAAAGCTAGGAAGGCACTATACAAAGGAATCTGAGAAGAGTTTAAATAAAAACAACTTTTCTATTTTCAAGGTGGAGTTCAAGGTAGACAGTTAAGGACAGTAAATTTTAATTATAATTTGATGCTGTACGCTAATGAAGAAAAACAAAATTGTAAAGACAATGATGTAAAAGCCTTTATATCAGGACTTCCCTGGTGGTCCAGCAGTTAAGACTCCTCATTTCCAGTGCAGGGGGCTTGGGTTCAATCCCTGGTCAGGGAACTAGATCCTGCATGTCACAACTAAAGATCCCACATGCTGCAACAAAAATTAAAGATCCCACATGCTGCACTAAGACCCAGCACAGTCAAATAAATAAATAAATATTAACAACAAGAAGAATTTTTATATTAGCCATTGAAAGTATGCACAGCCAACAAAGAGCAAAATCAGAAAAGGTCTCTAAAGCCTTCATTTTGTGGCTAAGAATGCATCCACAGTGTCTACAGGCGGGAAACTGGTCATTTTCAGACATCAAAGCCTACTGACAGAGGATCAATTTCAAAGGGCCCTGCTAGAGGTGCTGCTGAATTATTTACTCTGGAAGCTGAACTTTGCTATTGGTGGTGCCCAAAGCAATCAGATTCCAGTTTTTGGGCATTGAACCACATGTACCTAACAACCTCTCTTGGTGCTGCTGGGGAAGGTGCCCGAGACACAGAGCCCATCCTCTCCACAGCTTCCTTTGGGGTCACCTTACACCCAGCATCCAGTCAGGCCCACAGACCACCTGAACCTTGCCTCTCCCCGGGGCAAGGGCCCTGACACTTCGCCCTCCAGGCCCCCAGCCTTGCTTCCTGCAAAGGGGACCTCTTGGAGCACCTGGGAACAGCTCTCCTGGGTAGCATAGGCTAGTTAGAGCTCAGAGTGGCTTACGTGATTACAGAAGCTGCCTTCACAGAGAAGGAAAGTGAGAGCTACACACGAAATGCAAATTCTAAGACTTTATGTCCCCTTCTCATCCAGTCCAGACAAGACCGTGACACTATAACCTATGCGTGTGTCCCCTGCCCCTAAAGCTGGAAGAGTCTCCCATCTCCTCAAGGCTAGATGAATCGCCCCTGCTTCATAGGAACTGAATTCATGTTTTGTTCCCTCTATGAACAAAGCTAGTGGAGGCGATAAAATTCCAGTTGAGCTATTTCAAATCCTAAAAGATGATGCTGTGAAAGTGCTGCACTAAGTATGCCAGCAGATTTGGAAAACTCAGCAGTGACTATAGGACTGGAAAGGGTCAGTTTTCATTCCAATCCCAAAGAAAGGTAATGCCAAGGAATGGTCGATCTACCGCACAATTGCACTCATCTCACACGCTAGTAAAGTAATGCTCAAAATTCTCCAAGCTAGGCTTCAGCAATATGTGAACCATGAAGTTCCAGATGTTCAAGCTGGTTTTAGAAAAGGCAGAGGAACCAGAGATCAAATTGCCAACATCCACTGGATCATTGAAAAANTCATTTCTTCCAAAGAACACCCAGGACTGATCTCCTTTAGAATGGACTGGTTGGATCTCCTTTCAGTCCGAGGGACTCTCAAGAGTCTTCTCCAACACCCCAGTTTAAAAGCATCAATTCTTCTGCACTCAGCTTTCTTCACAGTCCAACTCTGGAATTCTCCAGGCCAGAATACTAGTGTGGGTAGCTCCTCCCTTCTCCAGGGGATCTTCCCAACCCAGGGATCCAACCCAGGACTCTCCCGCATTGCATTCTGTACCCCCTGCGCCACAAGGGAAGCCCAAGAATACTGGAGTGGCTACCGAGCTTCCCTGATAGCTCAGTTGGTCAAGAATCTGCCTGCAATGAAAGAGACTCCGGTTCAATTCCTGGGTCTGGAAGATCCACTGGAGAAGGGATTTTTGATCTGAGGTTGGTTGAATCCAGAGATGCAGAACCTGTGGATGTAGAAGCCCATTTGCATTTACAAGGAGGAAGTGCTGCAATTCATAGGGTCGCAGAGTCGGACACAACTGAGCAACTGAACTGAACTGAACTAAAAGGTCAAAAAGTGTATTACTGAATTTCATACTGTTGGGAAAGAGCTTTATAAAGACCACAATTCCAGAAGGCTGCACACTCCTTCAGAAAGGAAAAAGGTCACTTTGTTTTGCTTAATTTAACTGTCCAGTAAAGTTTCCTTTCACATGCTGAATAGCAGTAAATTCCCTGAATAAAGTGAATGCTGAATACTTTGAATTCTCTTTTTGATCTTAATTTGCAGAGAACTTGAACATCTTTCATGTAGCTATTATTTTATTAAGTAAATTGAGGAAGGACACTCACTCTGTCCATTACTGACCACTGCTTTGGTAATATCCCAAATGCAATATGGTGATTTCATCTGGATATTGAGACAAATTAGACCATTTTCTACTTTTGAATTTATGAAAGCAATGATTCTCAATGGTAATACCACTCCTAGGGGAGCATTTTGGAGAAGGGAAAGGCTACCCACTCCAGTATTCTTGCCTGGAGAATCCCCATGGACAGAGGAGCTTGGTGGACTTCAGTCCATGTGGTCACAAAGAGTCAGACATGACTGAGCGACTAAGTACAGCACAGGGGAGCATTTTGGGAATATTCAAGTCCCTTCTGGTTACCATAATAATTTGGGGAGCCAGGAATGTTAAATGTCCTGCAGGGTGCAATGGAGAAATGTCTCATGTAACTTTGAAATATCCTGCTAATCTAAACCCACTGTAAATATAAATAAATGGTTCTTTAATGTGTACTAACATAAAACATTTTCATAAGCAGTTACACAAAAAGTCCATCGTTTAGAAACAGAAGCTTAATGATTTGAGACATTCCCTCCAAATTTCTGAATAAATTACTTACTATGTGCACTTTGCTGTCCAAGGTAGCATCGTATTTCCGACTGTATATTTAGTTGAAAAGGTTAAAAGCCACAAAGCTAGTTGCAAATGTGCAACTGGTAATTTAGGAGAACCAAAACACGACTTAATCAGGAGGACACATGGAAAGTAGGAGCCTTGATGGATTCATTAACAAAGGCTGTTTTAAACATAGCACTTATCAGTGCCATCCTATATATTTTATTTTTGACATTTTTTCATAGCACAGAACAGATTCTGTCCCCAGGGGACTTCACAAAGCTCCTGTTTCTTTTCCCCACATCACCAGTGAGAGAGCTTTGAAGGCCGTTTGAGTAAAATGTATTCTTCAATATGTGGAAGGATTCAAAGATAAGCGATGTATTTCTAGTGGTTTCTCACTGCCCTAACGTTTCATGTCATAAGATGGGAAACTGTTATGACACAGGGTTTATGAACAGGGCCAGGTCACTCGCAAGGCCGTCACCCTTCAGTTCCTCCACTTGGACAGTCTGTGACCTGTCTCAGCACACCAGCCCTACTACAAGAGGTCAGAACCAGTTACTCCTTTTCATTGGTGTGTCACGCCCACCTCTAACATTTCGTTTTCTTTATAGTCTTGTATGAAGCGGCTTCTGGTTCTACTTTCTTAAATTCAAACTTCCTCAATGTAAATACAAACGGGCTTCTACATCCACAGGTTCTGCATCTCTGGATTCAACCAACCTCAGATCAAAAATCCCTTCTCCAGTGGATCTTCCAGACCCAGGAATTGAACTGGAGTCTCCTTCCTTGCAGGCAGATTATTGACCAACTGAGCTATCAGGGAAGCTCGGTAGCCACTCCAGTACTCTTGGGCTTCCCTTGTGGCTCAGCGGGTACAGAATGCAATGCAGGAGAGACCTCAGTTGGATCCTTGGGTTGGGAAGATCCCCTGGAGAAGGGAGGAGCTACCCATGCTAGTATTCTGGCCTGGAGAATTCCATGGACTGTATAGTCCATGGGGCTGCAAAGAGTTGGACACAACTGAGCAGTTTTCACTTTCAGATTGAGAATATTATGAACAAAATTTCCAGAAAGTTCAAAAAAAGCAAAATTTAAATTTGCTGCATGCTTACAAGTTACAACATAGCATTTGTACTATATTAGTATTAGGTATCATTAAGTAGTCTAAACAGCTTTGTAGGCTATATGCAAATGTGGTGCCATTTATAGGAGGAACTTGAACATCCTTAATTTTTGGTATTAGGGGAAGGGGTCTGAGAACCAATCCCCTGAGGATACCGTGGGACAACTGTGAGTTCTAGCATGTGACTACTGCATGACGTCAGCTGGGGGTGGTCACCCCAGGAAGTCTATAGGTAAATACATATTTTTATATTAAAAATTATTTCCTTTTTCTTTCCTTTGCATATTACTCTTTGGGCATTTCATCAAGTTGTTGACTTGATGAGGCTGAAAGCTATTTCCTGTTGAGACAGTAAATGTCTGTTGGGGTGGAGGGCATTAGTACTGATGAGAAAGAACAAGTGACAGACACAATTCAATAGCAAAACCCAGAAATTTAATTGAAAAATAGGCAGAGGATGTAAATAGACACTTTTCTAAAGCAGACATAGAGATGGCTCATAAGCACATGAAAAGCTGTTCAATATCCCCCTAATTATCAGGGAAATGCACATCAAGCAAAATATCACCTCACATCTATTAGCACAGGTATAAACAGAAAAAAGATAAGCAGTAACAAGTGATGTCGACACATGGAGACAAGAGAACACTTGTGCACTGCTATGCTGTGCTTAGTCGCTCAGTCGTGTCTGACACTTTGGGACCATAAGCTCTTCTGTCCATGGGATTCTCCAGGCAAGAATACTGGAGTGGGTTGCCATGTCCTTCTCCAAGTCATCTTCCCAACCCAGGGATTGAACCCAGGTCTCCTGCATTGCAGGAGGATTCTTTACCAGCTGAGCCACCAGGGAAGCCCAAGAATACTGGATCAAGTAGCCTATCCTTTCTCCAGGGGATCTTCCCAATCCAGGAATCAAATTAGGGTCTCCTGCATTGCAGGTGAATTCTTTACCAGCTAAGCTACCAGGGAATCCCCCGTGCACTGCTAGTGAGAAGTAAACTGGTGCAACCACTATGGAAAACATTATGAAGGGTCTCCCCAAAATTAAAAATAGAAGTACTATATGACCTAGCAGTTACACTTCAGAAACATCTGAAGGGAACACAAATAGCAACTTGAAAAGACATCTGTATCCGCGTGTCCATTATAGCACTATTTACAATAGCCAAGATAAGAAGGAACCTAAGTATCTGTCAAAGAATGAATGGATCAAGAAGACATGGCATATATGATTCAGCCACAAAAAAGAAAGAAATCCTGCCATTTGTGACAACATGGACAGACTTTGGAGGCATTAAAAGAAATAAGTCAGACAGCGAAAGACAAATACCGTATGATCTCATTTACATGTAGACTCTAAAAACAAACAAAAAAACACACCATGAACTCTTCAGAGAACAGATTGGGTTGCTAGAGGCAGGGGTGGAAGGTGGGTAAAATGGGTGAAAGTTCTCAAAAGGTACAAAGTTCTGGTTATAAAGTAGGTAAGTCCTGGGGAAGTAATAGACACTGAGGTCAGTTCAGTTCAGTCGCTCAGTCGTGTCCGACTCTTTGCGACCCCATGGACTGCAGCACGCCAAGCCTCCCTGTCTATCACCAGCTCCTGGAGTTTACTCAAACTCATACACCGTGGTAACTATAGTTAACAATACTGTACTATATATTTGAAAGTTGCTGAGAAAGTAACATTTTTTTCTTTTTTTTTGGCTTCACATCACGCTTGTGGGATCTTAGTTGCCCCACTAGGGATTGAGCCTGGGCCCCAGCAGTGAGAGTACAGAATCCTAACCACTGAACTGCCAGGAAATTCCCGAGAGTAACTTAACTAGACTTACGATGGTCATCATTTCACACAGTACAGAAATACTAAATCATTACACAGTGCACCTGGAAACTAATACTTCTGTGTTAATGATCTATCTCAATTAAGAGGAAAGGTGTGAGGGGGACGAAAGCAGTGTCAGGGCAGGTGACCCCCTGCATGGCGAGCAGGCCTCACGTACCTGTCTGGGCACAGGGAGATGTAGAGCAGTAGCAGCAGGGGCCCGGCCCCGACGACAGTGGCCAGGGAGGACCGCATCCAGGAGCTGAGCTGGCAGAAGTTGCAGTATTGCACCACGGCGGTCAGCACGGCCGAGCCCGTGAACATGGTGGACTGAAATGAGGGGAGGGCTCCTGAGGACCCCAGTGCACCCACCAGCCTCCCCTCCACCTGGGAACCCTGAGAACAGATGACACACTCGCTTACCTGTCTTTCTGTGGAACAGAACACCCTCAGTTCAGGGACAGATCATAAACCATGGGATTAAGTAAGTTACCACAGTTTTCTCGCTTACAGCTCTTGCAGGTCCCACGTGTGTGGGAACCACACATATCACCTTGGCGGGGAGGAAAGGTAGGCTACCCCTATAAAGCCACCCTGTCATCAGTTCCCTCCCCAAAACCCATCCTGCAGGCACCCTGCTGCATGTCAGTGGAAATGAAACTGGGGTGTGTAAGTATCGAATGTAGCCAGCCTGCCAGCACTTTGTGCTACACTTGCCGGCACCAGAAATACAATCTTGCTACAGCAGCGTGAATTCACTTTATGGGTATAACTTGGAAACAGCTTCCATGATCAGCAGCAGCCAGCTGAGGTGCCAGTGGATGGCTGGTGCCAGTTCTACAGACTAAGGTTATTATTTTTACTTTTCTTTTAAAATAAAGTACAGTTGACAGACAACAGCTATTACCCTATATCATTTGGATATGTGGGACAGATGCTTCTTCATAAAACGTGTAAGGAAATAACTGACTTGGGATTTGGCAACACTCAGCAGGTGGGAGAGGACCCAGCCCCATGGGGGACTCTCCCCAGGCAGGCTGCGGTCTGACCTCCCGGCCTGCTCCTCTGTCTAGGCAAGTCTTTTAAAAAGACAAGTTCAAAGGACTGATAGGGTATGGACCTCTATGTTTAAATTCTTGTCCCAAGCCAGCAGACTTATTAAAAAATTTAAAAAAAGGGATCTGTAAGCCCAGAGGAATCTGGACACAAAATCACTGAGACTCTACTTACGTGTATGTTTGTCTCAAATTCAGAGGTAACGTGTGAATACACCGCCAGGGCGGGGAGGGACACCAGGATGGCCCCAATGAAATGGCGTGGGAGCCAGCCGGCTATCCACTCCAGCAGGCGCTTGGTGCACGTCATCACGTCCTCCAGGAAGAACACCATCCTGGTGAGCAGGGAGAAAAGAAAATCAGGGTTTGGGTCTTTCCGGTGCCTCCCAACCTAGGTCAGGCCCGCACAGGGCACGGCTAGTTTAGGAGTGGGTCCCCAGCATCCTGGCCAGGAGCTTAAAGCCAAGACATGGAGGGAGGCAGGCCCCAGAGCAGGGCTTGCTGTGGGCAAGGCAGCGAAGCCCTTTGGCAAAGAGCTGAAGGGACTCAGGGGAGGCTGGAGGCAAGCGTGGAGGGGAGGCGTCATGTACTGGAAGCTTCAGGGCCAGACCCGAAGCTACAGTCTCCTGTCCTGGGATGCTGGGGAGGCAGGAAACAATGCCCCTGGGGGCTCACAGCCTCATGGTGGGCAGACGAGGATCTGAGATGGTGGTGTGGTCAGTGTGACAAAGCAACACACATGGGGTACTAGGGAATCACAGCAAAAGGGAAAAATGGTGACAAAACCAGAGTCCGAGAGAGAGGCCAGCTCCAAGCACCAGGTGGACCCTCGAGGGGACCAGCCTCACTCCACGCTCACACAGTTCTTGAGGAGGAAATGCTCCTCATCTCGGGGCACAGGTCAGGGCCAGTCTCCCTGTTTCTCTCTGACCCCCAGTGTGAGGCCATCCTGCTGAGAGCAGCAGGGCTGGAGGAAGGGATGGGCCTGGGGCAGCGATGGCATGGATAGAATCTCTGTGAGCTCCTAGGGCTGGGGCTGCCCTGAAGGCAGGGTGGGCGGGTCCTGAGGGCCCTGCCTCCTAGAGGGGCCCTGATGTCTCTCAGACTCTGTCCATTTTTAAACAGAGTGTCTTTTTATTATTGAGCTAACATTCTAGACCCTTGTTGTGGACATGATTGCAAATACTCTTCTGTTCTATATGTCCTCTTTCACTTGGGGGTGAAGAGTGATGATGGTGTTCTTTTGAAACATGAAAGTTTTAGATTCTAATGAAGTCCAGCTTAGCTACGTTTTCTTTGGCTGCTTGTGTTTCCGTGTCACCTCGAAGAAACCGCTGCCTGACCCGAGCCCATGGACTTGGGCCTGCGCTTCCTCTGGGGGTTTAGGGCTTTACTCTTGCATCCAGGAGAGGCCCCTCCCAGGGGCAACCTGCACACCTCCTTTGCTCTCTGCCTTGCTTTCTTCCCCCTTATCTTCCCACTTTCTAAATGTCTGGTTTGGGAGTTCAAGGGACTTAACTGGTGGCGTCGAGGCTGCAGAGGACATTGACCTGCAGGTAAGGAGGGAGACCCCCTGTGCTGAGGGGTTCGCCAGGGAGGAGTCTGTGAAGCAGGGCTGGGCCAGGGAAGAGAAGAGGACTGTCCAGAAATGTACTCACGGAGCTTGCTGGCAATTACGCCAGCAGAGGGAGCTGAAGGCTAACAGCTGCGGAGCTGCCCACAGGTGGGCCTTTACCTGACAGAGACCACGAGGGACAGGATCTCCAGCAGCAGGGCCGCTCCAAAGACTGCCACGGCGGCCGGTGGGGGCGGCGTGGAGGCGGCCCCGTACTTCAGGAAGCAGGTGATGGAGAGAATCAGAAACACTGTTGTCGACAGAAACACATCCAGGAGGGAGCTGAAGGTGGCACTGGCAAAAGTCTTCACAGGAGAATTCTTTATAACCTGTTCGGGAGGTGGCAGNAAGACTGCCACGGCGGCCGGTGGGGGCGGCGTGGAGGCGGCCCCGTACTTCAGGAAGCAGGTGATGGAGAGAATCAGAAACACTGTTGTCGACAGAAACACATCCAGGAGGGAGCTGAAGGTGGCACTGGCAAAAGTCTTCACAGGAGAATTCTTTATAACCTGTTCAGGAGGTGGCAGTGGTAGTTAACAGACACTGCTGGACGTACCCACCTGGAAGGTGGAGATCCAGGCAGAAAACAGTGGATGTCTGCTGAACACCTGCCTCCTACGGACCAGGTGCAGGGCGAGAAATGCTTCACACAGCCATCTCCCTACTACTACCCCCTGCCCAACAGTGAGGAAACTGAGGCACAGAGAAGTGCAGAAATTTGTCCAAGGTCACAGAGCAGCTGAGTACAAACCAGTAAATTCTCATAGGCGTGTGACACACTGAGGCCGAAGTATGCTGCTGACAGGAAAGTCACGTGCTAGAAGCCAGGTCCCAGACTTGGGGCTTCCTGACAGAAGCATAAGGTGGGGCTAGAGCAGCAGCAGGTCAGCAGTAACAGTGATGGCAGGAGTCTGCTCTGGGCCTGGGTCTGCACGGGGTGCAGGGGGGACGGACAGGTGGGAAACAATGCCCCTAGGGGGCTCACAGCCTCATGCGGGCAGACGAGGGTCTGAGATGGTGGTGTGGTCAGTGTGACAAAGCGACAAGCACGGAGTACTAGGGAATCACAGCAAAGGGGAAAAATGATGACAAAGCCAGTCTGAGAGAGAGGCCAGCTCCAAGCATCAGGTGGACCCTTTCGGGGACTGGCCTCACTCCACGCTCACACAGTTCTTGCAGAGGAAATGCTCCTCATCTTGGGGCATAGGTCAGAGGCCAAGGCGAGGGGCTACTCGAGGTCACACAGGTGAGGAGGAGCCCAGCCAGGGCTGTGGTGCCTTGACCACGTCACCCACTGTCCCTGGGCCTCGTTCATCTGGGAACAAGGATGAACTCTGGACCGACACCTTATGGGCGATGGTGAACTTTCACTGGGAAAACACTGAGTGCAGTGGGGGCCTAAGTGGGGACGGCCTGGAGCCTTCCGCTGCTCCTGCAACCCTCCCTTCCTTGCCACTCTGCCCCAAGTTCCGGTGGCAGCACCCCACCTGCACCCTAGACTACAGGCTCATCCATTCCCGTCACCTTCTATGGCTTGGCCACGCGACCTTTACACAGCACAGTCTGATGGTGCCACCCCCTGTTCTGGATTCTTCCCAGCTCCCCTGGCCTTTGGCATAACGTCCACCGTGCAGGAAGCTGCCCACCTGCCACCTCCACCCCATCTGCCAGATGGAAGCGCCCCCAGATCCCTGGAGGTACCCAGGCTCCATCTCATCTCCAAGGTTTGCAGCTGCTGGCCCCTCTCTGCAACGTTCCTTCACTGGATTAGTTGCCAGCCCTCCCACTAACATGGGCTCCCTCTAGGCCCTCAACCTGGGGTCAGTGTGCTCTGAGGGCTTTTTGGGACCCAGGGGTCTGGGTTCTGACTTCTGCCAGGTTACTGTTTCCCCGAGAGCATCTGTAATTTCTCTGCCTCAGTCCCAGAAGCAGGATGCTCAGGGAGCATCTGGTGACGAGAGGGGTGGGTAGCCCATGCCTGCTGCTAGGGAGGCTCTGCACTCAGCACCGGGGTTGGGGGGTGTTCCACTCTAGCGATGGGGTCTCAGCCTCTCAACCTTCCCTGGCCTTGGCTTTCTTTTGGCAAAACAGGGATCATTGTAAACCTGCTTGAAAGGCTGCTGTGTGGACTAAATGAGATGATGTTCTGCTCTCCAGGCATCAATCAACTGACTCGAAAGTCCACACGAGGAGCCCCGCTTGGGGTGTTCACAGGCATTCAGGTCCCAAGAGGCTCATGAAACCCAACCCTACAGGCATGGCCCATCCTGTCTGGTTCACCAGGACTTTCGGGCCTGGTCGGGCCCTGGATACAGCAGACACTAAAGGGTGATCCTCTGGATGAACAAATAAGTCGAAGGAGAAATCCTTTTGGCTCTGGGCTGGGAGAGTATGTGTTTTTTACCTTGTAACACTAAGCCAGGTTAGGTCTGGGAAGACTGCAGGGAGCTGGCTGCTTGTAACTCAAACCAGGCTCTAGGCTACTGCTTCCGTCCATCATCCCATCAAGCCCCACCAAGCGCCTGCAGATTTGGGACTGGACACCACATAGGGTGGAGAATAAGAGATGGGCTCCTGCCTCCCAAGATGAGTCCAGGGAGGGAGGCATATGATTCAACAGTCCCACAAGAAGAGGTTTTAAAATGGGATTTCAGCTGTGAAAACATGGTGTGATGGGGGGGTGGGGTGGGAAATCCAGTCTGCAGTCAGGGACTGTTTCTTGGAGGAAGTGATGTTTGGGCTCAGAGTTACAGGACAGTAGGAATTAAGGCCGGGGAGGGCAGTGGAGGGGAGCTCAGCCCTGAAGCATCTGGGAAAGCCCAGCGAGGTGGCAGGCCTCTGACTTGTGTCCCATCTCGGTGGGAAGAAAGCCAACAGGGAACAGGGAGAGAAGTCCTGCTGGAGAACAGAACAGGTGGGGCTGGAGCCCCTCTCCCCATACTAGGCCTCCAGGGGCTGGAGCACGGCCGGAGAGCCTGGGTACCCACCAGCTGAAGGGGAAGGAGACCAAGAGGTGACAAGCTGAGCTGCTGTAGACAGATTTAGAGTTTTCTCCCTTGTGGTGATAAATTCACATACAGATGAAATTCAGCACTTACATATAATTCAGGGCTTACGTACAGACTGTGGGAGATCAAAATGAGCCTTCAACTTCCCGTTGCTCAGGAAAATGAAAAAAGGCTGCCCAAGCACAAGACTGAGAACTACTGAGTAAAACTGGCATGTCTTTAGTAAAATTATGAGGAAACACACACCTCTTCTTGATAGCTGGTCCTGTAGGCCCGCTCGAGCTCCGGATCCAGGAAATTCAAGCTGAACTGGTTAATGGGCGGCTTAAAAAAGTAGTCTTTCATCAGGCTAGAAGAGATGATAAATGCAATCAATGAACGTGCGGCACAATTGTCACATTTATTCTATCAGAGGATCACTGTTAGCTACGGAGATGCCGTTTGTGGAGCGTGTCACAAAGGCTGTACCTGAAAGTCACTGTGCAATAGACATTGCTCAACGACCCCTTTAGAACTCTCTGGAAAGTCCTTCATGCTTCTGTACAGAATCCCATTTCAGGCTGCACCTCCATGAAAGAATGCCCATTCACCATAAATATAACACACAGCAGTAGAACTGTGCTTTTGAAAACATCTTCTGGCAAGCAGAATTAGAAGGAGGTGGCAGCTTTTTTTGTTCCATGAAACGCTCCCCTCTGAAGGACCAGCAGGTCCCTGGATGGATCGTGCTTATGTGGATTTGGAGGCTTCCTTGCATACATAATTCAGAACCGGCTGTCCTGTCACTCAGAGCACTGACAGTAATTACCACCGTCACCGCTAACAGGTTGTTATCACAAAATTGTGTTTACAGTCAGTGTAATTTTGGAGCTGTTGTCACATATGCAGATTGCGTGTGAAACCTGAAAAATGATAATGCTCAATGATTTTAATAGTAGAGAAATCAAGCCTGCTTTACGTGGCTCTCTCATTCTTTTACGGATGGCTAGCAAATAGTGATATCCTTTTTATCCTGCAGAAAATTACTATAAATCTAAGGGGATGTTAATATAATTTTAAAATGAAAATACAGCTGTGGGCTGTCTCTCTGCTTCACACAGTAACTACCAGAATGATTAAAGCAGATAAAATACATGAAGTGCCTATCAGGCACCTAACACACAGCAAGGGCCACTGCACTTCCTCCTTTCCATGCTCATTCGACTCCTGGTGGTAAGTGCGAGATTCCTTACTGGCTCTCAGGTTCAGAAGAGAAAAAAATGCCACCCCCAAGTGTTGACCGCCCCCCATCTTCCCTTTCACTTGGTGAGTGTAGACAGAGGGAAAAACAACAAAGCAGCTACAAGGAGGAAACGTAATGGCTTTATTTCTGCAGTCAAGAGGCAAAGTGAAAGTTGCTCAGTCGTGTCTGACTCTTTGCAACCCCATGGGCTATACAGTCCATGAAATTTTCTAGGCCAGAATACTGGAGTAGGTAGTCTTTCCCTTCTCCAGGGGATCTTCCCAATCCAGGAATCAAACCCCAGTCTCCTGCCCCTGGTGGCTCAGCTGGTAAAGAATCTGCCTGCACTGCGAGAGACCTGGGTTCAACCCCTGGGTTGGGAAGATCCCCTGGAGAAGGGAATGGCTACACTCCAGTATTCTGGCCTGGAGAATTCCATGGATTGAATAGTCCATGGGGTCACAAAGAGTCAAGAGGCAGGATCCACACTGTAAGCTGTCCTGCTCGTTTGAGATGAATACTGGGCTGTCCCACTTCTGGGAACAGGGATGAGCTCATGTTGGATCAATCCTTTCTCAGATAGCGACCACACACCCTGAAGTATTAGTCACTCAGTCGTGTCCAACTCTTGACAACCCTATGGACTCTAGCCCACCAGGCTCCTCTGTCTAAGGGATTTCTCAGGCAAGAATTCGGGAGTGGGTTGCCATTTCAATTCCTGACCCAGGAATTGAGCCTGAGTCTCCTACATTATAGGCAGATTCTTAACCATCTGAGTCACAAGGTAAACCCTAAACAAAATATAAAAGCAACTGAAACCACTGGCGATTGGCCTGAAGCAGTAAGAAAATGGAGCTACACTTGGAAGAAGTTGAATTTGTGGGGTTTTTTTTTTCATCTGCAGAGAGCCATTAGTCAGCACCATGTGTAGGATGGCTACAACTCAGATAGAAAAGCTGCAGTCTCACTGACTTGGAAAACCAGGAAAGAGAGTTCAGCATGCCCATAGATGGAAAATGAGGTTGGACATCCTAGAGGGAGAGGACCAGAGAAGGGAGAGCCCTACGTTCTGCACACAGGCTCTGCTCCCATCTCTGGCAGACCCTTGAAATGCACATGTGTGCCAACTCCAAGCAGCCTAATAAAGGCAAAAAGAACAGCTGCTGCCCACCTCAGGGGAGACAGAGTTTGGCATTTGAGTTCAGATCACTTATCTGGCTGCTGAAACAAACAAAAAGTTGATACTCTTCAAAGGAATGTAACAGAATGGAGAGTTTTGTATATAATGTGCACAACATAATCCAAAATTACTAGACAAGCAAGGAATCAGGAAAACATGGTCCCTCCTCAACAAAAAGCAATCAAAAGAGACCAACCTGAGGTTACCAAGAGGTTGGAACTGGAGGTTGTTGTTTATAGTGTGTGTGTGTGTGTGTATGTAACATGTGAAGACCATAACATAAGGGATGAGAGGAGAGGTAATGTACCATACTGATATAAGATTTCTACATTTAAAGGGAAGTGATATAATATTAACGATAGGAAGACTACAAAAATATAAGACTGTCTAAAAAAATGAAGTCGCTCAGTTGTGTCCGACTCTTTGCAACCCCATGGCTTGTAACCTACCAGGTTCTTCCATCCATGGAATTCTCCAGGCAAGAGTACTGGAGTGGGTTGCCATTTCCTTCTCCAGGGGATCTTCCCAACCCAGGGACTGAACCCGGGTCTCCCACATTGTAGACAGACGCCTTTACTGCCTGAGCCAAGACTGCCTAGAGCAACCACTAAAAGAAAAATAATGCAAAGAGGTATGGCTAAAAACAAAATATATTAAAATATAATAAAAAGGCAGATATTGTCAGAGTGATTTAAAAAGCAAGACCCACAGGAGATGTATTTCAAATATAAAGACCCAGGTTTTAATNCGCCTTTACTGCCTGAGCCAAGACTGCCTAGAGCAACCACTAAAAGAAAAATAATGCAAAGAGGTATGGCTAAAAACAAAATATATTAAAATATAATAAAAAGGCAGATATTGTCAGAGTGATTTAAAAAGCAAGACCCACAGGAGATGTATTTCAAATATAAAGACCCAGGTTTTAATTTTTTTTAATGGAAAATGATATAGCATGCAAACAGTAGCTAGAGTGACTGTTAATATCAGATAAAGCAGTCTTCAAGACAGAGTATTACTAGGCACAAAGATGGACACTTCAAAATGATAAAAGGATTAATTACCAGGAATATATAACACTCACAAGTGTGTATGTACCTAAAAAAGAGCTTCAAAATACTTGAAACAAAGAGACAGAGACACAGACAATTCTGTAAGACAGATACAGACAATTCCATAACCATAGCTAGAGATTATTTATTATCTCAATAATTGATAAAATAATAATAATCTTACCAATTATCTCCATAATGGGTAGAAAAACAGCCCAAATTTTCAGTAGAGAGACACATGATCTGATTACTGCTGCCAATCACCTGAATCTAATTGAGGTTTATGGATTGCCACATCCTGAGAATGCAGAGTTTTCATTCTTTTTAAGTGTGTATCATATGTTCAAAACAGACCACATGCAGAAATCACAGAACAAGTTCTAATGAATATCAAAGGAATGAAGTCACATAGTGAGTGTATGCCTTTGATTACAAAGACAATCAATCGAACACTAATAACTAACGTATCTAAGTACCATTTTTCACTAAAAGGAGCCAGGGCTCTTTAGAGATATAGCTGATGCCTGTGCTGGGGCAGGGAAAATATAAAATGAGTTGTTGTGCTGGAAAGTAAGAAATGGCTCAAAACAAATGAAAGTGCTATGTCAAAAGGATGCAAGCGCCAACCTGAACGGGGGCTTCCTATGGCCAGATTCAGGACGACTAGGGCATCACACTCATTAGGACAGTGATCAATGATGCCCTGTTAAGTAAACCAGGACTCCATGCGGGTTTACATGGATTTGTACGTCTGTACATGGAGAGATTAAGTGGTAAGTGGGGAGAGGGTGTTCACTGCAGAATGCCAAATGTTAAGTGGTGAACGTGCCGTCAGTGCTGTGGCAGGACAGTCGCCATGCTGCCCAGCACAGTAAGGACTATTACAGGCAAGAGCCGTCAGTGGAGATGAGTCAAGTGAAGTGCAATGAGGAATGGGATCTCTACATGATCCTGTGGGTAGCTGACTAGTCACAGGGAGAAAACAACAAGCACAGACTGCAGAAGCTGGCAACACTTGCCCAGATGATCAACACTGCCCAACAAAGGTCATCACAAGGGCACCTTGGGCCTCTGGGGCCAGAGAAGACAAGTCCCCTCCGTTGGGTGTGAACACACCCACAGCCCAGACAGAATCCTGAGGGAGTCAACACAAATCCAACTTTAGGAAGATTTTATATAAGAGCCTGGTTTGCATGCTTCAAAAACGTCAATGTCTTGGAAGATGAAGGATGGCTGAGGAACTGCCCCCAGATTTGAAGATGGAAGAGGCCTGACAACCATGTAACACAGCATGTGACCCTGGACCAGGTCCCGGACCAGAGGAGAAGACATGCTGTCGGGGACACAGGGGGCTACCTGACAAAACCGGAACAGGAATGTAGCCTGTAGCTATGATCATATACAAGAACACCCCTGTTCTCAGGAAATACAGTTTTAAGGGGTAGAGAGCACAATGTGTCCAATGTATTGCAAATGGTTTAGAAAAAAAACAAACCATAACTTTCACAGGGAGAGAAGAGGATGAAGCAAGCACAGTAATATGCTAAACGTTGGTAAACTGGGTATAAAGGGAGTAAAGGGAATCCTCTGTATTATTCACTGTGTTAGTTTCAAATTATTGACACATTGACACTGGAGGGCAAACACACAGGGGGGCAAGGGGACTCAGAAAAGTGGGGGCGGGGGGGGGACAGTGTGTCTATCTGTAAATCTCGGCTCCCTCTTACCTGTCTTCCTTGATAACATCAACAAAGTGGGCGTCTGTTTTCTCCCGGATGTTCTTGAACCTCAGTGGAAGGAGAGCCGACTGATCCAGGCTCACACCTGCCCACCTGCCCTTCTCCTGTAAGATCTCGCACAGAGAAGTCTGACTGTTGGTGAGCTTCTCCTCCGGGGGAGGGCTCAGAAGTCCATTTTGTGTTTTGGAGCTGGGTCCTCCGGAGGCCTGCATCAGGACAAGTGGGGCGAATGCAGAGGCTGGCGCATGGGCCACAGTAGCGCCGTCCCCCCGATGCGGCCACACCAGAGGCCCCTGGACTGTGCCCCACACGCCGCAACACGTACCTCTGGGTCTCTGCTCTAACCTGAGCAACCATCTGCTTCTCCCCGCTCCCCCCACTCCTCCAGGCAACCACCATGGTGGTGGGGGCAGACTCCTCTCTCACCCTGAAGAGGCCCCTCTTCTCCTCCACATCCACCTTCCACCAGCCGCTGAGTTCAGCTTCCAGCCCCACAGAGCCTCCCAAACTCCCCTCAGCCACACATCCTCAGGCCTCACTGCTGTCAGGGAGTCCCACCAGGTCAGCATCCATCCTGCTCTTTATCTGTCTGTCCAAAACCCAGAGGACTAGAAGGTGTGCAGTGATGTCACCCAGGAGGAGTTACCCTCAGAACTGAGAAGTTGACCCAACAGGACGTCCCCTCTGGTGGGCACACTGAAAGAGGCACTGGCAGAGACCAGGGCTGAGAGCCAATACCTTGGCGCTGTTCTTGGGCTCCTCCTGACAGCCATTTTGGACCGCTCCGCCTTCTGCACCAGCTTCTGGCTTGGGAGTGAACGTGATTCCACACGATGGGCAGGTCTACAAGAAGAGCATGGAGTGTAGAGTTCACTTGGGCAACACAGCCTCACTACGTGACTCAGATGAGTCGGCTGCTGTTGCAATCTGTCACACAAGAAGGGCACAACCCACTGGAAAGTTTACCAAACATCTCAGGCAGCGTGAAAATGGAAACACATCTACACAGAGGCCTGTACATGAATGCACCCTAACAGTGGCTACTCTTTAGCAGAAACAACTCAAATGTCCATCAGTGGATGAGTGATCAATGAAACGGGGGATGTCTATAGAACGAAACATTATTCAGCTCTCCAAAGGGATAAAGCCCTGAACACAAAACACATCAAAACGCATGAACCTGGAAAAGTCGCTCAGTGAAAGCAGCCAGACACAAGAGGCCACATATCGTAGGACTCCATCCATACAAAATGTCCGGAAAAGGGGACTCCACAGAGACAGAAAGGAGCCTAGTGGTTCACAGGAATGAGAGGCATAAGGGGATACGGAGTGACTGGAATGGGTGTGGGGTTTCTTTTCAGGGGAATGAAAATGTTCTAAAATTGACCATGGCGATGGCTGTACAACTTTACGAACATACTAAAAACCACTGAATTAGATGCTCTACAAGGGTGAATTTTATTGTATGTGAGTTATATCTCAATACAGCTTTAACTAGCCGCTAACCCACACTCGAACCCTAAGTGAAGGTTCTCAAGCTCCCTGGGAAGGTGGGCTATTCTTGTAAAGCAGAGGGATGAACTTACAGACCCAGCCCTTCTCACACGTTTGCAGGAATTAGCTGACCTCAAAAAGACCCGACACTGCCGAGTATAGTATTGATATCACACAGGGAATATAGCCTGTAGTTTACAATAACTACAAAGAGAAGATATGTCAACCGTTGTACTCTATACCTGTAATTCTTGCCTGAGGAATCCCACAGACAGAGGAGACTGGCTAGCTGCAATCCACAGGGCCACAGAGTCAGACACGGCTGGAGAGATTTAGCACGCACAACTTATATCATATCGGACAACTATACTTCAATTTGTAAACAAGTACTGACCGGGAGAGTATCGTGTTGGTCAAAAGGCTTGCTCGGATTTTCACACCATCGTGCAGAAAAACTCAAACGAACCTTCTGGCCAACCAAATAGAAACAGCAGGGATTTCGTTTCTCACAAACCAAAGTCCAAATCCCTTTTCTTTTCTGGGGGAAACTGTATTGATTCTAAGTTTAAAACAGATGAAACAGAAACCTTAGAGAAATACGTCTGCCCTGATGGAGATGTTCTCATATCTCGACATTCCCTTGATCTCTGGGGGGAGCCCCTTGTGCTCCATGAGGGTCTCACTAGGTAACAGTGGGTGGGTTTGATTTCCTGCCCCCTAGACATACAGCAACTTGAACTATTTGCCTGCTTTGCTTTAATTGGATTAAAACACCTAACATACTGGGTTTTGTCAGGCACACAAATACCCTCTGTGAAACGTTTGCTAGATCATTAAAGGCCTGTCTCCCCCCTTGAGCAGCTGTCGGCATCTCTGACCCCAAGAAGCCCTTGCTGGGGGCTCTGGGGGCACGCCTGAATTGAGCAGCTGACATGCAGGGCAGCCTCTCTGCAGGCACAGTGGGTCAAAGCCACTGTTCTAATGACAGCAGCTGCCAAGACAGGGAGACACCTCAGTGCCTAGCATGTGCCAATGCACCCTGTCAGGTACTTATCCATGCGACACCCATGATCTCGTGTGCCTGATCTCTGTTAATCCTCCTGTCACTGCTGTGAGGCAGAAGTGACTGGCCACAGTGAGGGGTCAGACCATGGGGCTCCTGACCCGACCACCACGCAGCAGCGTCTCTCTGCCTCTTTTCTTGGCACAAAGGGGACCCAAGAATAATCCTGGAACTTTGATCTCCTCTCCTTTGTTCTCCTGAAGTGACCCGGGCAGTTATAGCCACCTCCTGGCTCCTTTAAGTGGCACCAAGGGAAGCTTCACCAAGACCAGCTAAGGTCCCCAGGACAAGGGACTGTTCGCACCGAGCAGTGTGCTGGCTGTTGCCCAGGAAACCCAAGCTCCCGTGGAGACGGCCAGGAGCAAGCTCTGCATCTTCCCAGGTTACTCCTCAGTCACCCCCATCAGGACGAGAGCTCTGGAGGGAAGGTTATAACTATTTCTCTAACACACTTGGGTGCCTCTGTATTTAACACATTTCACATTTCAACACACACACCTTATATTCTCTTTGGAATGCATGGCACGGAGCTATAAGATAGTTTTTTCTTCAAGGCTACTTCTCTTCACAAGATAAAACCAACTCTAAGCCAATAGCTGTCAGGGAAGGGGAAGGGGACAGGGAGACCTCTCTTCTGAGAATCAAGGAGGAAACATGAGGAAAGTCCTGCTTTGCCTGCTCAGTCTCAGCAAGCCTCCTAGGACCAGGAGAAGTGTCCCTTGCCTCCTAAACTCGAGACACAGGTAGAACATGGCAGACAGGAACATGCACTCAGCAAGAGCACGCATGACCCAGAGGGGCCTGTACTGAGTCCTCACAAGCACCTGGGTAACACTGTGATCAGCCCATTTCCCACCCGAGGGCACTGAGGCATAGAGAGAAGGGACCGGCCCAGAGTCACAGGTGTGGACCCCAACCACACATGTGACACCTCTGGGTGAACAGGGGCCACCTGCCACGTGGGGCAGAGGCTGCCCACGCTGCAGCCTGCCACGGGAGGGCCAGGCACCCTCCCCAAGCTAGTGGGTCAGCACAGGCATGCACACTCCCAAATGGATGACTGCTGTTAACAAAATCCTAGAGAAAAGTAGAAGCCAAATATTAGAGGAAGATAGAAGCAGTAATTATTACAGAAAATGAAAGGCATCCAGAAGTGATAAGAACAGCAAGTGGACAGCCTGCAAATACTGGAGGCAAAGTAACAAACAAACAAAACACACATCTGTAGGAACCAGGCACAAAACCTCCAAGTCATGGAGTGCAGAACCCCGGAAAACTCCTCAGGTTTCTGAACCCTAAACGACAACCGAGTTTAATGACCAAGGCTGATAAGGTAAGAAGAGTGTCATTGTGCTATGATAAAGTTCCATCAGAAAGTCAAAGTAAGAAAATATGTGGTATTTGGGGAAATTCCCTACTTGTGCAATACTCTACTACCTGATGATGCCAATTAAATGAACTGGACTAACCTTCCCATTTCAATTCACGTGTAGTGTAGTATATAACAATAATAACTATATTTACAACAAAACAATACAAACATAATATTTTATATGTGTATACTTAATGTTTTACTTTGAAACACTTTTAGACTTAAACAGAGTAGGAAAGACAATTCAGAGAGTCCCATACGAAAACCCGAGCTTCACGGAAAGTTAGTATCATACATGAACTGTGGTCCAGTTATCAAAACTAAGAGCTTAACATTGGCACCGTACTATTAACCACACTACAGATTAAAAAAAAAAATACTGATTTGTCAAGATTCATTCCACTATTTGCAACAGATTTGCTTTCACTGTATATATTTTACTTTATTTATTTATTTTGGCCATGGCATGTGGCATGTGGGATCTTTGTTCCCCGATCAGGGATCGAACCTGTGGCTCCAGCCATGGAGTCCTCCTAACCACTGGGAGTCTTAACCACTGGGCCACCAGGGAAGTCCCTGATGCAGTTTTCATTCAGATGTTCTTTTCCTGTTCCAGGATCCCATGCACATTTAGTCTCCTCCAGTCTGGGACGCTTTTGATGAGTCCTGGCCCTTGAACTTGGATTTAGCTAATGTTTTCTCAGAAGTTGATAGAGGTTTGGGGTTTGAGGGAAGAATCCCACTGAGGGGATAAACTCTCCTCTGCATCTAACATGCTGTGGTGGGGGTTGGTTTCATTCATCGTGATGCTAACCATCATTGAAGGTGGGCTCTGTTAGGTTTTCCACTGCCAAGTTACTCTTCTTCCCTTTATTTGTTCATCGATTGGCTGAGCTGCACAGCTTGGGCAATCACAGTTCCCAGACCAAGGACTGAATCTGGGCCAGGGCAGTGAAAGTGCAGAGCCATAACCACTAGGTCACCAGGGAACTCTCTTTCCTTTAAAATGAATAACTACCTGAAGGGAGATGCTTGGAGGCTATGCAGATGTCCTGTTGTCCCTAAACTTTTATTCACTTCAGTTAGAACTCACCAATGGATCTTGCCTGAAGCAACTATTACTGTGATGCTCTAAAGGTGATTTTCTTTCTCTCATTCTTTTTATAATCTATTAGCTGGAGTTGCTCTACAAGGAAGAGCTATCGATTTATTCATGATGTGCTTCCTCCTAACAGAAGGAAACATGCACATGACTGAAAATATAGACGCAACTTGAAAAGTTCTTAAAAAAAAAAAAACTAGCTTTGCATCCACATTTCAGAGCCAGCATTCAGACTACTATTTACTTATTTGTACAGGAGCTTCATGGAGGTACAACTCACATTGTATCTATCCAACTCACCATCTAAGGTATATAATTCATAGTCTTTAGTATAGTCACAGAATTATGCAACCATCACCACCAGTTAACTCAGATAACTATGGATTGCCATTTCCTTCTTCAGGGGATCTTCCCGATTCAGGGGTAGAACCCAGGTCTCCCGCATTCCAGGTAGACGCTTTAACCTCTGAGTCACCAGGGAAGCCCTTTTACAATAAATATTTAATGTCTAAACTGACGTGAGTTCAATCCCTGGGTCAGGAAGATCCACTGGAGGAGGAAATGGCACCCACTCCAGTATTCTTGCCTGGAAAATCCCATAGACAGAGAAGCCTGGCAGGCTATGGCCCATGGGGTTGCCAAGAGTCAGACAGGACTGAACACTCATGCACAAACCACACACATGGACAGAGAAAGAGAAAAGCCTATTACTTTTTCCGTCTATGATACAATGAAATAAAAGGCCCTCATGTCCTCAAACTGGATTAAGCCTATTCATAATGATTTCACATATAAACAACAAAGAGATCAAAGAGGTGATCATTTTCTTAGAGTCATTTAAAAAGCCACAGCAACTGAAACAGCAGGGTGGTCCCAGGTGTGTGTGTGCATGCTAAGTTGCTTCAGTCATGTCCGACTGTGCAACCCTATGGACTATAGCCCACCAGGCTCCTCTGTCCATGGGATTCTCCAGGCCAGTATACTGGATTGGGTTGCCATGGTCTCTTCCAGGGATCTTCCTGACCCAGGGATCGAATCCACATCTCTTGCCTCTCCTGCAAAAGCAGACAGATTCTTTACCACGAGCGCCATATAATATGACCCTTATGAGCCGGAACAGGTCCTCTCTGAATCGCCCCTACATGGGCAAATCGACACCACTAGCCTCATTACCAACTGCAAAGAGGAAAAAAGGCCCTGTGAGCACATGCCTTGTGTTCTGAATAAGGGACTGAGGCAAATGCACGAAGATAAGCCAAGCAGGTACCTCCTGGGGAGGCCTTTCAGAAGCGAAGAGGTAAGATGCTCTCACAGCTCATGGGGCTCAGTAGGTGAGTGCCAGAGCTCTAGGGGACCCCCTTCCCTACAATATGGGATGCCAGGACCTTCCTGAGCAGCATCGCTCACAGCCAGTCACTCAAGAAGCCAAGGCCTAGGTGTGAAGGGTTCCCTCTGACCTAAAACCTCAGGGCTGAAGCCCTTGATCTCTGACACCACTACTGTTTCTTAGTAGTTCATCACCATACTCAGACTATTTGATGAAATGTCAGGTGGCAATTCTCCAGCTGTGAACGGGCTGATAACTTACAGACACATGGGGTGCGAGTGACAGGAGCAGAAAATGAGAGCTCTGTAGGCATCCGCCTTGGCTCTGCTCAGTTCTGCCCAGGCTTCCAGTGCAGCCCTCAGTCTGGCTCTGCAGAGTTACAGAGCTAGTGCATCATCAAAAAGCTAAAAAAGTCAGAAGGAAGCTGCACTTATCTACTTCATGCCAAGCACCGTGCTAGGCACTCCCAAGAAACTGAAGTTATGTAACACATTGTGTGCAAAGAGTTCACAGGAAGGTGCATAAGAAATGAAAGCACATATTTCAGCTTGTGTGTGTTAGAACCAAGTGGTACAGACTAACTGAGCTAGACTTCAAAGACAGGGAGGTGGTGTTACTGGCTGGAGGAATCACAGGAAACTAAGGGGGCTGTAGGGCAACAGCAAGAGGAGAGTCTGTGGGGACAAGGAAGCAAGCGCATCGCAGGAGAGAGGCGTGACAGGACCAGACGCGTGGATTCACTCCCCGAGAGTTTATGCAACCCCTTTCCTCTAAGTCCTTGGTTCTTTCTTGAAACTGCAGCTGAGTCACTCTAACACTGAATTCCCCTGCTGAGCTTATGATCAATCTCTCTATCCAAAACCTTATTCCCTTTCCTATGCCCTCTGACCTCGACGCTGGGCTAACTGAACACGCCTCAGCCAGTGTCAGGAGACTAAGATGGTGTTGCCGTCAGTACCATCAGCGCGTTGAATTGCTGCTGTAAGCATCACCGTCAGGTTGCTTTTTCCAGGGCAAGATGAGCCACAGATCCCAGCCACAGGCCACCAGGGACCCCAGGCCAGAGGATCACGAGCCAGAGCCATTCTGACTCCTGAAACCACAATGAAGAAATGCCATAACACGACGACTAACTCCAGCCTCACTAGTCTTCCCTCTTTAACTCAGAGACCAAGCGGGAGTGGGTCTGAGGCTCGTCTCCCACCATATTGCTTGGCTACTGCAGATAAACCCTGACTCTGCTGCAGACACAGCAGTCCTTGGGCTTGGATATAGAACTCCTTCCACTAGACAAGCAGGCCCCGAAAAGGTGCAGCTTGAAAGAAGAAATCTGTGGTGAAGAGGCCAGAGAACTCTGCATACCACTTCGCTCTCTGGAGACCTACCCATGCATGTTACTGTGCTAAGCTCTGAGCAGGCCTAGAGCAAAGAGACACTTTCAGTGTCACTTAACCCACATTGACTTGACTGCAAAACACTTTTCCCATACTTGATACCTATGCCATCCTGAGAAACTACTGCTCAAGGGAACCTACTTGGGGAAACCCTCTCTCTGACAGGCCCCTTCAGCTGGGCAGGGTTTCCCATGCTGGGCAGGGGTCGGGGGATATAGGGAGATAGAAATGCCCATGGGAGCCAACTCTTGATGGTCAGGTGGCAGCAGCAACCAAGGGAAAGAAGCCTGTTGACAGAGAGAGTCTACAGATCCTGGGAAAGGACAGGGAGGCACTTGTCTATGACCCAGCAAATTAGAAAAGCTCACGGTAGTGTGGATGACACCGCCAACAGGCCAGGGACCCAGGTGAGGCACTGCTTGCTCACAGGAGGAATCTTCCCAGAGGCCTGGGCCCAGTGAGTGCTCGTGCACTTGTGCCTTGTTCACAGACCCCTACTGGAGGGGAGACCTTGCCTACCAGATCATAATCGACGTATTCTTTACAGCAAACCTCAGTTTTCTGCCTTTCAAGTCTAGGATGACAGTTCACAGGGACTCACTCAGGTCTCCGGAGCATATGACTCTCAGTCGCACGCCCCGGTCCAGCCGACGCCCAGGAACCAGGAACCAGGGCCCAGAGTAGAGCTGTGAGGAGGCACCCTGAGTGGCAAATCCTGGCATGGAGACCAGGCCTCCTATCGCCTCCTGCTCCTTCCACCCCGTGAATCTAGGAACGCTACCTTCAGGGTGTCCTCATCCCAGGATGAGGATGTCCTGTTCTCCTCCCAAAACTAATTTGAGAGGACACTTCATATGCTCTCATTGTCCCCTCCGGAAGGGGCACAGAGATCCTTCAGGGATCACAAGATTATCTGGAAAACTTACACATGGCAAACAAGTATGCTAAATTGCTTTTGCCTAACCAGACCCAAAATACCTAAGTATATAAGTAAATTTATAACTGGAATAAGAAATGTTGCTGGGAGGACAAAACATCTTCGTAAGGCAACTGAGTGCAGAACCGCTGTCACTAACGCTGCAGGCATGTGGCGTGCTGAGGTCCACGACGGCCCCGCCTCACAGACACACGCACACATCATCTTAAGTGGCACACAAATGCAACGAAGCGTCTACTTCTGGCTTGAGCTGTTTCTCTACTTGGCTACAGCTCAGTTGGGAGCCTGAGGAAACACGTTCTCCTCCGGTAAGAAGGCCAGGCTTGGAAGCCACGTTTTTGTCCCCTCCCTGCTCTTCCCGGCCTGGCCTTGCTCGGTGCTGGCCTCTGAGCTGCGGGGTGGTGTGGGAAGAGGGTTCCTCTCTCTGACTCCTGGAAGACAGCCACCCAGGCAAAGGAGCTGGCTCCAAAGTGTGCAGGCATTGTGGAAATCTCTGCCACACCCAATGTGACACACCCTCCAGAGAGCGTGGGGGAGGAGCAGGGCTAACACCCTCTCCTCAGCAGGGGTGACTGTACCTTTCCCCTCCTGCTAGGGGCCACGGGGCTAGGCCTGGGAGGAGGGGGTGCTCCTGGCATTCCGTAGAAGGAGGCCAGAGAGGCTGCTTAGCATCACACAGTGCACAGGGCGCCCCCATCCAAAGAGTTCTCCACATAAAGTGTCGATGGAGTGAAGGCTGAAGCTGACACCAGCGGTATCGAGACCGAGAAACCCTGCACCAAGGAAATAAATGATGCGTGTGTGGTCCACAAACCTGAACACAGGACCCACACATGGTACCTGGAGGAGAGGCACCACGGAGTCCAACACAGTGAAATAAACTGGAGACTGCAGCCAAATGCCACACCATGAAACACCAAGACCGCTAGCTTTCAACTGTTAATCGACGAGGACACGCAGGAATGTGCTGGTCACAGCCACACAGGCAGGCCATCGTCCTGACCACACATCACAGTGTTATTTGAGAGCACAAAACAGTGAAGTGAAAAGGTGTCAACTCTCTCTTTAAAAAAAAAAGAAACAGCAAATATGTAAACTATAAAAATAAACAAAAGGTATCAGTGTAGTATAGGAACTACATCAACCAAGGAACGACTCACATATTAGAATGATTTTGCAGGCTCAGGGTCCATTGTGTTAATTCCTTGGTGGTTTGTTAGGACAGGAATGGGTGCAGCCATGCAACCACCAGGCCATCTCTGTCCCACTGATGAACTACTAGACTGTTCTTGGCAAGCCTGCACTCTTCCAGTGAGCTATATAGCACAGGCTTTACCCACACCAACAAAACTTAATTATATAAAACACTGGATTTCAGGAGACGTATGAGTAACTTGAGCAAGTGGTCTCTGAAATAAGATATGAACTAGGCCTCAAAGCAAGACGCTGAATCACCTTGACTATCATCACGTTTCGTGAGCTTTCAGAAATCCCCCCAAGACATCGTAGCTCATAGTAACTCAAGTTAGAAGCAAGTCCATGCGTAAAAAGAAAGTGGTGGTGCGTAAAATATCATAAAAGCAAAGATATTAAAAATGCAAAATGCTGCTAACCTTATACTAAATTTTAAAATGTTAAAAAAAAAAAAAAAGAAAGGGCATTCCAAGTCTCTGCCACAGACCTGAAGGCTGCTTATTATTTCACATGTTCTACTGCAGAATTAATATCATGTTTTAGAAGTAGAAAAAAAAAAAAAACTAACCTTAAGGTTATCAAAGGTTTTGACAGTCTGCGCCAAGTCACTGACACTCCCTGGCGACGCTGTCCCCTGTCCCCTAGGGCCTGAGGACACCCGTGAGCCGTCAAGGACCTCAAAGCCAGAAAGTAAGGCCTCTGAACAGCTGCAGTGAGACTCCTTCGCTCTCTGACCCGCTATCAGGTATGTCTTCAAACCTATGGATAAAAATTACAGTCAGCACAGGTGACACCAGCGGTGGTCGAAACGCAGCTCCATCTTGCTCTCTACGCGGGACACTCTCCTGGAAAGTTGAGAGTAAAGTGAAAATGAGAAAAGGTCATATTTTTACTACTGCACCCGTGAGCTTCCCAGAGACGCACAGCCTCACGGAGAACACCCGCCTCCAGGACACATCGTGTCTTCCAGCTGTGTTTCCTGAGTGGTGGCAGCTTGTGTCACATTCTGGGGCTGAAATGGGGGGTTAAAAGTCCCTCCTTGGAAGGGTCTCGTGGCCTCTTTCTGCCAGCAGCAGAGCCCACTGATGGTGGACCCTCTACAATTCTGTGGTTTGTTTCTATCTGTATTGTTGCTCTTCACATTGGCCACTCTAGATGTGAGGGTCATTACAGACCATGTTACCTACATCAGGGACTGCCAACCACTCTGAAGGGGGAGACCAGGATGTGTGCCATCGGGGAACTCAGTGCCCTCTCAATTCACATTCATCGAGTTTCTATGGTATCCAGACACTCATGGCAGGAACATCAGCATATGTCAAGGTGCCGTCTATGTGAATTTTATTCTCTCACCAAATTCTCATTTAAAACAAACAAAAAAAGCTGGTTAAGTGGACACTTAGCCTACAACTTTACAATGCCCACTAAAGGCTGTGGTAGCAGTATACACTCCCTCGGGAAGCTGCTGTGACGGGTGGTGGGCCCTGCTCTGGGTGTGCAGGACTATCTGCTGGGAAGGTAACAAGGAACAGCTTTTCCAGATGAAACCCAAGGGCTTTCTGCAAAAGAAGCAAGCCTGACTGAAAGAAATTCATTATTAGTCCTTACTGGAATTTGACCCAGACTGTGAATTTATGAAAGGGAGTGACAATGTGATTTATTCAATAAATATTTATTTTAGGCCTGGTGTATGCTGTACACAGAGAGTAAAATCAGAACAAAGCAGGGTTCCCATCTTAAAGAGTTNAGAAATTCATTGTTAGTCCTTACTGGAATTTGACCCAGACTGTGAATTTATGAAAGGGAGTGACAATGTGATTTATTCAATAAATATTTATTTTAGGCCTGGTGTATGCTGTACACAGAGAGTAAAATCAGAACAAAGCAGGGTTCCCATCTTAAAGAGTTTAAGCTGCAGCTGAAGGTGGTAAAGAAAAGCCATCATGGAGAGACTCAATCAAGAGGTGGCCAGTGTCTACACTTCTAAATCCATAGTTTCTCTCAATCAATTCATATTTAATAAATACTCTAAAATTAATCAAATGAGCCTGGGACTACTTCCTCAATAATCCTTAACCATTTTATAGTTAAATCATCTTGCCACTTCACCTTTCTTTCTCTCTCTCCCTCCTTGTAAAATACTCTATGGTGTACTTTTTTTTCATATATGTTTTTAAGTCAACTATTCTGAGAATCTGTCAATGACACCTAAAGACACCCAGGAGTGCAGCCAACTCAGAGGTGGGAATCCAAAGACTGCGATAAATAATTTTAGATACTGACTGACTCCAAGGAGAGTGTTAAATGCTCACTCTTAACCTGAGGTCCTGCACTTCCACATATTTTTTCCAAAACAAATATACATCCCAAATATATATAGGATTAGTCACAGTCCTGACTGACTGCACATAAACTAGAGAGGGAACGTTAACTAGAATACCTCTGCCCGGGGATGCAGGGCATGGTGCCAGCTCCACAGCGCGAGCTCTGATGCCTGCCTTGGGGGGGGGG
>SJYA01002868.1:593620-620179 GCA_006410615.1 Neotragus moschatus
GGGGGGGGGGAACACCCCTGAGGCTTGTTGCTGTTCTCGCTCTGAATTGTAGCTAGCGAGCTGCCACTCACCGAGCAAACGTGTATCAGGAGCCTCTGTTTACAATGCACTGTGACCGTGCTGGGGGGACAAGTGTGAACACAGAGGCCGTGGTGGCTCTCCCCACACAGGGCAGCTCCGCAGGGGGACCTCAGCAGTGGATCCAGGCCCAGGAGGCATGGGACGGGGTGCACCTTGCAAAGACTCAGTGGCTCAGGGAGGCCTCCTGGGTGACGTCTCCTCCATGCTAAGGAAGACACGATAAAGAGGGGCCAGCCCCGTGAGAGCCGCCGGGACCAGGGGCTGGGGCAGCCATGGTCAGGCCTAGGGTGTTGACAGAAAAACTGGGCAAGTGGCCTCCAGAAAGGGAGTGTTTGGCGGGCAGAGTCAGGGGTGGAGGTTCAGTGTCGCGTGGCTGGAACAGAGGACATGTCGGGGAGAAGGGTGGTCACAGAGGCGCTGGAGTCGATGCCCTGTGCTGGGCAGGCCAACTCCAGGAACTTTCACGCTGAGGCCATGGGGAGAAGGTAGAAGAAGCGGGCAGGAGGCTGAGGAAAAACCGGGGAGCCCTGGGAACACTGGCCACAAGTGGGTGTGGAGGGACTCGGGACAAGGGAGGTGGGAGACAACGGCGGGGGCAGAAACCTGCTCCCCAAAGTATGGGGTAGTGGGCAAGGCTTCACAGCCAGTAGGTGGGATGGGTGAGGGCACGTGGCTTCCAAGGGCAGGGGAGCCCAGGGCTTCAGGCTCCGTCCCTCTGACATGTGTGACAGAGTGAGACTCTTCATGACTCTGCGTCCCGCTGAGAACAGGACTCACCCCAAAGGGCTGACTAGAGGATTAAATGATTAGCACACGTGTGGCCTTCACAGTAGTGCCTGGCACATGGCAAAAAGTCAGTAACATTAGCTACTATTATCAACCAGTGTGTTTGGCCTGCTTATCGCTGGGAGTCTTTTTTTACGCTCCCTCTGTATACAAAAGCATCTGGAGGACTGCTAAATCAATAACTGCTCCGAATTTGCTCCTAACTTGAATTTTCCTCTGGTGAGGCCCTAGGGATCAACCTGTATTAGTAACACAGCACTGCTAGTATGCCAAAGGACAGACACGCGGACGTATGACCAAATCGGTGACCAAGTTAAGCAACTTTCAGTTTATGCTTCAATATGAAAAGTTTAAGTTTAAAGTGTAACCTTCTGTTGAAACTGGACTGGCAACAGTGTGATACAGCCAGGCCGGATGTGAACTATCCCAGGGAAGGTGCTTGGACCAGGTGACTGGGCTGTGCAGCCCCTTTAAAGTCTTCAGTCAGGAGAGGTCATAAGACATAAGGATTTAATGAGTAACCACACAGAGAGAACCAGGGGTCCAAGTTCGTTAGGACGGCTCTCTTTGAGCGGAAGGTCAAAATAAGGCAGCTGAATTATTTATTTTCTTACGTACAGTGTAAACAGGAGAACAATTAATACGATCTCTTATATTCTTTCCTGGTAACTGACTTTGAACCTCACCAGCGTGGATGCCTTCCATTGGCTTAATTTCACAGCAGCTAGAGAAGATACCCAGAGCTTCTGACAGACAGAAGTGCCCTCTGTGGCTGCATGTGCTCAAGAGGCTGATGTGGTCAACAGCCTTAACTATAGCATCAATTCTTTGAGGAGAAAACCTAAGCCTTGCACACAACTCATGTCTAGTTTTCGTGAGCTGAGTGCAATTTGAGTGAGTGCCAAAGTTCATTTTGGAAAAGAAAGATGATTCTGGTCTCTTTATTTCTGTCTTTTTCCGCAGGACTTTTGCTCTGGAGGGCGATATCCCAACCCAAGAGCCAAGGACAGGAGTGTCAACCCGAAAGAAAAGAGGAGACTAATCAGGAAGGAAAAAATGCCTGGAGGCACGACCTTGGGAGTTAGAGGCTTGACACAGCAGACGCCAGGGAGCTTAAAACAATAAATATAAGGGGAGGCCACTGGCTTGGGCTAATTCACAACCAGTCTATAAAAAATCACTTCACTTTGTAACAAATTTTTCCTCCTAACTAGGTCTGTGATGACCAAGTAGCACGAGCATTATTTAAACTAAAATGCAGTCAGTCAACACAGAAAATAAAGATTAAAAGTGTTCAACCTTAATCTACCATATAACCAGGGTCTACAAAATTATAGCTATTTCGTAACTATCTACTGCTTCTGCTTAAGAAGACCAAAAGTTTTGGTAGGGAAAAAAAAAATTTTTTTTTCCCATCTTGTTAACATCAAAACATCGTGGATGGGCCTAAGCCCTCTCTACTCCTACATGAAACAATTAATTAATTGCAAGGAGGTGATTCATCTTGATTGTCACAACACTTGACAATAAATCACAAGTTCTCAAGATAGCAAATGGCTGTGGGTGAAACTTACCCTCTTCTTAAAAAGTGAAGTGATGGGCACTGTGCCTACATGGCTTGATCCTGACTACACGTTTAGCCCAACCCGCACTCTTACAAGAACACACATGTGCACACACTTGTCCCATACCTGCTCCTGCGCTGGCGCCCCCTGTGCCAGCCTTCATTTTTTTCGTAGGAATGAGTACATGTAACGGCCAAAGGTGAGTGACCAGGCAATCACCTGGTGACCACGTTCCCATGAGCTGTCTTCTGAACTTTCCCACTTGGCAAGAGGAAGTGCTACCCTGCTCAATGCTGGAAACCAGCGCAGGGAGAGGCCAGTATAACCACCTTCAAACGCCCACTCCCTCCACCTCTAAGAAGCTCCTGAATTAGGGTTTAATACTACAGATCTTCAAAAGCTACAAAATGACTTCTTTGAAAGACAGCATTTGGCTCTTTATGGAAACAGTCTGCCGGGTACTAACCATCTCTTTCATTCATTGGCTCATTCTCACATTCACTTACCCAGCAAACAAAATATTTATTGAGTAACCTCCTGAGGGCAGGGACCTGGGCTGAGTGTTGAAAGAAATGGACAAGAAAAAGGACTGCTCCAGTGTTCGCAACAGTGCAGATGAAAACTGTGACCTAAAATGGAAATACAAGTCACCTAATGATGACCCACTTCACAGGGCTGATGTGAGGATTAGAGTCAGTGCTTCCCCTCAGGGCAGCTCCAGAACACTCAAGAGGAAGTCAGAGTAGACCTAGAGGAAGGGCATGCAGTAATGCTCACGAAGAGTTAAGTGGGAGGACGGGATGCTGGTGGTGAAGGAGTGCGGGGGAGGACGGAGACCACTGACAAGAAGAGAGAATCACATGAAGCCAAGCCTGTGCAGGAGGTTCACCAGTGACAAAAGGCATATTTACAGTTAGAAAACAAAAGGAAAGTGAGGATCTATGATAACTATTCTGGAACACTACATATGACAGAATTTAACAATCAGAAGCGACTACGAAACAAGACAGCCAGAAGGAAAGGTGTCAGGAACTAAGACAAGCTGACAACTAATGAACTATTATTCACCTAACAGTGACCCTGAGTGGCCATCAAACATAGGCAAGCATGTCGGGTCACGTCTGTGGCAGTTACAGGAGACACTGACTGTAATCTTCCCCCTGGAGACCTGAGAAATACTAGCTAATTTTAAGATTTTAATGTAATATTTAAACTAATAGTTTAAAAATTAATTTTAAGAGTTGCAGATTTGCACACAGAACACAGCCAATGGAAGATAAGTTCTAGAAAATAAATAGAGATTTAATTTAACATCTGGGAATAAGCTAAATAATTGAAAAATAAAACCCCAAAAGGGGAATATATTGAAATGGAAATAAAGGTATAGGACACTAAGCGAAAGAAGCTAGACACAAAAGGCCACGTATGACATAGTCCCACTGATGTGAAGTGCCCAGAACAGGCAAAGCCACAGAAAGCAGCCTAGTGGTGGCCAGAGGTCTAGGGGTTGAGGGATGGGGAACGACCTTTAATGGGCCAGGGTTCCTTTTCGGGGAAATGGTGAAAATATTCTAAAGTTAGATGGTGGTGACGGTTGCACCACTGCCCTGTATACTTTGGAAGTGTGAACTATACAGTATGTTAATGACACCTCAATGAGGCTGCTTCTTTTTTAAAAAACAAAACCTACACAAACATTAAGATGCAACAGTCCTGAGATTTGAAGGAGAAATGAAAAAAAAAAAAAAAAACCAGTAAGAAATACACTGTCCTTGGGAATTCAAGGTAAAGGAGCGGGCAGTAGCAGGTGAAAGAAAAAATATTACAAAGAAAGGCTTGGAAGTAGATAACACAGTAGAGCTAGGGTGGAAAAACATATAAATAAGAAATAAGGCTAAACAGCCTTGAAGAACTAAAAATTCAACATGGCAAGAGTTCAGAAGTCTGGGAGAGATTAAACAAAACACAACAGAAGTTTGACCTTCACGAGATATCTCCAAGAATCAGCAAATTTGCAACACTCACTGCTATAGGCCAGTCCAGAAGAGCTGGGCTGACACCCAGGTTGTCTTCCTAGATCACTGACACAATGCCCCCCAGATGACAAGTGCTCACCACGCTGCAGAACAAGCCTGCTGAAGCAGCGGAGCCACAGCCTCACCATGCCGTGGCAGACGGCGGGGCTCTGCCAGACCCCCAGCACTGCCGCTCCCCTCTCACCCACCAGGACCTTCATCTGCAGAGGCAGGGGAGCCACCACTGAGATATTTCCTGGGAGCATCTACAGCTGGGACAGAAGGCAACGCTGATAGCTTCACCTTCCCTCACCTGGAGACTTCATCTTATGCAAAAACAAAACCCCATAGTTCTTGCCACTCCTGACTAGCCTTTCCTAGCAGCGACGGCGCGGGCCATCTCCACCTGTTCCTTCGTGGGAATGTTTATGCAGCCTCTGGCAGGCTCCCAGATCACACTTCTAGCACAGTCACACGCCTGCTGCAAGCGTCCTCACTTTCCAAGTCAACCAGTTTTCAGGTCACATCAAAGTTTTTTCTCTTTTGATGAGTGTTTTGCATACCAGCTGGAATGCCGCCAGAAACCGTTTCCCAGATGGCATTTTCTTGCCAGAGGCAGACTTGCGCAAGCCTAGAACTGGGAAACCCCAATCTCTACTTCCTGATCAGGAAGCAATATCATCTTGGACATCTCCAGCTTCTCTAATTTCACTTTAGCACTAGAGGTGGTCTTCCTTTCTTAGATCTTTCTCAGCTGTGTTTGTGTGGTCTGTTCTTGATAACCTGAAAAGTATTGCTGGGCAACAGAAGAGAGGTTGAGAGCACACCCCTCCACGGGGTGTGGGGGGGTCACCAGCCAGGGGTTCCTTCTCCCATGCTAGCCTCCCACTATAATTCTTGCCTCAAGAAAATCACAGCTATGCTGTAGACTCTCCCAGAGGCAAACTGGAAGTGAAACCAAGGCAGGGAGTAGTTAAGTGCCCACCTGTGAGAAGAGGTCAAGGAACAATGCAGGGGGCACATGGACATGCAGAGATGCAACCTACATAAAAATGTGGCCTGGCACTGCAGCAAACAACCTCTCATGCCCAAGAAGGGTGGATGAACCCTGACAAGTCCCCTCCTCTAAGGGTGGACAGTGGGGCTCTACTAAAGGAGAGGCAGATCCGGGCAGAGGGCCAGGGGCCCAGACTTCCTGGGGAGCAGGGGCAGACACTCCAGCAAGCAGGTCCCTATGCTGTAGAGGCGCTGGCCCAAAACCCCACAGCTGAGTGCCTGGACAAGAGGAGGCATGAAGAGCAGCTGGCGTCACAAGAAAGAAAAATGTGTTATTCCCAACAGCACCAAAAAATGGGTTTTCTGGGTAGCTCGGAGGTAAGGAATCCACCCGCCAATGTAGGAGATACATGTTCAAGCCTTGGGTTGGGGAGATCCTCCAGAGAAGCAAAGGGCAACCCACTCCAGTTTCCCGCCTGGGAAATTCCATGAACAGAGAGTCTGGTGGGCTACAGTTTGTGGAGTCACAACGAGTTGAACACGAAACTAACAGCTAAACCACTATGTTAAAAATACAGAAATACAGTTTGAGGAGCTAATGTAAACTGTGGTGACCACAGCTGACAATACCATATTATATAATTGAAATCTACTAAGTGACTAGAACGTAAATGTTCTCTTACACACAAACACAAAAGATAAATACATGAGATGATGAACGTGCTAATTAACTAGACAGGGGAATCCTTTCACAACATATTCATATATCAAATCACAATTTATACTTTACATATCTTACAATTTTATTTGTCAATTATACCTCAATAAAGCTGAAAAATTTTAAGGAAAAAAAAAACACACAGAAATGTACCAAAATATTCACAGGGCAACAGAACTATGGAAAACACTCTCCATATTAGATTTTTTCTTATTTACTTATGTTTTCAATAAGCACGAGGTTTTGCGTTTATGATAAAATTTCTCAGACATAGAAACATGTAAGGAAAAGCAGGCTGAAGACTTGCAGTCCTTCCAGTCCAAGGAGCACAGGGTTGTCTGCAGCATCCAGGTTCCCTACAGGCCTTCCCCACCTGAGTTCTCCCCCCAGCAGAGCACAGAACCATCCTGAACGCCGTGGTCAGGGGCTCCTCCCCATTTAGGTTTTTAGTAATGCTAACAATACTCAGCATTAATATATATATTTTTTTGCCTTCACCTAAATGATATTATTTTACAAGTACTCTTCTAAAAGTTGCCTTTTTATTTTGGTGCAGCAATATGTTTGAGAGTCATCCACACTGATACATGTGATCCACATTCACTTATTTTCAATACTATGAAATGTCCCACTGGATAAATAAATCATTATTCAATAAAGAAAACCTCTAAGTATTACATTAACACCAATGATAAATCCTGTGTTCTGTTAAAAATAAGAGAAATATGATAAATCAATAAAGACATATTGAATGCAAAAATGCCACTGNCCACATTCACTTATTTTCAATACTATGAAATGTCCCACTGGATAAATAAATCATTATTCAATAAAGAAAACCTCTAAGTATTACATTAACACCAATGATAAATCCTGTGTTCTGTTAAAAATAAGAGAAATATGATAAATCAATAAAGACATATTGAATGCAAAAATGCCACTGATTCAAAGAATGCATCATAAATATACATTTAAGAAAGAAATGGAACTTGTGAAAAGAAATGGAACTAGTTAAAAGAAAAAAAAAATCAGGAGAAGAGCTCAAGAATGGAAGAAAAGTTGCCCCCCCAAAAGTCAAAGAAATCCAACTCAGCTAAGATGGCAAGCCAGGCACCACAAAACCATACTGAAACAGAAAAAAACAAACTAGAGAAATGAGAGGAACACAGAGCGCCTCAGACTGTGACTTAAGGAGGCTGAGAGGTGACAACTCTGTTTCCCTGGTTCAGAGACCCCCTGGGACTGCTACAGAGTTAGGTCGTGTGCCTTCCACTCTTCAGCCACACACAGCTGGGCTGGGAGGAATAGGAGGAAAAGGTCCCAGAAAACTGAAGAGGCTTTCAGGGGGTTGATGAGATAATACAGGAAGAACACTACTGGGATAAGAAGGTAGCCCTGGTAGTCCAAGAGAAATGTCTTTGACAAAGGAAATGTCCTACAGCCATCGGTTCAGCAGTCACAAGCCACCAAGCACTCAAAATGTGGCTGCACGAGTGAAAAACTAAATTTCTAATGTTCTCTCATTATAAATTATAGACAGCTACATGTGGCTCGCTGCTACCACACTGAATAGTGAAGATCTAGATGCTTCCTTATTAGAGAAGCAGAATGAACTGGCAACAGAAAACTCCTTCTTATATTAACTAGAAAAGAGGTATAAGATTAAAAAAAAAAAAATGGTAGAGAAAAGAGGAAAACTAAATGTGAAACCAGTATGAACTTTTTTACAGATGACATTTAGTAGCAAAGGCAAGGGGCACATTACCCTCCACACTAAGAGCACCAAGCATAAACTGGAAAAGCAGGGTAGAAACAGATACTATATAGAAACAGAAATTGAAAGCAAACAAAACGGTAGGCAATCTTTAAGAATAAGGAAACAGGAGAGCTTGAAAATTTACTTCAGGATTCCTAAAAGCAGTTTGTAAAACGAACACTGAGCTCGGTGATCTTTCACACTCATTAAAAGCAACACATGTAGTAAAACACGCCTCTGAACAAATGACCATCCAGTGGGGGGTGGCTTCTCTGACTGCACCGGCCTGAATGTTGAATTAGGCACGCAGCCATGTTGCTAATGGGTTTGTCACAAGCGGCCGAGGCCAGGCCGGAGAAGGCATCTCATGAGCCATGTTGCTGACCGGTCCCTGTAACCCCAGGCAACTTGTGAAGCAGGTAAAATGACTCTGGTCACCTCGGCCAACCTCCCCTCTTTCTTTTCCTCCCAGGTCCCCTCTGTCCTGTCACCTGCTGTCCGAACGTCCACTAGCATCCAAGGGATCAAAGGTCCCAGGGGGCCATGACATCACCCGTGACGGGAGGGTGGGGGGAGCCCCAGGGACCTCACCCTTGCCTCTGCTCTCATAAGGCAGCTGGCCACAGTGATCAAGAAATTCACCCCTGCAGTTGGCTGACCTGCATGGTGTGCCTTCCTGGTGCAAACTTGGTGACAATATCTGGTCCCCCGTCACAGACCAGAAACTCTGGGGTCACCAACAGTCAGGCCCAGATTCTGCCAGGCACTGCGGGAAGGGACCTCCATGCCAAGTCCCAAGTCCCAGCATAAAGCTGAGCTTCATCTGGAATCATTATGAAACACAGCATTCCCACTGAATCCTCTGAAATACTTTAAGTTCCCTGAGGACCCATACTGACACCTTCCAGAGACCAGATGGTTCTCAATCCGATCCACCCCAATGGCCCTGTGTTATCCCATTTTTACTACATACTTCCTTTGCAGTGTCCTCTTTACCTTCCTGAATAAAACTAAATTCATGGACAATATGCAACCTTCACCACCGAGATCGTCAGCCACACTTCTACCCATCTCCCACCACATGGCCTGGTGTCAAGCCACCTTGGGACACAGCAGGGAGTGTCCAGGAAAGTGGGTGCCAGGCCACAGCAGGGCCCCTGCCCCACAAGCTGCCAGAAGTCCTGCAGTTCTCTTTCCAAACCTCCCCCTGCCAAGAGAGAAACAGCTGAAAGGACATTAAAAAAAACTGAAAAGTTCCACAATGTTGCACATGCATCTATCACATTACTGTGCATATAATGTATGTGTGTACACGGACGTGCGTATCTGCAGCAATCTTAAAAGGAAAAGATTCTGAACTTATCCTCCTCACTCCGTCAGCAAGTAATGAGCTCCTGAGATCTGCCAAGCATGAGGCAAGGCCCACGACAAAGTCTCTTAATACCGTACATGGCCTCTCGCTTACTCATCTGAGGACTGACAGCACTGGCCTGGAGGCCTGGCACACGCGGCATCCAAACGAGGCAGGAGCTGACCGCACCCCTGCAGCAGTGGTTCATTTACATGGCATGAAAATCAAGCAGGGACAGAACAAAGCACTGAAAGTACTGTACTTGCTCTAAACAGGAACAAGAAGCCACTTGTCTACTGATTCTATCTGAGCACCCACTATATGCCAGGCGAACGCTAATGACAAAACTGCGTGCAGGACAGACTATTGTCCCTGACCCGCTGGATCTGGGAGTGAAGGATAAACAATCAGCTGCTCCTCACTTGAGCAGGGTAAGGGAGGAGTGTGGCCTGGGTGAGGCTGGACCCGCAGGCAGGGCTGGACCCAGTGGGTGCAGCCTAAGTCAGCACAGGGAGACCTCGGCGGAGTTTTAAGTGCGGATGCACACAGCCCAATTTTCCTTGTTTTAATTTTCACTTTAATTTTTAAAAACTTTTAGTTTGAAGTAATTTTAGACAATACAGAAAAGTTACAAAAAGAACTAAGAGTTCCCTTCTATGCCTCACCGTTCTTGTCCCGGTGTTACTGTCTTATTGTGCAACGTCAAACACAGAACAAGACAAGGGAGGTGGGAGAGTGGTCCAGGATTGGGAGACGCATGAATACCAATGACCAATTCATGTTGATATATGGCAAAAACCATCACAATATTGTAAAGTAATTATCCTCCAATTAAAATAAATTAATTTTTAAAAATACAGACCAATAGTCAAGAAAAGGAAATCAACATTGGTATAATATTGCTAACTGGACTACAGACTTTATTCAAATGAAATGTCACCAATGTTCGATCTGATTTCTGCTCCAAGACCCTACCCAGATCCTGGCTGGGGACGGGTGAATGGCTGGAAGGTATCGAGAGCCAGCAGCAGCTCATCCTGATGTTACTGCTATGACCCAAGCAGAGGGTCAAAGCGGCCTGGCCTGGGGTCACCACTGGGTGGAAACAGGCAGATTCATGAAACAAGTTCCAGGCAGAACCAACAGGCTGGATGTGGAGGTGAGGAAGGGGAACAAGGCTGACTCCCTGTGTTCTGCCCTACTCAATGGCTGAGGAAAACCGGGGTAGGCACAGGTTTGAGGGGTAAGATCAGAAGCTCAGTTCTGGACCCTTTAATTGTAAGACACTTGCAAAAACACCCAGCGAGGACGTCAGTGAAGCAGTCACACCATCCCAATCAGAGGGGAGATCCAGACCAGAGATGGGATGTCCCTGCTACACCCATGGAGAGGATGACGAGAAAGGAGGGGCCAGGAAGGGAACCTGAGGACCTCTGAGTCAAGAAGTGGTAGGGGAGGAAGTCCAGCAAAGAAATCCAAGATGACAGTCAGACAAACAGGATTCTTGAGGGAGCCAAGTCAGAAAAAGGAACAGGCCACTCTGTCAGTTCAGTTCAGTTCAGTTCAGTTGCTAAGTTATGTCCAACTCTTTGCAATCCCATGAACTGCAGCACGCCAGGCCTCCTTGTCCAGCACCAACTCCCGGAGTTCACTCAAACTCAAGTCCATTGAGTCAGTGATGCCATCCAGCCATCTCATCCTCTATCGTCCCCTTCTCCTCCTGCCCCCAATCCCTCCCAGCATCAGAGTCTTTTCCAATGAGTCAACTCTTTGCATGAGATGGCCAAAGTACTGGAGTTTCAGCTTTAGCATCATTCCTTCCATAGAACATCCAGGACTGATCTTTAGAATGGACTGGCTGGATCTCCTTGCAGTCCAAGGGACTCTCAAGAGTCTTCTCCAACACCACAGTTCAAAAGCATCAATTCTTTGGCGCTCAGCTTTCTTCACAGTCCAACTCTCGCACCCATACATGACCACTGGAAAAACCATGGCCTTGACTAGACGGACCTTTGTTGACAAAGTAATGTCTCTGCTTTTGAATATGCTATCTAGGTTGGTCATAACTTTCATTTCAAGGAGTAAGCATCTTTTAATTTCATGGCTACAATCACCATCTGCAGTGATTTTGGAGCCCCCAAAAATAAAGTCTGACACTGTTTGCACTGTTTCCCCATCTATTTCCCATGAAGTGATGGGACTGGATGCCATGATCTTCATTTTCTGAATGTTGAGCTTTAAGCCAACTTTTTCACTCTCCTCTTTCACTTTCATCAAGAGGCTTTTTAGTTCCTCCTAACTTTCTGCCATAAGGGTGGTGTCATCTGCATATCTGAGGTTTTTGATATTTCTCTTGGCAATCTTGATTCCAGCTTGTGCTTCTTCCAAAGCCCAGCGTTTCTCATGATTACTCTGCACAGAAGTTAAATAAGCAGGGTGACAATATATAGCCTTGACGTACTCCTTTTCCTATTTGGAAGCAGTCTGTTGTTCCATGTCCAGTTCTAACTGTTGCTTCCTGACCTGCATATAGGTTTCTCAAGAGGCAGGTCAGGTGGTCTGGTACTCCCATCTCTTTCAGAATTTTCCACAGTTTTTTGTGATCCACACAGTCAAAGGCTTTGGCATTTTTAATAAAGCAGAGATAGATGTTTTTCTGGAACTCTCTTGCTTTTTCTATGATCCAGCAGATGTTGGCAATTTGATCTCTGGTTCCTCTGTCTTTTCTAAAACCAGCTTGAACATCTGGAAGTTCATGGTTCACGTATTGCTGAAGCCTGGCTTGGAGAATTTTGAGCATTACTAGTGTGTGAGATGAGTGCTAAAAAGCCATCCTGGGGTGGGCAGCATGGAGACAAGCAGCACCATGCCAAGCAGGGATGCATCTGAGTGGTTAGATTCGGTGGGCTGAGTAGGGAAAGCACATGTCAATCCTTCAGAGAAGTGTGGTCATGATGTGTGGCAGAGAACTAGCGTGATGTGGCATTCTGGCGGAGATCTGTGCAGGGCAGAGGCACTCAAGAAAGCTCTGGTCCAGGAGAGTGGGGAGGTTAAAGGTGCAGGGAAAGGAAGGCACCTCAAGGAGCAATGCTTGAAAAGGGGAGAGAAGACAGAACCCATAACTCAAGTGAAGGGGCTGGGGAATTACCAGGAAGAGGCAAAAGTCTTCTGTAAAAAGAAGAAGAACCAACTAGACATAACCTTTTGTAGGCTTTTCGGGAAGGAAGTAGGAGCGGGCGCAGGACTCTCAAGGTTTGGCTGTGGCTGTGAGGATGTCATGTTGGGTTCAGGCTGGCATACATGCTCCCAAGGGGTAATGAAGGTGACAGTGCTACCAGCCAGACAAACAGCAGCAGGGGCTGGCTCTTTCAGGACAGCACTCGAGGGCAAAGAAAGAGCAAAGGCACAGGTGACACACTTAAGTACCTGATGAATAAATACAGAAATGAAAGAGTGAACAGACGAGTTGATATGCTAATTCACCAACTGACAACGTGAAGCCTATCTGAAGGTAGAGTAAGAGACAATTGGCGAGGGGACTAGTATGATGGGCTTTGGATGACTGGAGGTGATGTGTGCAAAGGACTCTTATAGTCAACGCTGAAACAACAAATAATCTATTTTCTGTAAAGGCAAAAGGGTCTGAATAGACACTTCTCCAAAGAAGATATACAAATGACCAGTAAAGCACGTAAAAAGATGCTCAACATCATTAGCCATCAGGAAAATGCAAATCAGAACCACAATGAGCTATCGCGTCACACTCATTAGGATGACTATAATTTAAAAGACAGAGAATAACAAGTGCTGGCAGAGATGAAGAGAAACTGCCGTCTTCATACACTGCTGGTGGGAAAGTAAAATGGGGCAGCTGCTGTGGAAAACACACTGGCAGTTCTTCAAAATGCTAACTATTGGAGCTCCCAATGATTCTACACCTAGGTATCAGCCCAAGAGAAATGACACACACATCCACACAAACACCTGTGTACTAATATCATAGCAGCATTATTCATAAAAGCCCCAAATGGAAACAACCCGAAAGTCCATCAACTGATGGTCTAGACGCACAATAAAATATTCAGCCACAAAAAGGAATGGAGTTTTGATCCGTGCTACACCATGGATGAATCTTGAATCTTATGCTAAATGAAAGAAGACAGTCACAAAAGATCATCTACTATATGATTCCATTTCTACAACATGACCTGAAGGAAAACAAGGGGGAAGGCTTGTTTTACAGGAATCCAACAAGTCTTACAACAGGTCTACATCAGTTAAGTAGAGTATCAACACAGGGGCAGACAAATATTGATAGAGGAAAGGGCAAAGTGTTCAGAAACAGACTCACACATATGGACACAATTTATGACAAGAGCAACACGGCAGAGCATGGGAAAAAGATGGCCTTTTCAAGAACAATGCTAAGCTCTGAGTGGTATCTCTTGCTTCCTTTACAGCCACCCTCCATGTTCTAGGCTGGTAAATATGCACGTGGAAAGCTACTGAATATCATCAGCCGCTTAGGAAATGCATGCTAACACCATGAGCTGGGACTTCTCTGGTGGTCCAGTGATTAAGAATCCACCTTGCATTCTATAAAGCAATTATTCTTTCAATTAAAAAATAAATAAATTTTTTAAAAAAGAATCCATCTTGCAATATAGGAGACATAGTTTCAATTCTTGGTAGTGGAAAAATATGATCCCATATGCCATGGGGCAACTGAGCCTGTGCACCTCAACTACTGAGCCCAAGTACTACAACAAAGATCTTGTGTGCCACAACTAAGACCTAACACAGCCAAATAAATATTTTTTTAAAAATTCATACTAGATTGAATCACGTGAAATTGCCAGAATTTGATCACTGTGATCTCTAAAAATGGCAATTTCATAGTAAAAGGCAAGACCATAGTGGGAGAAAGCATTTGTCTCACATATCACTGACAAAGGACAAGTAGCCTGAATATAAAGAGCTTCTAAAAATCAATAAGAAAACCAAACAAAACAAAACCAGACCACTCCATGGAAAATGGGCAAGCTACTCAAGTACACACTTGACAAAAGAACAAAACCAGATGGCTGGCTGACGTAAGAAAAGGCACTCAGTCAGGGAAATGCGAACCAAATCAGGGAATCACAGATTAAAGCTACCAACAGAAACTCCACACACCAACCAGAGTGGCTAAAGCCAGACAGACTGACAATGCCCATGAAGACATGGGGCAACAGGAGCTACTGGTGGGAGAAAAAAAATCACTAAAGTCGCAGTTGGGTGTTAACTGTCTATTAAAATCGAAGATACTCATATTCTATGACGCAAGACTCCCACTCCTGGATGACTATTTACCCAAAAGAAGTGCATGCAAGTGTCTCCAGGACACAGCACAGACATGTCTGCAGAAGTTCAGCAGGAATCAGGATGGGCCATCCACATGTCCATCAATAGGACAGAGATGGCAGTACAGACCTAGAGAGCACATCATAGCAGTGAGGATGGACAGACAACAACCATGATAAACGTCTGGATGGTCCAACAGGGATGAGCCCCGGAAGCATAATGCAGAGTGACGGAGCAGCCCCAGAAGAGGACATCCCGCAGATTCCATCTGTATGAAATGCAGACGCAGGCAAAACCAGCTGATGGGGCCAGAAGTCAGGGTGAGGTCCCTGCAGGAGGAAGTGAGCAGTACTGAGGGGCGCACAAAGGGAGGTTCAGGGGTGCTGGTAGCATTCTATCTCTTCCGGGNCCAGAAGAGGACATCCCGCAGATTCCATCTGTATGAAATGCAGACGCAGGCAAAACCAGCTGATGGGGCCAGAAGTCAGGGTGAGGTCCCTGCAGGAGGAAGTGAGCAGTACTGAGGGGCGCACAAAGGGAGGTTCAGGGGTGCTGGTAGCATTCTATCTCTTCCGGGTGCTGGCTGTGGAGACAGGTCCACTTTGTGATAATTCTTCAAATGTACGCTTACAAGTCATGCATTTTTATTTATGCAAATTATACATCAAGGTGGAAGTTTGTTTTTAAAAACAGGCATCCAAAATCTTCAAAAATGCCAATATCATTAGAAACAAAAAAGGCTAGGAAGTAGTTCCGGGTCAAAGGAGGCCACACAGATGTGGAACTAATGCAGTGAACAGTCCAATCCCTGACTGGACCCTGGATGGAAGTAAGAAAAACTCTGAAAGCTACCACAGGACAACTGGGGACAACTGATGGTAAACAACACATTTGCCTGGAGCATTGTGTTAATGTTAACATTTCTTGATGTGATAAATCTTTCTATGCAGGAGAAAGTCCTCGTCCTTAGGAGACACATGCTAAGGAATTTAAGGGGGCAGGGTCATAATGACTGCAACTTGTTCTCAAATGGTTCAGTGATTCAGGAAAGAATAAGAGAAGACTATACATACACACATAGATACATATAAAGAACGTGTATATATACATATATAAAGGACATACAGATATATGTGTTTGCATAAATATAAATATACATACATTTATAAAGCAAAAGAAAACAAATTTGGTAAAATATTGAGTTGGTGAATCCAGGAGAAGGGCAAACTAGTGTTCACTACACTATTCTTTCAACTTCTCTGTGGGTCTGAAATTTTTCAAAATAAAAATTGGGGGGAAAGCAAAAGGGAACCAAAAATCTGGCAAAACCAACCAGCCTAATCAAGGTTTTAAAGAGGCACTCTTGCTAAGAAAGGGCTTCCCAGATGGCCTTAGTGGTAAAGAATCTCCACCTGCCAATGCAGGAGACGTAAGAGACCCAAATCCGATCCCTAGGTCAGGAAGATCCCCTGGAGGAGGAAATGGGAAATTCTGGAATTCTGGTATTCTTGCCTGGGAAATCCCATGGACAGAGGAGGCTAGTGGGCTATAGTTCACAGGGTCACAAAGAGCTGGACACATCTGAAGCGACTTAGCACACACAGACACACACACACACACACACACACACACACACACACACGGTAAGAAAACCACAAAGAAAAGAAGTGGCCCTGGGAGAGGACAACACCATAGTTATCTCTGGCAGGACAAGAGAGGTTGGGGGCACATGGGCAGTGGCAGAGCTCTCTTTTTTAACTTGGTCCAGAAACACAGGGTGGACACTTTACTCAGGTTGTAGGTGTATTTTATGCAGTCTTCTGTAGCTGTGTTGTTTCATGATTTTTACAAAGCTGTGGTTTTATGAAAGAACAAAGAGACTGAGCAGAGTAGAACTGTGTCTGCAGTGTGAGAAAAGCAACTATAATCAAGCTGGACGAACAGAGACCAGCTCGGTCGCTCAGCTCCAGCTCCATGGCCTCTGCCACCACACTCTGCAGGCCTCACCGTGTAGCCGCATCTGGCATGGCAGCTGCTGGAGTGGTTACAAGATCATAATAGCATTACTGCCTCTTCGCTGCCAAATGTTCTCACAATTTGGTTGCTATGAAAACACACCTAACTTACACTGAAGGATGATTTATTAAAGGTGTTGGAGGATGGTGGGTTGTTTTTTTTTTTTTGATGAAACAAAATTGTTTCCCAGCAAGTCATTTTCCCATAAATCGCAAATAATAACTTAGCAAAAATATTTAAAATTCTCATAGGTCTTGGTTCTTAATTCTTTTCTCCAGACAGTGCTATGAAGATAACTAGAAACAAAATGCTTATTGTTTACAGCTCCCTTGGAATTTAACTCCAAACGAGTTAGTCAGTAGACAAATTAACTGCAGAGCTAAACCCGCATGCTTCCATGTTGAGGACAAACCCCCTCCACACACAGATGGAGGAACCCTCCACAGCCTCTCAGTGAAGTCACTTCCAACAAGTGACAACTGTACCTGTGTTCCATTTCAGCTCACAGACTCCAGCGCCAAGCTGCTTGGGTTCGGAACTCTCTACGTGCAGCCTGTGGCGTCTCAAACAAATGACTTAAGCTACTCATGCCTCTGTGTCTTCATCTGAAAGGATGTAATACCACCTACTTGACTGGGTTGTTCTGAGAATTACACGAGTAAATACACTCAGAGGACTGAGGGTCATGCTGGGCACATACAGACATCACACAAGGCTTTGACTGAAGACCACCTTCACGTGAAAGAGGGCAGTGGCGGCACATGGTAATAAGCTGGCCAAACCGCCATGCCCAGAGAATGTGGCTGAAAGCATCCCATGTGAAGGAATGGGCTCTGGCGGGTACACACCACTCCGGAATCTGAGAACGCGGGTTCTAGCATCAGGCTGTCTGGCTTTAGGTACCAGTTCTCCCACCTCAAAACTACCTGTTGTTTAACACTCTTGCTCCAGTTTACTCATTTGTAAAACTGGAGCAATAAAGGTTGCAAGCTTACAGGACAGTTGTGAGGATTAAAATAATGTATGGAAAATGCCTAGCACGTAGTAAGCACTCAGGAAATGTTTGTTTCTGCTACTGTCACACCAGGATATCTGCAATCTGCAGCCTGAAAGAGTAGAGAGCTGTGCCCCTGATGCTGGCCTGTTAGAAAGTCATGTTACCGTTTGATCAACGATGTGGATGAAGACACAGAAAAGTTGGTTATCACTAGTGTGGATGGGAGGACCAACCAAAGATGCTTGGGTGTCAGAGGACCTCCTGCCCCGCCGACCAGAGCAGCCAGCAGGTCAGGACCATATGCTCCAGGCCCTGCACTGACTGGGAATGTGAGAAGAGTGTGGCTGCTGCTTCACCTCTTCCTTCCAGAGCTTGTGCAGATTGCCTCTTATGGCCCAAGCTGCATAAGCAGAGATCCAACTTAGCCAAGCTGACACACGAGTCCACTATAGTCCACCTGTCAGCTTGGCACCCATATATACACATTCTGTGTGTGTGTGCATGCACCATGTGGCACGCAGGATGTTAGTTCCCGACCAGGAATCGAACCTGTGCCCCCTGCAACGGACGTGCAGAGTGCTAACCACTGGATCACCAGGGAAGTGCCAACGTGCACCTCTTTTTAACCACAATTAATGAAGTCAATGGTAAAATTGGGCTTCCACCTGATGTAATGCAACCATCCCTCTTACAGCCAAAACCATGCTCACCCTCTCCTCCAAAGAGAATCTAGGTTCAGGACCTTAGGCGGTACACTTAGCTCAGACTACGGTGGTCTGCTGTCTCATTGCTGAGGCTTTCTCTCTCTCTCTTTTCATTCTTTCTTAACCAAGAAAGCCTCTTTGGCAGGAGCAGGCAAGTTACAAGGTGATACTCTCCTGCTCCAGGTATCTCTGCTTTGAAGACAAACGCCTGGTAAAGTTGCTGGGTGCTATCAGATTCCTGGTTCCTTCCTTGAAAAGGAACTGCTCATTAAAATGACATTCAATTAAGCAAACATTTAAGGAGTGCCTACTGAGTGCAAGATATTGATTCCAGGTTAAAGTATTAAAACAAGCCTTTCACCTGCTGATTGAATTGTCTTTAATAACTATACCTGTGTAGTACTTTTCATTTCCATTACCTCATTTGATTTTCCGATGAGATAGGTGAAATAATCCTGCCGCCAATAGAGACGGGTGGGGGGGGGGGAGGGGTTGGCAGGGGCAGTACTTAACCACCAGGGCCAGGTTTAAGCTGGAGGTAAATATCTATCCAGAACGTCAGGATGGAAAAGACCACGTAAGATAAGGCAGAAAATAAAGGCTCAGAGAGCAAAATCACATACGGAGTATTAAAGACCAGCAGTGTTGCCATACTTCTCCAAGGACAGAGGGTTCCATGAGGACCTCACTCTCACCAACAAGGGAGCTGCCTCTACTTACCATTCTCTACGTTTCTATCCATATTTTTTCCTTCTAAATGGCTACACTCTTATCTAAATTTTTAGATTTATTGCCAGACTCAAGGAACACTTGATTGCAACAGCATATAACTCTGAAATCACAAAGTACTAGCAAATTCCATCTTCATATTCTATCATTTTACTGCTGTGCAAGTACCAAAAAAAGAAAATGATGTGTAAAGGAAAAGCTGATGATGATTCATATATTTAAAATTTCCTTTTGTTTTTATTTATGTGAATTCATTTTATTTTTATTTTTTGGCCATACTACACAGCTTACAGATCTTAGTGCCCCAACAAGGGATCAACTCCACACTGCTGCATTAGAAGCTTGGAGTCTTAACCAATGGATGGCTGGGGAAGTCCCTGAATTCATTTTTAAAAAGAAAAAGGAAAAAATATAGGACTCCCCCACACTATTTTTAGATTATTTTATAATTTTATATACAGACAAAGTATCATAAGAAAAGGAATGTACTAACAGAACAAAATCAAAATCTCATTCTCTTCTGATAATTTGGAGTCTTTGATTTCTTCCCCTAGAACTTCTGCTCATTATAAGAAGGAGCACATTAACAGTGTTGCTAAAAAACCTGTGTGACCTAGGTCAGGGCACAGAGGTTCTACGGACCTGTTTCTCCCTTAAAGGAAAAAAAAAAAAAAGTCAGTTTAACTAGAATCATCTAAAATACAAAACACCTTTTACTAAATCTTTTTAAAAAGGATTTATAAAACTAATAAAATTAATGATCTGATGCAGGCTTTTTTGTGCAAGACAAAAGGAAATCTAAAACAAGGCTCCCGGGAGAGTAAGACCTGTTTTAGAGACTTGGTCTTCTCATAAACCTATGTTATCAAACTGTTAACAATGTAGCCACCAACAACAGCACAGCTCAATGTCAACAAACATACTGCATTTAATCCTGGAAACAGAGGTATGCAGCTGTTTTTCATGGAAATCAGCTTTGTCTCTGGCTAGTCACAGATCCCAGGTTAGAAGGCTGATCTGTGTGAAGCACGGAGACTGTCACTTCCGAACCTTAATATATTTAAATACAATCATTAGATTGAGCGGGCATCTAAGTCCTACCAATCTTCCAGGACCTCACTGGAGGCCACTCCAGCCCTTCAGCCAGGCGGGTGAACTCTCCATCCCGCCTCTGTCACCCCAGGAACAATCTGTCTCTCCCCAGACAAATACTCCTCTCCCCAGCATTCCAGTGACTGGCTCCCGGCTGCCCTAACCAACTATAAATTCTCTGACACTGCGCTGGTTCTGCATTGTTCATGAAGCAACCACACAATAAACATTTGTTAGAATAAACTCCTATAAATTAATACAATCTTCTTAATTTATGGGCATGAATGCAAATTATAAATGACTCTGAACAGAGCCCTGAATTGAAGAGCCCAGTTCCATCTTTTAGATCCTTTGACAATATTTGAGGGGAAGCTGAGAACAGAAATAAAACCAGAATAAAATGGTTACTGAGAAAATATCAAAGCCTAAGAAGCAGCAGTTTGGGGACTTCTCTGGCCTAGGGGTCCAGTGGCTAAGACTCCATATTCCCAATGCAGGGGGCCCAGGTTCAGTCCTTGGTCAGGGAACGAGATCCCACATACCACAACCAAAAAGAGATCCCACGTGCTGCAACTAAGACCTGGCACAGCCAAATAAATAAATTTAAAAAAAAAGAATAAGCAGTTTGTGCTCTTTTATTTAAGGAAGAGCCAAACAATTTTGCTTTCTAATTTTCTTGCTTAATGTTAGAGAGGAAAAGGACCTCAGATAATAACTAGCTTTGAAAATTCTTATGACTTTGTGATTCATCTGAATGATGAAACTGAGGCTAAAGCTTTAGGTAACTGTCCAAGGTCACCTTAGTAATAAGCGGCAGAGTTTCGGGTAAGTCACTCAGTCGTGTCTGACTCTTTGCGACCCCATCGCAAAGGGAATCGCAGCACGCCAGGCCTCCCTGTCCATCACCAACTCCTGGAGTTCACCCAAACTCATGTCCATCGAGTCGGTGATGCCATCCAGCCATCTCATCCTCTGCCATCCCCTTCTCCTCCTGCCCCCAACCCCTCCCAGGATCAGGGTCTTTTCCAATGAGTCAACTCTTTGCATGAAGTGGCCAAAAGCCTGAACCAAAGCACATAGGTTTTCCTGTATTTCCTATGGTTATGTTAATAGATATACTTTGTGAAGAGCCATGTGTGAGCACTGCTACACTGTTTATATTAGCTTTGTAAATAAGGACAAAATTGTATCAGCCAGGCAACTTTGTTGCTTGTGTGTGTTCACAGTGCATGTGTATTTTAAGCACTAAAGATAAAAAGGGAGAAACCAACAATGTTTCCACTCATGCAGAAGGAATCAATTTTAAAGGAGAGCGCTAGTGGTTATTTCCAAGGCCATGTTAGATGCCTATACTTCATGGAACAGGGTTGAAGTTAACTATTCTAGTGTCCTTTCACTTAAATCTAGTACTTTACTCTCTCTAGCAGAGCTGGAAAGAAAGTAAGTCTCTAAAAATTCCAGGCAAGTCATCAGTGTACACAGTCTTAAACCAAGATTCTTTACTAGTCTTCCTTACCAAGGTAGTATTTCTCTCCAGTTAAAGACCAGGGGATTTATATATCATTACAAAGTCACTATGTAAAAACATCTTCAGGGTTGCTTTTTTTTTTTTTTGTGGAAGGGAGGGGGGAACTGGATTGACAAAGAGGCTTTCTTTGCAAGCAACTCACTTCTGTGTGGCCCTTGAGACACTGGTGTCCACTCAGGATGGAAAGGTAGATGATACAGCTTTGCCTGCGGGAAACTGAGAAGTTGCTCTGGGCAGGAGTTTCTGTGTGAGAGCAGCAGGTAACCACAGTCCTACCCCCTCCAACACACACTTCTTTAAACATAAATAGCATTTGGACATCTTTCATTCTTAGCTTTCAACACTGCACACACACAGGTTCCAGGACTGGCAGATGGCCTGCTTTTCTGATCGGTAGGGTGGGAGATGGGTCCAGGGCTACCCACAGACTTTGCTGACAAAGTCTGAAAACCATACAATATACTCAGAATACAAAAGAAACAGACCTTGGATCTGGGATGAACTTGCATCCCCTGGTATGTCTGCCATTGTTTAAATTGCAGATCCATCTAACCTCCCCCTGGACCACTCACTGGGTGACAAGGGGGCCTCGTGGCAGCAGCGGCTCTCAAGTCGTACTTCTGTGCTCCTCTGCCCCACCCTGACCCACTTGGATCTGTAAGGCCGTCCTCCCCTCGGCCCCAAGGGAGGACTCAGTTCTCCACCAAGCTCCTCCCGGGCGGAATCAGGTCTGAAGCTGGGAAGCATGCCAAGCAGAGATCTTTACGTGGGTTTTTATTCCCTGCCATTTTTCAGGGAAAAGGAAACATGTGACGATCAGAAACTGTCAGATAGACATAAAAAGAGATTTAATTAATCAAAAATACTCCTTTAAAGTTGTATTTGCACTGCCATTTTAAAAGGAGATAACACTAATAAGACTAGAATGAAGTCTCGATTAAAGGAGAATGACTGCACATTGTTCAAATTTCAATTGCCTCTTTGTTCAACGCTGAAGAACCATCCTCAGTGAGTTAGACACACTTACTGAGGCATACAGCAGTTCATCTTTCTGTCATGTTCTCGCCCTGCTGTAGCTTATGCAACTTCTCTTTTTTCAGCAAATGGTGGTACAAAGCCAAGATGGAGTTTACTATGAAAACTGAGCCATTAAAACCTACCTAAGAATAACACAACACTACCTCCTATGATTTGAAAAGGTGAAAGAAACGTCAGCACGGCTCAGGCTGGCACCTCGTCCCACCTGCAGAGGAAGACCAAAATGGGAGCCACAGGGCCATGGCCACGGCCCAACCCCTGCCTTCCAAGGGCCCACCTCTGTCCTTTCGGAGATACAGTAGGAATTCCCTGAAGCGAGGAACACGTGTCTTCATTCACCACGCTCTCTTCTTCAGAGTGTGACTCGGTGTCCAGCACAGGGCACGTGTTCGGTGATGCTGGTTTCCCACCGTTTCCACCGGCCATCCTCCACCTCCAGCAGGGCCGCTCCAGCTCCCAGACCACTCACAACCCTGGGGCTCTCAAGGAGCCATGTGGGCAGGGCTTCCGGTCACTCACGGGATAATACCCAACACTGTCCCTCGTCAAAGGAAGCCCCTGGTCTCCAGATCATGACTTGAAGCCCAAGCAAGTGACCAGAAACTCCCCGGGGCCATCAGGACTCGAAACGACCGAGGGGCCTTTGTCAGCTATGAATCCAATAAGGAACAGTAATCCCAGATCAGAAAGGTTCAGATACACAGAAGCAGGGACAGGGAGAGCAAAGGTCGGGAGGAGGCAGCACTCACCACAAGGCATTATCGATGGGAGCCACTGGGACAGCCGCTACCGGCATGCCACCCGCCACCGGTCTGCTCCCCGTGCCACGGCCTACTCAGGGACTGCTCCCCAACCTCCCACAGCTGAGCAGAACCAAACCTGGGCCACAGGAAGGGACCAGGGAAACACAGCTCCAGGCGTTCCCTGCCATGAGGGCACTGCTGAGGGAAAGCACCCAGCTGACCACTCAGCCAGGCCCAGGCATTTTGCTGGAGTTGAGCACCACCAGGCGTTCTTGACCCTATCAGGCCCAAGCCAAGCTCAAGGATATCAGCTAACAAAACACTGGACATTTTCTGCCAGATCATCCTCAAAANCACTGCTGAGGGAAAGCACCCAGCTGACCACTCAGCCAGGCCCAGGCATTTTGCTGGAGTTGAGCACCACCAGGCGTTCTTGACCCTATCAGGCCCAAGCCAAGCTCAAGGATATCAGCTAACAAAACACTGGACATTTTCTGCCAGATCATCCTCAAAAACAGTCACTGGAATCTCTGCAGTAACTCTCTGAGCTACTTCTGTGCTTAAGCTGAGTGCAGACAGAATTTTCCTCTGATGCTCCAGGAAACCCAGCCCACACTTCAACCTAGCTCTGCCAAGGTGCTGTCATCTCCACGGGCCCCTCATCAGCAGCGCCAGCTGATTCTCCCAAGTGTCAGCATCTCTGGGGTTGACTGGGCTTCCCTGGTGGCCCAGATAGTAAAGAATCTGCCTGCAATGGAGGTCCCAGGTTTGACCCCTGGGTATGGAAGATGCCCTGGAAAAGGCATGGCAACCCACTCCAGTATTCTTGCCTGAATAATCCATGGACAGAGGAGCCTGGAGGGCTACTGTCCAAGGGATCTCAAAGAGTCAGACACGACTGAGCGACTAAGCACAAGACACAAATACTAATAAAGACCTTTTGCTGACCTTATGCTAGAAATGTTCTGTTCGGGAAACCACTACAAAGAGTGTCCCTTGACTAACCGAATGTCTTTTTCAGGCAAGAGTTAGACTTAAAAGTATATGCAGGCAAGAGTTAGACCTAAAAGTATATGTACTGCTTGCTGGCACAGGTTAGAGGAGTCCCTCAGTACTGGAGGGACAGGTGGGTCCTGGGCTGGGGAGTAAGTGCCAAGGTCTAGATGACCCTGTCCATAAGACTGGTTATATATGAGGGACTGATCAAACAAATGTATCACAGATGATAAGAGAAGAGAAGGAGGACCAGGGAAATGCGGAAAGAGGAGATGAACCACGTGACCTGAACTGTAATTGTAGTATGAATATTGTGGCTCTTACAGCTATCTCAATAGATAAAGAACTACAAATGTATGTGTGCACACAGCATGTATAATATGTACATCCTTATGCACGTTTGGAGGGGAGTATACACATGCACAAGTTTCCTAATTATATCCAACGAAAAGGCTTAGTTGCCATAATGTCCCTGTGTGTGTGTGTTAGTTGCTCAGTCATGTCCAACTCTTCGCAACCTCATGGACTATAGCCGCCAGGTTCCTCTGTCTATGGGATTTCTCAGGCAAGAATACTAGAGTGGATTGCCATTTCCTCTTCCAGGGGATCTTCCCAACCTAGGGATCAAACCTGTGTCTCCCACATCTCCGGCACTGGCAAGCGGACTCTACCACTGAGCCACTCAGGAAGCCCCCCACCCCCCCGATACTGTCCCAGTAGCAATGCACATACACAGCACTCAGAACTTGGTTTCTGAAAACTATTTTCTTCTCAAAGGAACCAGAGCTTATTAGAGAAATGACTGATTCCAAGGCTGGGGAAAAGAAAGACTAGGATCCACCTGAGTGTGTTGTGCCAGAAGAGGAAGGATGTACTCCAGGAATGATGCAGACATGTCAAAAGGACACAGTGGCTCCCACTGGCCAAATCCGGGACAATTGCAAGGTCAGAGCAGACAGTGACAGAAAAGGATTATAATCCAATGAATAAAGTTAAGTTCTGCGAGTCTGTTGCTAGAGAGAGAGGGAATGAAGAAGGAGTAAGGCTTCACCTCACAGAGGGGCACCAACCAACAAATACAAGATGAACCATGTGATTAGAAAATTGCCATTCAGCCACCATTGCACCAACTGATTCAGGTAAGACTCATCAAAGGATGCTGAAACTCGTGGGTAAAAGCTGAATGAAAGACAGTCTCACAGCCTTACACAGCCTCAAAATAGTTCTCATCAAGTAGTTATTCAATAATTACAAAATGCTAATTAATTTTGTAGCGAAGAAACCTGGCAGACACCTTCTCGACCAATGATAACCCCTAACTAACATCTATGGAGACGGGACAAATCAAAATTGTGTGCCCTTCCACTGACACACTTAGGAGGACACAGCTCTACTTCTGCAGTCCTGCCAAAAAGGTACAACCTAAATTCCATCATGAGGGAACACAGGCAAAACCAAACTGAGGGACATTCTGCCAAAGTAACTGGTCTATTCTCTTCAAAAATGTCAAGGTCATGGAACAGAGACAGGGAACTGTTTCAGATTGAAGGTGACTGAAGAGCCATGACAGGTGATGTAATGTATAAGCTTAGACTGGCTCCTGGGCCTGTAAAGGAAATGACTGGACAAGTGACAAGATGTGAAGGGGGGCTGGGAAGGGTATGGTGACAGTGTGCATTTCCTACTTGGTGGGTGTACAGTAACTACACATGATGTGTCCTTGTTTTTAAGAAATACACAGGGAAGGAACTTCCCTGGTCCAGATGTTAAGAATCCACCTGCCCACACAGGGGACATGGCTAGTCTGGAAAGATCCCACATACCTTGGGGCAACTAAGCCCGTAAGCTGCAACTCCTGAAGCCCATGCACCCTATTGCCCATGTTCCACAACAACAGAAGCCAACACAATGAGAAACTCACACACCACAACTAGAGAGCAGCCCTCACTTGTCGCAACTGGAGAAAGTCTGTGTGCAGGAGCAAAGACCCAGAGCAGCCATAAATAAATAAAAAGAAAAAAAGTATACAAGGAAGTGTTTAGGGACTCTAAGGACTCTTCTCTTCAATCTGTTCCCAAATGAGTCAGAGAGGAAGAAAAAAAAAA